>CAWUFW010001274.1:1800000-2280000 GCA_963921515.1 Calotriton arnoldi
TATTATCAAGATCTTTATTCCACCAAAAATGCGGCATGCGCAGAGACAGATGAGGCATACCTAACACACATCACAATGAATTGGCTCACTAATGACGACAGGGCACATTTGATAGGACCACTTAGGCCAACTGAAATCATAGAAGCTCTGAAAGGCATGCCCAATGGGAAGGCCCCTGGAGCGGATGGGTTGACGGTGGCCTTTTATAAGGCGTTTCAAGACAAGCTGATACCGCACCTAGTGAACCTATTTGAGGAAATGGCTAGGAGGGACAGATGCCCCTTCTATGAGGGAGGCCACTATAATTACGCTTTTGAAACCAGGGAAGCCGTCCGATCATTGCTCTTCATATCGCCCACTGTCGTTATTAAATACGGACACAAAATTATTTGCGAAGGTGTTGGCGAACAGATTGTCACTTGTGTTACCTAGATTGGTGGGACCGGAACAAACAGGATTTGTACCGGGCAGATCGCTCTCGAGTAACCTTCGCACATTATTTGGCACGATAGCACATATTCATCCGGAGGTCAAGGCAGCAGCTCTCTTTATCGATATAGAGAAAGCCTTCGACTCAGTTGAATGGCGATTCCTGTATGCGGTATTGCGCAAGGTGGGGGTGGGGGACATTTTTATTAAACTGGTTCAGGTGTTATACACACAACCCATAGCCAGAGTGCGAATTAATGGGGCACTCTCACGAACCATAGCAATATTGAGAGGAACTCGGCAGGGGTGCCCCCTGTCCCCCTTATTGTATGCATTAGTTGCGGAGCCGCTTCTTAGTGCTATGAGGGAATATCACGGCCATAGGGGGATACGCTCTCCACACTATAATTTATCCATAGCGGCTTACGCAGACGACACAGTATTGTATATACGTGACCCGGAGCGCAATCTAGTCCCTATGATTCAAGAAGTGGAACGGTTCGGCTCTCATTCAGGCCTACGCATTAACTGGCATAAGTCTAACGTTTTTCCGCTGACGGCTGCAACCACACAGACCCAGACAGATTACCCCTTGGAGTGGACTACCGACCCAGTCCGATACCTGGGGATAAAAATTCACACGGACCCTGAGCTGATTATGTCAGAGAACTATGGATGTGCGATACAAAAACTGACAGAGGCAATAGATAGGTGGATTAAGTTACCCTTTTCATTAATGGGCCGCATAGCACTGATCAAGATGGTGATACTCCCCCCTTTTTGTTTCTCTTTGTCAATGTGCCCATTGGGTTACCACAATCGTTTTTCAAAACACTGCGCACTTTATTGTTAAGATTGGTGTGGGTGGGGAAGCAGCCCCGAGTTACGTGGAACACGCTGACAAAGCCATTCGCGGAGGGAGGGTTAAATGCTCCTGATATGGAACGCTATTATAGAGCTGCGCAAACGATGCATGCACATTGCTGGATACACGGGCCACAAAACAGCCCGAATGTATTGATAGAAAAACATAGTGTTGCTCCTACATTGTTACCCACATTTCTGACGGGTGCCGCGCACTCCACGATACGTACGATTAACCCGGTACATACCACGGGACAACAGCTGACGAAGATTGCTCACAAGCATAAGTTACCAGTGATATACTCCCCTAAGCTACCCATAGTCTGGTGCAACTGGCTGCCCTTCCACACAGATAACTAGAATATGTTGGGGATTTGTTTCAAGACGGATTGGTCAAAACTTGGGATCAGATATCGGCGCAGATAGAGGGTATTACGCTGTTGGATACCTTCCATTACTATAGGTTCCGGAATGCCCTGAGGGGGGTGATAGGCACAGACTTGGTTGAGCCGGAGGCTATGCCTGCTCTTACTTATTTAATACAAACACAAACTCAGCACCGATGTATAACACTATTGTACTCGCTTTTTAAACTACAGGGGGCACAAGTTAAAGAAAAGTTTCAAATGGACTGGGAGGCCGAGCTGGGGGTAGAAATATCTGCAGCTCAATGGACCTGGTGCTTCCGCAGCATTAAAACAATTTCTATGAACGGCAGGCACAGACTGCTGCATTTTAAATATCTGCATAGGACCTATTACACCCCTGTGCGGCTCCATAGATACGGTCTCAGAGACAGTGATAACTGCACTAGATGTAAGGAACCACATGCACATTTTACACATTTGGCTTGGGAATGCCCTGGTGTAAGAATTTTTTGGAGCAAGGTAATTAACATCTTAACGGACATGCTGGGCTACACTGTTCCTGAGACTCCCTTAATTGCAGTTCTGGGATATGACAGGGAGATTCCAAAAGGGGTGCGGAAATTGGCTGCCGTTGGGCTGATGCTCGCTAAAAGGCGTGTGGCAATGAGATGGATGCGGGGCCCATTGCCTACAGTGAGTGAATGGGAAAGGGACATGGCTTACTGCTCCACACAAACCGAAGCTTATAATGAACTAATGCCTATCAAGTGTGCACCTAAAGATATATGGGGGCCGTATAGAGCATATCTATTGGACAGGGAGGCTCCTGAGGGGTACCTGCAGATGTTCGGATGGGGGTGGGTTGAAGCTGTATGTCGTTGAGGTAAGAGCGGATACTATTAAACGGACAGGTGCAGGACAACGATTGCATCTATACTGTGGATTGAACAGAAGACATAATGGTAATGATGGGATAATATTGTGGTCATGACGCATGTGGAGGATGGACCATTGCTTGATGATGTATTATTGTACGAAGAGTCCGAAATATGATGTGTACTGAAATGCATTCCCATGTATTTGTTTTAAAATAAAATGATAAATAAAGATTTAAAAATATAAAAAAAACAGATCTAACCAAGGCTCTTCCCACTGCTGAAAGAGACCTTACACCACCGTCGGATGGAGACGCCATTCGTGATCCGCTAGGCATCTTTAGCTGAGTTCGTCCACCTTGGTGTTTAGACAGCCCGCAAGATTTTGAACCACCAGGGATATGCCCCGACATTCCAGCCATGTCCACAGGCGCATGGCCTCTTGACACCCTTCACTGTTTGTTGCAGTACCACATGGCAATGATGTTGTCCGTGAACACCTGCAGTAGCCTTCCCTTGATGGACGGTTGTAAGGCTTTCAATGCCAGCCGGCTCACCCAGAGCTGCAGTATGTTGATGTGGAGTCCGGATTTAACCGGAGACCAGAAGGCCTCTGATCTCCACCTCTCCCAGATGGCCGCCCCATCCCAGGAGTAACGCATCTGTCACCACTATGAGATCTGGTTGGGGCAGGAAGAGAGGTCTGCCGCGAACCCAATCACGGTTTGTTAACCAACACTGCAGAATTTTTGCAGTTCCCTCCGAGATCTGGACCATGTCAGAAAGATTCCCCTGATGCTGCACCCACTGGAACTTCAGATCCACTGCAGAGCCCACATATGCCATCGGACATGTGTGACAAGCAGGATGCAGGAGGCAATGAGGCCCACCAGCCTCAGACTCAGTCTCACTGAAACCCAGGATAGAGGCTGAAACATCAGTATCACAGCCTGAATAGCCTGGACTCGCCATTCCAGAGGATAAGCCTGAAACTGCACGATGTCCCGACCAGCTCTGTAAGAGCTTCATTAAATGGGAGAAGCGGTTCCGAGAGGGTTCCTCCCGGCTACAGCACCTCTGTCAAGACGTTAGTCTTGACTGCCACTGAGGGCAGGCTAAGGTCCTGGGCCTCGGTCGCCCTTCTCACCACCATAGCAAAAGGAGCTCCCTCCTCCGTAGCCACAGTAGGAGGAGACCATGTCAGTATCTAGGGAGGTGTACAGTCCACTGGCGTCTGCCAATTCCTCACACCAGCCCATGTTGTGTCTAGCGGCTGGCAATTCTCAGGGTCCAATGGCCCCTTGCAAACTTCCCAAAGTCCTAGCCTATAGGAATAGAGCTCAGGCTATGGTCTGGAGGGCAAGGCTCCAGTTGGCGCCGGTGTCGGCATTGGGCGACTCCCCTTCGGCTCCGTGTCGGAGTCTGGGATGAGAATAGGGACTGCTCCGGCAGCATCAACAACAGGACTGGAGTCGGAGAGGGTCGAGATGTTATGCAAGGCGCCGGTCTGGAGCCATCCATGGATCTCAGGGTCCCAACTGGCGCCAGGGCGGAGCTGTCAGCATGGAACAAATAGGGGCCCCTCCCGTACTTGCAGAGCCTAGAGGCGCCCCAGCCGGGACGGGCTGCCCAAATATGAGGTTCATGGACTAATAAAATTCACAGAGTTGGGCAGGGTTCGCTCTGGCTCCCAGAAACTCGGGGAGGCGTGGAGCTGGCCCACGGGCAGGCTACACCGCAGAGCCAGGTCTTGAATGATGATGCTCCCTTGTCTCATTGGATGAGGTCGACGGAAGGGGCGAAGTCAAAGACATCTTCAACTTCTTACTCTTTTTCTTCTTGTGGGACTTACCCAAATGCCCTGAAGACTTCGACTGAAATGAAGATCGATGGCCCCTCGATCGATCCCGGGATCTTCCTCTCGACTGGGATCAAGACCATCATGTCCTCGCACACTGTGGGGCAAGGAGCTTAAGGGATGCTCCATCACGGTTCTGGGGTGCATGGCGTGGAAGTTGATGCAAGTCTTCGTGTTGTGGTCACGCTCAAGGCACCAGAAGCAAACAAGATGCAGGTCCGTCACTAACGCACAAGTTACTACTTGTGTAACGCTATATCTGTAAGAGACATTAGTTAGTGATAGATTCCTTACCTTAGAATATCCCAAGGCGTCAGACTGGATCCGGAAAGTTTTTTCGTCAGCAGTACCCCTGCGCATCGGTAGGTGGCGTCCTGCGGCTCTGCGTTCGACGCTGGCGTCGTAAGCGCCGAGATGACGTCACGGAGACTACTTAGGCGCCACCCATGCGCGCTGACGTCAGTTCTGTACACGACTTTCCGCGCCAGGAACGCAGAGCCATGCAAGAAACTGACCACTGGTGCCATGAAACTAGGGCCCTGAAAGGGATGACCTTAACCCTAGAATCAGTTCGCAGAACGGGAGGATGGGTGGGCGGTAGGAATCTATCACTAACTAATGTCTCTTACAGATATAGCGTTACACAAGTAGTAACTTGTGCATCTGAAAGAGACACGTTAGTGATAGATTCCTTACCTTAGAATAGATACCCCAGCAATACCAACCCCCGGTGGTGGGTCTGCGAATAGATTACACCAGAAAGTCACGGAGAACAGAACGGCCAAAGAAGCCGTCTCTCCGGACTTGACTGTCAAGGCAGTAATGCTTGGTAAATGTGTGCAGCGAGGCCCACGTGGCTGCCTGACAAATATCCTGCAAGGGGACGCCGCGTCCCAAGGCAGTAGTGGCTGCTGTCGCCCTGGTAGAATGGGCACGCAGCCCCACAGGAGGCTCCTTCTTAGCCAAGGAGTAACATGCTGTGATGCACAAAACGACCCACCGAGAGATGGTGCATTTGTGCACGGCCCGACCTTTTTTGGCGCCCACGTAGCCAACAAACAGCTGGTCATCCACCCGGAACTGTTGTGCGTGCTTTAGATAGAACGAGAGCGCACGTTTTGGGTCCAGACGATGGAGCCTCTCTTCCTCTTTTGAAGGATGCGGAAAGAAAGTGGGCAAAGTGATGGTCTGCCCGATGTGGAAGGGCATGACAACCTTTGGCAAGAAAGAAGGACGGGTCCTTCAAACCACCTTGTCCGGATGAACAGAAAGGAAAGGAGGTTTAGAAGAAAGAGCCTGGAGCTCACTCACTCTCCTGGCAGAGGTGATAGCCACCAGGAAAGCCGTCTTTAGAGTTAGAAGACGTAAAGGACAGCAATGAAGGGGCTCGAAGGGAGCGCACATCAGATAGGTCAAGACAAGATTTAAGTCCCATTGAGGCATTATGAAAGGCACGGGAGGAAACGTGTGTGTAATGCCTTTCAGGAAACGATTAACAACTGGGGACTTAAAGAGAGAAGGCTGATCTGTAAGCCTGAGAAAGGCGGAGATGGCCGAAAGATAACCTTTGACAGTGCCCAGAGCAGAGCCCTGCTGGGCCAAGGATAGTAGGAACAGAAGAACCTCAGAGAGAGGGGCAGAAAGGGGATCCACAGACTTAGCTGTGCACCATGCCACAAATCTGTTCCACCGGCAGGCGTATAGAGATTTAGTGGAGGGACGCCTGGCGGCCAGAATGACATCACCGACTTCAGGGGGCAAGTTAAATTGAATCAGCTGTCGCCGCTCAATCTCCACAAATGGAGGTGGAGGCTGGACAGGTTCGGGTGGAGGACGTCCCCTGTTGCTGCGACAGAAGATCCTCCCGAAGAGGCAGTCTGGTCGGGGGATCGATCGCCATGTTGAGTAGCTCGGGATACCAGTATCTTCGTGCACAATCCGGAGCCACAAGAATGACTTGGGCCCGGTCGCGCCGAATCTTCTTCAGCACTCTGGGCAGAAGTGGTATAGGCGGAAAGGCGTACAACAGACCGCAGCTCCACTCGCGACGAAAAGCGTCGCCGAGCGAGTGCCGCCTTGGAAATTCCAATGCGCAGAACTGATGACATTGCACACTCTCTTCGGTGGCGAATAGATCTAACCAAGGCTCTCCCCACTGCAGAAAGAGACCTTGCGCCACGTCCGAGTTCAGACGCCATTCGTGATCCATCAAGCACCGGCGGCTGAGTTTGTCCGCCCTGGCGTTCAGAGAACCTGCCAGGTGTTGAACCACCAAGGTAATGCCTTGATGTTCCAGCCATGTCCAGAGGCGCAGAGCCTACGGACATAGGGTCCACGACCCCACCCCGCCCTGTTTGTTGCAATACCACATGGCGGTGGTGTTGTCCGTTAACACCTGCACTACACTTCCCCGGACAGAGGGAAGGAATGCCTTCAGTGCAAGTCGGATCGCCCGGAGCTCCAAAAGATTGATATGGAGCCAGGACTCCGCCGGAGACCAGAGGCCTCTGATCTCCGCCTCTCCCAAATGGCCGCCCCATCCCAGGAGGGACGCATCCGTCACCACTATGTGCTCCGGTTGGGGAAGGGAGAGGGATCTGCCATTGACCCAATCGCGATTCGTGAGCCACCACTGCAATTGTCGTGCAGTGCCCTCCGAGATCTGGACAAGATCGGACAGGTTGCCCTGATGCTGTGCCCACTGGAACTTCAGGTCCCACTGCAGAGCCCATACATGCCACCTGGCATGTTGCACTAGCAGAATACAGGAGGCCATCAGGCCCAGGAGCCGGAGGGTCATCCTGACTGAAACCTGGGATAGAGGCTGGAAGATGGGAATCATAGCCTGAATATCCCGGACTCGCTGCTCGGGAGGATAAACCCGAAACTGCGTCGAATGCAGAACCGCTCCGATGAAGGGGAGCTTCTGAGAAGGACTCAGGTGCGACTTCGGCACGTTGATCGAGAACCCCAGCAACTGCAGGAGGTCGGCCGTAGTCTGAAGGTGGGTGACGATTGCCTGGGGCGAGCCCGCCTTCAACAACCAGTCGTCGAGGTAGAGGAAGACTGACACCCCTGACCTGCGCAGATGAGCTGCGACCACCGCCATCACTTTTGTGAACACCCGAGGGGCACTGGTAAGGCCGAAGGGGAGCACCGCAAACTGAAAATGCTCCTGGCCTACCGTGAACCGCAGGTAACGCCGGTGGGCCGGCAGGACGGGGATGTGAAAATATGCGTCCTGCAAGTCCAGCGCTACCATCCAGTCTCCGGGGTCGAGGGCAGCCCAGACCTGAGCCAGAGTCAACATCTTGAACTTCTCCTTCCGGAGGAAGCGATTGACGTTCCGGAGGTCCAAGATGGGGCGCAAGCCCCCCTTGTCCTTCTTGGGGACCAGAAAGTAGTGGGAATAACAACCACTCCCTACTTCTGGCCCAGGAACACACTCGATGGCCCCTTGGCCAAGAGGGCCGTGACTTCCTGCTGGAGAAGCGCCAAGTGGTCCCCCGACATGCGGTGGTACCGAGGTGGCATGGCTGGAGGGGCAGACTGAAAGGGAAGGGAGTAACCCTTGCGGATGATCTGCAACACCCACTCGTCCGATGTGATAGCGTGCCAGTGGGGGAGATGATGGCGGACACTGCCACCCACTGGCGTGCCCCACAAAGCTCGGATTAGGAAGGTTTGGAGGTGGAAGCAGCGGGGGCGGAGGTGGACTGACCCTCATGCTGATTCCCAGACCCGCCCCTGCGAAACCGTGTCCGCGCTGAGGCTGGTTCTGCACAGGCTTGCTGAAGGAACGTGCCTGAGCGCCCCTTCCGTGGCCACGAAAGGAACGAAAACCAGGAGTGGTTGGGCTTTTCGTGGAAAGACCTAAGGACTTGGCCGTGGCCCGCAAGTCCTTAAAACGCTCCAGCGCACTGTCGGCTTTGTCGCCAAACAGGCGAGTGCCATCAAAGGGCATGTCCATGAGTGAGCTCTGGACATCTGGCGAGAACCCGGTAGACCTCAACGAGGCGTGGCGACGAAGCGCCACAGTCGTAGAAATTGCTCTACCTAGTGAGTCCGCGGTGTCCAAACCACACCGAATGGCGAACTTCGCCGCATCTTTACCCTCGGCAACAGCTTGGGACAGCACAGCTTGGGTCTCCTCAGGACACTGAGGCAACACCTGTGCAACTGTATCCCACACCGCGTGGGAATAGCGGCCCAATAGGCATGCGGTGTTCACAGACTGCAGCCCCAAGCTGGCCGAAGAGGACAACCGCTTGCCGAACTGCTCCAGCTTCTTAGAGTCCTTCTCCAGCGGAGCCGTGGGAAAGGCACTCTAGGACGTCGAAGCTTGGATGACCAGGCTGTCGGGCATAGGATGAGTGGTCAGAAAGGCAGGGTCACCCGGCGCCGGGCGATGACGCCTGGCGACGTTCTTATCCACAGGGGCCCCTGTGGCTGGCCGCGACCAAGTGCCCAGTAAAACGTCAGTGAGGGCGTCATTAAATGGCAGTAGGGGCTCCGACGAAGTGGACGCCGTCTGGAGCACCTCAGTGAGGAGATTAGTTTTCAGGGCCACCGTAGGGAGATCAAGGTTGAGGACCTCAGCAGCCCGATGGAGCACCATTGTGTAAGAAGCACCCTCCTCCATGGTAGGCGGAGGAGAGGCAAACCCCGGGTCAGAGGAGACATCAAGGCCGCCAGCCTCCTCTAACTCGTCCGCCCAGTCGTGCTCGGAGTCACACTGACGAGCAAGAGGGTCCTCGGACCCCTCCCAGTCGTCCTCCACCTCCGCCGCATGCGGAACAGACCGTGGCGGCAGGGCAGGGACCGGTGAAGGAACAAACAGCGCCGGGAACGGCGCCGGTTTGGCCCCGTCCGGCGCTGGGGCCGGAGCCGGCAGCGTGGGACCTTTTGGCGCCGTGGCCGGAGCCAGCGGCGCAGGATCCTGCGGCGCCGGGGCCGGAGCCGCCGGCAGTGCCGGGGCCGGAGTTGCCGGCGGCGCCAACGGCCCGAAAGGATCCAGACACGGGACCGCGGGGCCCAAGGGCGCGCCGGCGGGAGCCCGAGGCCTAAACAGGCGGTCCATGGTAGCAAGAAATTCTGCACCTGTGCGGAGTCGCCGACGGACCCGGGTAAGGTGGGTAGGCCGCGGGACTCCCGGGCTCCAAAGGAGCCTCAGGGGCAGAACCCCTGTCCCCCTCGTCCGCATCCGGGGACCGACGGGGGACGCCGGAGAGCCGACAACGCTTCTTCGACTTCTTTTGTGTCGTCTCTTACCCGAGTCCGAGGGTGAAGACTTGGAACCCCAGGAGTGATGATGGTGGCCCCGCGAGCGTTCTCTGGAGCGGCCCCTAGACCGAGAACGGCGCTGGGACGAGTGCCGGACCTCAAGCAGCTTCCGGCGACGCTCCCTCAAGGCCTTCGGGGCCATGGCCAGACAGTCCCTGCAGGACCGGGAGTCGTGGTTGCTCTCCAGGCAGTAGAGACAGACGCCGTGGGGGTCCGCCACCGACATATTGCGACGGCAGGCCCCACAAGACTTAAAACCAGGCATCCCTACGTGCACCAGAGGAACCACAGGAGACAAAAGTCTCAAAAAGAGAGTCAAAAAGTGACTAAGGTACGTGCTCTAACCGGATCTGTGCTTACTGGCGCGGAAAAAGAAAGAACTGACGTCAGCGCGCATGGGTGGCGCCTAAGTAGTCTCTGTGACGTCATCTTGGCGCTTACGACGCCAGCGACGAACGCGGAGCCGCAGGACGCCACCTACCGACGCGCAGGGGTACTGCTGACGAAAAAACTTTCCAGATCCAGTCTGACGCCTGGGGATATTCTAAGGTAAGGAATCTATCACTAACGTGTCTCTTTCAGATATCTGTCGGTGACAGGTGCCGCAGGGAGTGAGGCCAGCTTTCCTAGTCGACCTCTTTGCCACATCAGGACCAAGAGCTCCAAAAACTTCGACAAAAAGTCGTAAAAGGTCAGTCAAAACATGACTGGACGTAGCGCTCCCTTTGGATCTGCACTGATTGGCGCAAAAAGAAAAGAACTAATGTCAGTGCACTGAGCAGGCACCAATATAGGCACCTTGCATGTCACTTCCAGAACAGAACACCCCTGCCATGCGGAGCCGAACAATGCCACCTACCGGCACACAGGGATAGTGCTCACGAAAAATGTCCTCATCTAGTCTGATCCCTGGGAATAATTCTAAGATAAGGAATCTGTGGCTAGAAGTCTCGATCAGATAGTCTTATTCTCAATCTTCACTAAATGGTTTCCCCTGATAGTCTAGTTTCTGTTGTAGTCCTTAATATGGCCAAACTGGTACAAGTAGGGTAACCTAAAACCCTTCAAGTATTTCACTCTTCTAGTGCAGAAATATATGCTACATTTTTCCACATACTTTGAAATTCCAATTGAAAAACAAACTTTGAACCATGTCACCAAGCTGCCAGAAACAACATTTTGATATGGAGAAAAGGAAGACTTAATTCAGGTTATCAAAACGTCTATGTGATGACAAAGTGCTTTTTTGCCAGTATGTCATCTAGAGCTTGGATAAAACTGATTGTTCTTGTTAAATAATCAAGGAAGTGGAAATAAACAATATATTATGCCTTGTAATACTGACTAACCAAGGTACTTTTTAAAGATTTCTGGGCAGATATTAAGACAGAAGAAAAAAAGGATATTCCTCCACTGCAATTCTGGATCTTGTGTACTTGTGGTGACCTGTGAGGACTGGAAAGATACATAGGCATCTCCCAGAAAAGGTATTTCATGTACTCAAGATAAGAAATGCAATGCCTTTAGGGTGCTGACAGGTCTTACCCCATAACCTTAGGTATTTTATTATTTTCAGCCTATTTAAAAAAAAAGCACAGCTCATGATTGGGGGGGTGAAACAAAGGGAGAGTGTGGTCCACGGAGGAAGAAATATGAGGATATAATGGTCCAACACCTTGATGAATATGCGACTACAGGAGTCCGACCCCTCAGTTGAGACCAGTGGGGCCCAAACCCCCTAAGTGTAGGACAGCTTAAATAAGACGGGCTGATAAAGTAAGACCCTCTTGCCTCTAGCACAGTTCTAGTTAGGACCTTGATACAGACAAGATCCAATTTACCCTGATGACGACCCAAGAACCTTTTGGGATTCAAATAGGGGCTGAAACATGTTGGTATGAAGATGACTGAGACATGATATCTCTAGTCTCATCCAATAGGTATTATTAATCCCGCCCGGTGTACCCAATGAATAAAGAGATTTCTTTTGGGTTTACACTGAGGTAGTTTTAATTCGTGATCTGGATCCTAGTTCTATCCAGTACGTATTTCTTTGATTTCCCTCATCCTGAGGTGGAGACTACCTTGGTGGTAATATCCAACCAAAGATGGAATCGCCTATGATAAAGCATGTGACAATTATATGGCTGCGGCGTTAACGTTAATTCTTCTCAGATGATGTAGTTCGTTAACACCATTCTTCTAGTTGATGGAAGTGCAACTTCTACTACCATATATTTGGTCTATACAAATTTGGCTTGGGAGGACACATGGTAGTATATTTCCTCTGGTTCTCTTATGGTGATAGATAGGGTAAAACAAACAATTGTAAAGCTCTGTCTTTACCTCAAAATGATACTTTTTCTAACTTGTGTAACGAACATCAAGTATTTTATTCAAGAGAAGGAGGCGCATATTCTATTTCATGATCATCACTGATTGGAAGCTATTTAAGGGAAATCAACATATGTCATCCGCCTCCTTATCGTCAATGAAGTATAAGACCTTTTTTTGCACTAGCTAGTAAATTCTCCATCAGTAATTAGATATGTCACTCATAGTCTGCATTTGCTCCCCGACCATGACCTTGATTTTAAATAACTCTATCCTGCCTTTTAAAAACAGTTTCTCTGAACGTCCTCTGGGTGATGAAATATTAAGGGCTGATAGAGGAGATTGTGTAGGATTGCTTTACACAGAGAAGACTGTGTTAGACTGCTTTGTTTAAGGAGCTCATTAGTGGGCTTTCTCCTGATAAATACCTGGGTCTAAAAACCTAGATCCTGGTTATTTTCTATCATTCACCAGGAAGGACCCCTCCCCTTTATTAAGTGTGATGCTTTTAATCCATGGGAGCTGTGAAGTTTGTTTCAGACTTTAGTGTTGGGTTAATGTTCCAAATGATTTAATGACCTTGGAGTTCTTTAAAGAGCTTAAAGATCATAGCCTGAGCCATATGGTAGTAGGTAAATCACAATACTGGGTCAAATAACAGACTTGCTTTTTTCAGGGAAGAATTGCCCTGTGTCTGGTTGACCTACTTCCACAGGTTTAAAAAATAACACTTTTAAATTCTCCCTTTTATAGCACTAGCATCTAATAGCAAGCTCATATCCATTCTGACGCTAGCAAATGTGACATATGGCCGCCAAAAGACTGCTAAGCAAATTATTCAAACTTAAAGACAGAAAACACAGCTGGCAGGCTCCGCTTTACCTTTTCTATAATTTTTAAACTTTTTTCTGCTTGAGCTACTGCAAGCTATGAAACTCAATGAGTCACCTGTGGACCAAATTCCCATTCAAGTGATGCAGGTGGCTACACTTCAACCCATTCCTCAGATATATTCTCAATGGTTTCCTTAATGATGGATAGTCTCCATTATCTTCAATGTTGACAAAATAATTCCACTTTTGGAAAATCTTAACCTGGGTTCTAAAGTGTGCTGAACTTCCCGTCCAATTGCTATTCTTCAATCTATCTCAAGGGTGTTATTAATGAGCCAGGGGCAGAATCACATGAGAGTCTACAAAGTAGTAACTCATGTTCAGGAAGGAGTCAGCAACGATAGCGGACCAAGGTTTAACCCCTATGCTTATGCTGCTGTGTCTGTCAGCAGTCTTCGAACCAAAGCCATTTTATTACTGTTACTGGGGTCACCATTGCGTTGGTTTGTGACTTACAAGGTCACAATGAGCAAAGCTAATGCGTTTAACATCTACCCCAGTCAGGCTACATAGACCATTATATCGTGTTCCTTGTAACATTTCTGTTTCCCTTCCTTCTCGCCCTATTTCCTTGCTTGACTCACTCTGCCATACATATGCTTATTTATCTGGAAGATGGCAAAGCAAAACTACTTCCATGCTGGACAAAACATTCATGACATAAGAAGGCAAAAGGACTAAAAGTTAATTTGTTTAGAAAACAATGCAATAAAACATAAAAAATGACAATGTTAAGGAAGGGTATATGAACTCAAGAATGAGGTAATGGTATTTTTTTAGATGGCAAGTTTGTTTTAAATGTTTAACAATGCATAAACACAACAGCAGTTTTAGTCTTTCATAATAGGAAGGCAATTACCTTGCATTTGAGCTTTTCAATTTCGTTCTGTAAACGTAGTTTTTCCTCTTCCAGGCTGTTTCTATTTTGTGTTGTAACCTCAAGTGAGGCTTCAGACATGGATAATTTTTTCAGCGCATCCACAAGTTCCTGCTGTACTTTTCTCAATTCCGCCTAGTAAGTATTATGTTGCACAGTTATTATCTTGATTTATCTTCGAGACTTTTGCACATACAGATAAACAACGTAAGTCTTCAAATAATCTTTTGTGTCAGGAGGACTGCAAACGTATACAACGCTAAAGCATTACAACACGGATGATATATAGGATAAAGTACCCCCTGCCGTACATTAGAAGGATATTGAAGTCACTGAGGAGTTCAATGACCAGATAAAGGAATGAAGCCAAAGGCTGAGTTCCTTTATAAGGTTATGGAACTCAGAGGTGACTTGCAATTTCATTATCATGTATGGCAGGGGCCCTTAATTCCTTATAATACATGGTCACACCATCATCCTTCCCACAAACCACTTAAATCCTTGGTGCATAGATGTTTCAAATGAAATAGAAGGCATCTTTGCAAACAAAGAATAAAAAAAGACTCTAGTGCAAAAATAAACATCAAAAAAGCTGTTAGATATTTGTTGCAAAAAGATATTATAATCAGTTTAATACAAGTTAGTTTTTAGGTCGAGCCTAGCATTGCAGCGCATGCGCTGCTCGCTTTGCGAGGCATGCAGTATTCGCCCATCTTCTTCATTGGCTTAGGTACTAAATGCTGCCTTCCGATTGGTTTTAGGCTTGTTAGTCCCTCCTCATAACGGCCATGTCGTCATTTGTATCCTTCCATGGCTACTGGCCCCTTTACTCCGAACACTATTTTCTTCCCCCCTCCCCCCTCCCGCAGTCCGCAACTTCTCGCCCCCCCCTCCCGTTCGTGCCTTCCCGCCCGCACTACCGTTTCCAATGCAATAGGTCTCGCGTAAATGCGAGTCCTATTGCATTGCAAATGCTTGTTTGTTATTTCAAGCGCTGGAATCACCGCAGTTCCCAGCCCCCGGTGCTCCAATGATTGTGTACCCATGTGTAGTCTGGTTAAAGCCACAATTGTTTCGTTCTGCGACCTTCGTCATAAAATAGCGGATTGCGCATTCCTGACCAAAGTATTTTCTTCTCCGTTTCAGAAAGCTGAAAGAATACAGGAAGTCCTGCCCGGTCCCCGTGAATACCTGCGCTGATTAAGCCACTAACAGGGCCTCTGCTTCACAATAAGGTAAGAATGCTGGCTGTGCCGGGGAAGGCTCGTCAGTGATTGTGGTAGTGTGAGAAAAGATCACAGCAAAAACAAAATAAAATAAAAGAACTACCAAAAGCAAGCCCGCCCCACGGGTGGGTCGGCGAGAATTTGCTGTGTTGTTGTTCTATGTAAACAGTCACCTATCACACGAAACAATAAAGAAAGCATGATAGATATTGACAAGTAACACCTCCAAAGCTGCACGGCAACAATGGGTTCAGAAACGCAGTTTCCATGTGTGATTGGCGTGGAGGAGTGAATGCCAGGAAGAAAGGTTTTGTTGAGTTAGACCACGCTGCTAAAGCACAAATTCATATCAACATTTAGTGCCAGTGTATACGGTGGCGTGTGTGTCACTTGTGTGGTTTGTGTATTAGAGTGTTGTGCGTGTCGTGGCGTGATATGTTTTGTATGCAAGTTTACACGTGTTACATTCAAGTGTGTGGTGTGGTGTGCGTGCGGTGCCCACTGTTCATGCTGTATGTAGTCTGTGTGTCTGCCTCTGCCGTGTGTGCATGGGTGATCGGTGCTTTTATTGTGACGTGTTTGCAAGTGTCAATGGATTATAAATTTGTGTGCGCTGTGATGGCTGTTCCTAGGTGTGGTGTGTGTTTATGTAGTGTGTTTTGTGTGACGGAGTTGTATACAATAGTGTGACGTGTGGGGTTTATCTCGGATACGTGTTTGCACTGGCGCGATGGTTGTGAGTTTGAATGAGTTGGTGGGTGTAGCAGAGAAAGGGAGGGCGGGGAGGAGGACAAGAGGGGGCGGGACAGAAGGGTGCAGAAGAGAGAGAGCGCGAGAGCACTGAAACAAGTCACCATGACAACTGCCCTGCCTGGCAGTTGGATCGTATTAGGCAACAGTTCAACTTTTTTTTAGGGAATAAAATATTGTCTTTTTTCTAGATCAGGGATGCGTCTTTCTAACAGAACGAACAACTTTTTCTGTGGACAGAAAGCAGCCCAATCTCAGATATTTTCTTGAAAACTGATATGCCGGGTTGTAAAAGTATACTGATTTTTTTTAAACATATTTGGGACTTGCAGTGAACAGAACAGCTCACACTTTCAGAACACCGCCCAGAGGGTGACTATGACGAGGCTGTGCGGTGACCCTGTGCATTTTCTTCGCATTCACCGTGTTGGGGCTTTTTTCGTGGGCACATTTCACATTTCTCAGTAATAAATGCTTCTTATAAAGCTGGTTTGTGCAGGATGTGGCACTGGGATTTGAGCTGGAGTTTTTAGTGTTTTTTTTTTCCTTTCCAGCAGGAACTGCTCACATTACATGTGACAGCGGGCCGGGGCACAAGAACGCATAGCTGCGAGCTATGTCATGCAGTGTGTTTTAAACTCCCTGGAGGAAAGCTTGCTGCTCACTGTTCCTGTTCGAACCGGACTACAAATAACGCAGGTCCCTGTCCGTGTATATGGCTTCCTGAAACAACTCTTAGGCGAAATTGCAAATACCTTGGCAGTTGTTACATGTCTCTGTGTGGAGGTCACCCCCGGCACTTCTGGTAGAAAGTAGAAAACAAAACTCAATGTACAGGCATGCCAAGGAAAAGCCGGTCTGCTGGGCATGTAAACATAAGCAGTACCTAAGCATTGGGTGTGTTACTACAGATTGAGGTGAGATTATTGTGTGAATGCATGGCTCTGAAAGTCTCCCGATCAGCCCCAGCCTGTTGATGCAGGTGCAACCAGACTAGAAGGAAGTGATGTACATGCTGACCATGTACCTATGGAGGTGTTCATTCAGTGTATGCTCTGTTAGGCAGCGGCAATGCTGTGGGAAGAGGGCAGAACTGGGGTGGGGTGTATCTATGGTTTGATGAAAGTGGTGCATTGCCAGAATTGTTTTTTCTGCCACTATTCTGTTTGTGAACATGCCGTTGATGTCGCAATAATTGGTTGGTTAGAAGAAATTATTTTTTGAGTCTGCTTCTGACACTAACACTTTGCAAAGTGAACTGGACTTTGGCTGTTGAAGTTGGGACAAAATAGAAATGACGTAAAGGAGAGGTTGGAGCTTCGTTTGTATGGCAAAGTATTGTTGACATAAATATCGTGCCCTAAAAATCTTTTACAAAAATATTGTCCCGTTATGTGGAGATTTTCTGTGATTAATTCTAATGTGGTGATATTTTGGTAACCGGTAACCATATTTATGTCTGACGATTTCTGACAAGGATATTGTGGCAACGTACTGGAACGTCGGAGGTGTTGTATCTGGCACGTGTGTGTTGGTAGATTTTATGTAGACAAAGTACACACAAATTGGAGCCAGGAATCTGACAAATGGTTGAGATGGAACAGTTTGGGTGGCAGTGGTCTACACAAGGATAGTGTGGTGTGGAATAGTCTTAATAAGAATGGTGTAACTGTATGGTGTCTCCCTGTTGCAATCTGTGAATCAATCTTTCACTTTCCTTGTATAAGTAGTGATGTTTCCTTGCACACACTTTTTGATCCTACTGTCATAATCTCCCTGTCCTAGTGTGTGCACATGTGTTTTTATCTGACTGTATCATGGTCATGTCCATTTCTCTGTGCATGTTTTGCACATTTTCTTATTTTTAAAAACACCCACAAACATGCATCTAGAGCTTATCTCCTACCTATTTGATTTTTTTCATCACCAAAAAGGCAAAACTGCCCACACAGTTCCACCCCACACATTTCAACTACACACATTTCCAATCCACACCACATAATTTGACACCAAACCACATAATTCAACTCAACAACATAATTACACAAGACACCACATTCATCCAATCCACACCACACAATTCAACATGTCTCAAAATTCAACAACACACCACATAATTAAACTCCACTACATACCACTCCACAACACAAAATACCATTCCAGATAATTACACTCCATAAAACACAATCCCACCCCACAGAATTCCAGTACAATCAATAACACAAATATTATCCACATAATTCCACAGCACACCATGCCACATAAATCCACTCCACAAATCCACTCTACACCACACAATTCCACACCACACAATTCCAACAACTAACGAATCCAATCTAACCCACATAATTCCACTACCCACCACATACATTCACTCCATAACACACAGGTAAAACACATTGCCATTTACAATGCCAAAAGTTCTAACTCAAACAAATGCGAGACCGATTGCATTTCCAATGCTTGTTTCAAAGAGGTGCAGCAGAAAGAGTCAAACTTTTCTATAATTACACAATGTGAGTAAAAAGTAAACACGTTGCCATAAATATCTTTCTTCTTGTCAATGTAGAGATAGAAAAACAGAGCATAAAGAAAGGCGATGTTTTTTGTTCTCTAAACAGATGCGCTAATTTTGCTCGGTGACCTGTTCTGACCTGACTTTCCCCTGGCTGCTGGCTCAGTCAACATGCATTGTGATGTCAGAAGTCAACTGTAATAAGTTATTACAGTTGAGTTCCAAAGAAATTTCTTTATAATCGGCGACTGGGTGTCCCACAAGTCGCTGATTATAAATAAATTAGAGACACGTTTTTATACAGGATTGCAGAATTCCATGTATTATGTGGTTATAAATACCAATATATGTCCGCTTACAACATATGTAGTGGCAGACATCCTGAAAAAACAGGAAACAGTCATGTGCAGTTTGTGGGGAAGTGGCTACCTAGTACAGGAAAGCCTTTATCAATTCTTGTTCCATGTTTTTTAAATATAGGCACATATGTCAACAAGCTCTGGAAAAGTCAAGAGGTCTAGCTTAGTTTAGGTGCCAGCAATCGTTGTAAGCAATGAAATTACAGATTCCACAGTTACTCATGAATGGGCTTAGTGACAGTTGCCTGTGGTACCACAGAGTGCATGACTACATAGATAGGCCTTGTTCTCATCACTTCCATGTGCAAAGCTAGGCATAAAAAGGCAAAATGAAGTCGCTCATGAGGACTGCCACTACAAATTACTAAATGGTTGTCCTGTGGGGTGATCCAAAATGTGAATCGCACTTCCAACAAATCAATGGCTAAATGTGGCAGACCCACAGAATTAAACTATGCCATTGAGCAAGTGCATCCAGCCAGCACCAGCCAACAACATCTGTGTTTATATGAATTCCAGCACCATTAAACTACTGGCCACAAATGCACGGGTAAGGTGACCTCTGCTACTGCAAGGAATAATGTCACTAAACCAACTAGAAATTCGGAATCATAACAGTTGTTTTATGAATGTTGCAAGCAAACCTTTGGTTCAAACTACCTGACCCCAATACACATAAGGTAATAAACCCATCATTTCAAAAAGCACCACCTAGAACAAGCACTGCTAATGTCAACAGAATAAACTTAGAAAAAGAAAATATTCTGCAGCCTAAACTTGGCAGGCATATGTTGCTATAAAAATAAAGAATTAGCCATAAAAGCAGTTGGCCGTCCCAGAATGGTATTATACAGTTTGTGGTTTTAAATTTCCAACATAGCTGGCACATTTAGAAGGTTTGGAGCTTAAAACACAATGATAGACTATCAACAATACCATTCCAAGATGGCCACACTGGAACTATCATAGTGGTTGGACATCTTTGAATGCGGTCACACTGTACTGATCCAAGATGGTCAATGTAATGCTTCTAAGCTTAGTGGATATCACAGAAGAATCAAAACACTTGGACCATAACACTCCAGAATGGCTGACCAGTTTAGTAACCGGCAGGATACTGCAGATGAAATGATCAGTTAGAAAGTGGCCTGGAAATGCTCTCAGGAGAGCTGCAGCATGCTAAAAAAACACATACAATTAAAAAGGAAGGAAATCAAAACCTGTAAAAGGGAAAGATGGTAACTAAAGGACTGCCCCCAAACCCAGACAATGAAGTGCACTCAATTCCAGGCAGATATGCACATGTGTTCAGAAAAAATGACATTACTGACCGGCTAATCCATTACTCCATACAGTATCCGATCATGGAGAAGAGTGGAACGACACTTAGGTAAAAGAGGGCAGACACAAAGACCATCTATGTACCTCTATGCATGTAGAGAATTTTTTAACTATTTTTTTATTATAAGGGCTTGACAGATAACTACAAATGCCAAGCCCTCCTAAGTGCGTCTAGCATGGAATATCACAATGCAAGTCTAGCCTTACGGCCCCAGTGTTTTTCAAAGGAAGTAACCAGCACCAAAATCCTTGATTTGTACAGTAATCTGTGAAATTCATGTTCTACAGTAATTAACACTAACCTGTCTACTAAAGGACTAAATGCATTAATAGATCAATTTTTACACTGGATTCCAATACACAAGCGGGTTAGATTTAAGATATGTTGCATTGTGCACAATGCACTAAACGGTAAAGGTCCTGGTTATCTAGCAGAAAAACTTATTCAATACCAGCCACTCAGACCTCTTCGCTCAGGAGCAAAATCCTTGCTCCTTGTTCCGCTTTTTAAGAAATCTCGCTTGGGTGGGAAAGCATTCTTCCACCTAGCCCCCTATTACTGGAATCATCTTCCAATTCATCTACGGAAATGCCCAGAATACCTTTTATTTAGAAAGCTCCTTAAAACCGAGCTTTTCTAAAATACCTGCTTCTAATCTGCCCTGACTGCTGCACCTCCGTAGCGCGGAGATACCCCTTTGGGGGTGATTCGGGCGCTTTACAAGTCAAAATAAATAAATAGTTGATGGGCACCTTTCAACAAGAATCACATCCATGACTTCAGTAAGTAAATCGACACTGCTCAGTTGTCAGTGCTCAATCTCCATGTTTGGAGGTGTAGATTGTGGCGATCTGGGTGCAGGACCCTGCACTGTTGCTGAGCAGAAGGTCATCCTGCAAGGACAGACTGATCAGAGGGGAAATGCTCAGGCTCAGCAGACCGAGTAAACATACTTTCCAGGCCCAATTCAGAGCGATCAAATATAACTTTGGCCTGGTCCATCCTAACCTCCTCATAACTCGAGGTAGTACAGGCAGCGGTGGAAATGCATAGAGAAGTCCTGTGCACCACTGCAGGAGGAATTTGTCCCCTAAGAAACCACCTAGTGTGAACTCCAGCTAGCAGTAATCACAACACTGCATTTTCTCAGAAGTGGCAAAAAGATCCAGTCAGAGTATGCCCCACTAGTGAAGGGCTCATCTGCCCTTGTGTTTAGTGACCTCCACCAGATGATTAGCACCAAGTAGATCATCTGATGGTCCAGCCATCTCTTAAGGCGTAGTGCCTCCTGGCACAAGATCTGAGACCCCAAGCTGCCCTACTTGTTGCAGTACCACATGGCAGTTGAGTTGTCCATTACGATCTGCACAGGACTTCCCTTGATGGATTGGAGAAAGGCTTTCAGATCCACCCCCATGGCACAAATCTCCAGGAGGTTGATAATTAGCCTTTGTCCCACTGGGGACAACAGACCCCTGATTTCTAACCTCTAAGGTGACCTCCTCAAACCAAAGATAATACATTCGTCACCATGGAGATCTCTACATGGACGGTCTGGCGCATGACATGTTGGGTGTCCGCTTGCCACCACTGAAGGTCATGGGCTGTCTCCTTAAAGATGCAGATGATTTCCTATAGACAACACCAGTGTAGCACTCACACATCAAGGCCCGCATGTGCTAGAGAGCACAAACGACCAGGAGGATGCATGAGACCAGAACAAAAGGACTCCTCTAAACCAGCAACATTAAGGTCAAGGATTGAGCATGAAGCATAAGGATCATATTCTGAATTTCCTGAGCTCATTGTGGGGTGGGAAGGCAATGAACACCACAGAGTCCAAGATGCCCCCTATGTAGGCATCAGATGGGAGTTCAGTTCGCTGATGTAAAGCCCCAGGGATGAAAGATGGGCGATCGTCCTTTGAAGATGAAGATGAGCCCACCTTTAGCAGTCAGTTGCCTAGGTACGAAAATACATGCATCCTTGACATGCGAAGGTGGGCCTCGAACACCACCATTACCTTCGTAAACACCGGAGGGGCAGAATTAAAGCCGAAGGGTAGAACAGGAAGTTAGAAACCCATAGTAACTGAAGGTGGCATCTGTGGGGCCGCAGAATGGACACATGAAAATATACATCCTGCAAGTGCAAAGACACCATCCGATGCCCGTGTCCAGGGCAGAAAGAATGTGACCCAGTGTAAGCAATTTCATAATGTCCTACAGTAGATAGGCATTCAGGGGGGCGATGATCCAAAATCATTGTGAGCCCTCTGTCATTCTTGCGCAACAAGAAGTAACGAGAGTAACATCCCTTGCCCTTTTCCAATTCCAATACCCTCTTGATGGTACTCTAAAACAAATGCAACTTTTCTACAAAAGGACGGGGCCCTGCTTAAACTTGAGCAGGAACAGGTGAGATACAAGAGCGTGGAGATAAGAATGGCAGGGCATAATGTTTTCAAACTAATGGATGTGCACGGTCCGGCAGGTGTAAATCAAAGCCGTTAAAAGCCATTCTAGTAGGTGAGGATGAGAGAGAACATTTCTGCCCTTGGTGGTTTCCATAAAGAAGGTCACCACCATGTTCTATGCAGCTGGGAAAAGTCTGGGCTTGTTTTAAAACTGGCTGCACTGTCTGCTGTTGTTAACAGGCTGGGTCCCAAGCGTAGCCTCTGAGTTTTCTGTATTGCTGATGAAACTGGTGGGATGGTGAAAGCAAGCCTTGCGAACGGGCCATATCTAAAATGCTCTAGCACTATGTCTGCCTTTTTTCCAAAAGAGTCTAGATTTATTAAAGAGCATGTCTATAAAGGATGTCTGAACGTCACGAGAAAACCCAAAAGTTCACACCCAGGCACATTGTCTGAGCACAACACTATTGCCCATGGCACAGCCTACACAGTCCAGTGTGCCAAAACCTGCCCTTAATACATATTTGGCAATTTCCTGCTTGTCCCGAATAGTTTGAGGAAAGGCTGTCCTGAATTAACCAGGGACGTTGCTGACCATGTCTCAAAAACCATGCATATAATGGCCCAGTAGATAGACCGGATTTAGGGACAGCAGTGTCAAACTGCCAGCGGAACATATTCTTTTGCCTACTTTTAACAACGTGCTTCGATTCCCTAGCTAGTATGAAGAAGGGACTGTATTAGAGTTGACCTTGCTCGTGAATGCCTGGACCACTAAGCTTTCTCGTATCAGGACTGGAGAGAGAACGGTCAGGTCATGAGGGGTTGGCCTATGATATCCAGTCACAAGACACCTGACTCAGGGAGTAAAGCATGGCTTCGGCCAAGAAGCAATTAAAATATCTGTTAGGGGCGAACTGAACGGCAACAAGGGCTCCAAAGTGTCAGGCTTAAGCCGTAAGATTTCCATGTAAACATTTGCATTTTTTAAACCATAGAATGTTGTATAACACATACTTGTGCTTGCCAGTACAGCCACTTTAACAGAGGCACCTTTTTCTGTAGTTGAATAGGTGGAAATTCAGTGTGAGGAACAGTGTCCAATAACTAGCATTTTGTAAGTCCATGTGCACTCCAGCATCAGTAAAGCGAGAGGACCAAGATGTCCCCTCCTCAGCATCATCATCATGTAGTATGTTCTGTAGCCTCTTAACTGCATCTGAATCAGAGCCGAACAGGACTTTTAGTCTCCTACTGGTGCTAAGGGAGAGCATGTGTAAAATTCAATGTTGGAGGTTGCACTTTGGTGATTTTATAGGATGATATCGGCTCCATGTCAGAGATCAGTTTCTTGACTGGATTGGGCATCACCGGAGTCTGGGTTGGCGCCAGGACAATCTTGACCTCACAGGCCAGAGTGGAACTGTGGGAAGTGCAGTCAAGTAACTGGGAGGTGACCCAGAGAGAGAAGTTGGCACTGGAGAAGGATCCACCAGAGGAAGAGTGACTGGTGGCCTCGCAGATCTTAGGGGCTCCAAAGGTGTTCCAGGGGAGCTGGCATTGACTTGAAGAGCTGCAGCATGGCTTTTTTAATGGCCTCCATCTCCTCTGGGATCAACAATGGCCTGGACTAAGTAAAAGCCTCAGAATAGGTTTTTATTATGGCACTTTGTGCACTGAAAAATATTAAAACTTTTTTTGTGTCCGAGTCTTTCTACCCACAAAATGCAATCATAAAAACAACCAAAAGAGGACCTTGCACTCCAGCTGAAGAGCATAGTGATCCAGCTAGGAGTGTTTTAGAAAAATATGGTAAGTTCTCCTCGGGTTATGAAATAATGACCCAGGAGACTTACTGTTTATTTTTTTTTACTGTTGCTGAGGGGCTGCTAAACCTTGTAAAAAAAAAAAACAACCCCAAAACTTTTTTTTTAAATGTTGCTACATATTCGCAGATTTACTGCGTATTTGTGGCAAAATTAAAAATTGAAAACTAAAAAAAATGTTTTTCGCACAAGCCCCTACCCTGCCCCCTTATAAACCTTTCTTTTTTTTATATTCCTAACTGGACTGAGTCCCGTAGTCCTAAGATGGCTGCCACCACCTAGTTGTTGATGTGGTGGCAGCCAATCAGATCTCATCTTGAGATCTGTCAGCTCCACGGGTCCTCCACGGCGTTAAATATACAAAGTTTTTGAGGCGTAATTTCTCAAAAACTACTCAACGGATTTACACCAACTCACATAAAGCACGCATTCTTGCCCATGATCTAGCTTTCCACTTAATTTGGTGCCAATCGATTCAGTCGTTTGGGCTTTAACTGTGTCTAAAATTCCTGTGGAAATAAATATGACCACACCTGATGGATCATCCTGAAACTTTCTAGGTAGGAAGGAGCTAAAGTAGAAGCACATTTTTTTGGAAAGGTTCAACAAACAGCACCAAGGTTATTAGGAACACCTAAAATGCTTGGAAAGACAATCCTAACCATAACTACTCAGTGGCGAGCGAGCGAGCGAGCGAGCGAGCGAGCGAGAGAGAGAGAGAGAGAGAGAGAGAGAGAGAGAGAGAGAGAGAGAGAGAGAGAGACAGTGTGTGTGTGTGTGTGTGTGTGTGTGTGTGTATATATATTCACTGAAAAAACCATAGGTTTCAGGCACGTTATAGTTAGAAATTAGCATTTAAAAAACCTTTGAAATTCACTGAAAAAACCATAGGTTTCAGACACGTTATAGTTAGAAATTTGCATTTAAAAAACCTTTGAAATTCACTGAGAAAACCATAGGTTTTAGGGACAGTTATAGTTAGTTGGACATTGCACTCGTACAAAACCCGTGAAATTGCCCCGTTATAGTTAGTTCAGCTAACTATAACTCGCGCCCCCGCAATGCACTGCTGATGACGTCACATATTACATCACTCATGACATGGTCAGTGACATCACTGATGACATGATGCAGTGACTGTGTGTTTCTGTAAAGTTTCAATATTTTTAATATATATAGGGAAAGGCGTATTGAAGAATGAGTGGGTGTATAAGTGTCTGTATGGATGATTTAGTAGGTGCGTGACTAACTCTATAAGTGAGTGATTAAACTTATCTTACTGAATGCATGGGTTAGTGACTAAACTGGGTGAATGTCTGAATCCGTCTGTCTGTTGCTGTGTAAGTGGCTGCATGGGTTTGTGAATAGCTACATGAGTGTCTATATGAGTTATTGATTGGTTGTCTGAGTATCTGTATGTGTGCCTGAGTGTTTGTGTGGGTGGGGTGTGTGCGACTCTGTGCATAGATGTGTGAGTGGGTGATTCACTGGGTGGATGGTTTCAAGAGTGCATCTGTGATAGACTGTATGGGTGGGTAAGTGTGTGTAAGAGTGTGTTAGTGAGTGAATGTATGTCCCAGTGGTACATGTGTGAGTAGCTACATATGTGAAAGGCAGTATATATGTGTGTTGGAGTATATAAATAGCTATAAGCGAGAGTGTGTGATTGTGAGAGTGACTGTATGGATGAGTGTGTGCTTGTATCAGTGATTGTATAAGAGCGTAAGAATATGCTAGTATTTGTATGAGTAAGTGAGCTGGTGTGTATATAACTGTATAGGTGAGTAAATGGCAGTGTGTTTAATTATTTGCATGACTGACTAGGTGTGTGAGTACCTCTATGGATGAGTGGCGGTGTTTGAGTGTCTATATAGGAGTATGAGTGCATATGATAGTCCTGTACTGAGTGACCGTAAGTATGAGTGACTGTACGGGTGAGTGAGTGGATGTGTGTGTAGACCTAAGAATCAGTGAGTGGGTATGTAGTTATTGGTGTTGGAGTGTCTATGGTTTTGCGAATGGCAGTCTGTAATTTAGAGTGGGTGTATCAAAGGTTATATTAGGGTGTGAGGTGGTGCATCAGATTATCACGTGGATGATGTCATCAGTGATGTCATTTGAGATGTCATCAGTGATGTCATCAGTGATGTCACTGACCATGTCATGAGTGATGTAATATGTGACGTCATCAGCAGTGCATTGCGGGGCGCGAGTTATAGTTAGCTGAACTAACTATAACGGGGGAATTTCACGGGTTTTGTATGAGTGCAATGTCCAACTAACTATAACTGTCCCTAAAACCTATGGTTTTTTCAGTGAATTTCAAAGGTTTTTTAAATGCAAATTTCTAACTATAACGTGTCTGAAACCTATGGTTTTTTCAGTGAATTTCAAAGGTTTTTAAATGCTAATTTCTAACTATAACGTGCCTGAAACCTATGGTTTTTTCAGTGAATTTCAAAGGTTTTTAAATGCTAATTTCTAACTATAACGTGTCTGAAACCTATGGTTTTTTCAGTGAATTTCAAAGGTTTTTTAAATGCTAATTTCTAACTATAACGTGCCTGAAACCTATGGTTTTTCAGTGAATTTCAAAGGTTTTTTAAATGCTAATTTCTAACTATAACGTGCCTGAAAACTATGGTTTTTTCAGTGAATTTCAAAGGTTTTTAAATGCTAATTCCTAACTATAACATGTCTGAAACCTATGGTTTTTTTCAGTGAATTTCCATGGTTTTGTAAATGACAATTTTTAAATGTATTAATTGTTATCTTTATTTTTTGATACTGATTTTCTACATTTTTTTAAACTATTTATTTTTTAAATTACATTATACATTACATTACAAAATATACTTTCTCAGAATGAATTACTTTAGTTTAAATTCTTTGCAAATAGGCAATAGACTTTTAAGTACAGTAGTTACAGTTGTTGCAATGGGCAACACAATTTCAAACACAATGCAACATTGAGCTCAATGTGAATTTCTAGTTAAATGCAATTAGTTACTTTATGGATTACTTTTCTAACCACAGGACTGGATCCTAGATTCAGTCCTGGGACATCTCCTGTAAATAGTTGAGTAAAAGCGTTTTGGTTACAGTACTGATTTTTAAGGAATATTATTGTATTTTAAAAGTTGACATAGAATCACCAATGTTATTCTATGGGAGGAAATTCACTTAGCAGGTAAGTAGTGTTATCGTTACTTTTTCTTACTCAGTGGTGGATCCTGGATCCAGCACTGGTGCATCTCCTGTAAACAGTTGAAAGAATGCGTTTAAGTCATACAGGCGATTTTTAAGGAATATTTGTAGTTTGTGAAAATCGACACTTTGAAACTTTTCTGCTGAAAACCAGACAATGGATTCCTATGGAAGGAAATACAAGTTACTGGTAAGTACGGTTAGAATTACTTTTCAGGGTCAGTGCTGGGCTAAAAGATGCAGCACTGGGTTCTCTCCCGATAACAGTAAATCGGAATTCGCAGTTCGGCTGATTTTAGAGGAATATTATAAAGTTCCAAAACTCCACACTTAGAAGAATTTGCAAGTGAAACCAGTCAATGTTAGCCTACGGAAGGAAATTCAAGTTATTGGTAAGTACAGTTAGAATTACTTTTCAGGATCTGTACTGGGCTGAAAGATGCAGCACTGAGGTCTCTCCTGATAACAGGTGAGTAAATTGAAATTGGAATTCGTAGTTCAGCTGATTTTAGAGGAACATTATAAAGTTCCAAAACTCCACACTTAGAAGAATTTCCAAGTGAAACCAGTCAATGTTAGCCTATGGAAGGAAATTCAAGTTACTGGTAAGTACGGTAAGAATTACTTTTCAGGATCTGTACTGGGCTGAAAGATGCAGCACTGAGGTCTCTCCTGATAACAGGTGAGTAAATCGGAATTCGTAGTTCTGCTGATTTTAGAGGAATATTATAAAGTTCCAAAACTCCACACTTTGAAGAATTTCCAAGTGAAACCAGTCAATGTTAGCCTATGGAAGGAAATTCAAGTTACTGGTAAGTACGGTTAGAATTACTTTTCAGGATCTGTACTGGGCTGAAAGATGCAGCACTGAGGTCTCTCCTGATAACAGGTGAGTAAATCGGAATTCGTAGTTTGGCTGATTTTAGAGGATTATTTGCGCAATGGTGAAGGAAGGGGGTGGGGCCTGAGGTGACATGTCTGCAAACACGCCCCGTGCCGCGTTTTAAGTTGGGGGATTAAGTCCCCTTGAATCATGAGGGTCCCTGAGGTCCAACTAGCCCACCCTGTACCTCCAGTATGCGCCAGGGAGCTGCGTTGCAGAGAGGTGTTCAGAGGCCACGACCCTTTTTACACCTCTCTGCAACGCAGCTCTGTGGCGCTTTCTGGACGTACCTGGTGGGCTAGTTGGCTCCCAGGGACCCTCAGGATTGAAGGGGATTTAATTCCCATCTTAAAACACGCCACGGGCCTGTTTGCACACATGTCACCTGAAGCCCCGCCCCTCCCTTCACCACTGTGCAAACGCGCCCCGTGGCGCGTTTTAAGTTGGGGGATTAAGTCCCCTTGAATACTGAGGGTCCCTGGAGTCCAACTAGCCCACCATGTACCTCCAAAAAGCGCCACAGAGCTGCGTTGCAGAGAGGTGTAAAAAGGGGCGTGGCCTCTGTACACCTCTCTGCAACGCAGCCCCCTGGCGCATACTGGAGGTTCCTGGTGGGCTAGTTGGCCCCCAGGGACCCCCAGTATTCAAGGGGAATTACTTCCCCTTCTTAAAACGCGCCAGGGGGCGCGTTTGCAGACTGCTGCAGGGAGGGGGCGGGGCCTCCGGCACGATGCCGTTTTTTTTTTTTTTTTTTTTTTTTATGGGAGGGGGGCTGCGTGGCCCCCCTTCCCTCGGCCACTTTTGGCCCCGGGGACCCCATCCCCCGGGGCCTGAGCATTTAAAAAAAAAAAAAAAAAAAACGGGAAGGGGGCTGCGTGGCCCCCCTTCCCTGGGCCTCTATTGGCCCCGGGGACCCCATCCCCCGGGGCATGCCCTCTTTTTATTTTTAAAAAAAAAAATATTTGGAGGGGGGCTGCGTGGCCCCCCTCCTCAGGCCATTTAAGGCCCCGGGGACCCCATCCCCCGGGGCCGGCCTTGCCCTTTTTTTTTTAATTTAATTTAATTTATTTTTATTGGGGAGGGGGGCTGCGTGGCCCCCCTCCCGGGCCACTTATGGCCCCGGGGACCCCATCCCCCGGGGCCTGGCCTCTCGTTGGAGACTGTGGGGGTCCCCAATCCCCCACAGTCCCAGCCGGCTCCCCGCCTCCTGCGTGAGCCGGCATTGCTTTTCCACATGGGGAGCAGCTAACATGCTGCTCCCCGTGTGGAAAGCAATTAGTTTGCATTTTGAAAGAGAGAGCAGGTTTCCTGTTCTCTCTTTCAAAATGCAAACCAAGCTTGCTATGACAGGACGGGAGCCGCAGGCTCCCGTCCTGTCATAGCAAACTACAGTGTCCCGGGGTAGGCACCCCGGGACACTGCAGGAGCCGGCCCTGGGGGTGGTGGTCCCCAGGGCCATCAAGGGCTCCAGGAGGGGGCCGCGCGGCCCCCTCCCATCCAGTGCACAGCCCCGGGGAGGTGGTGGTCCCCGGGGCTCTGGTCCGTACGGACCCCATATTTAATCTTTAGTGCCCCGGGAAGTGGCGGTCCCGGGGCGTGTGGGGGGGCTGGAGCCCCCCCACACAGGTTTTTTTAAATAAAAATAAAGAAGCCCCGGGGGTGGCGGTCCCCGGGGCAGCGGGAGGGCAAAGAGCCCTCCCGCCATCATTTTTTAATAAAGCCCCGGGGGGTGGCGGTCCCCGGGGCTTGGGGGGCCTTAGAGGCCCCCCCATAAACAATAAACCCACCCCCCGCATGCCCCCGGGACTTGGGCCACCCGGGGGTAAATTTGCATCAAGGCGCGGGAGACCGCGCTTCGATTTTTTTTTTTTCCGGCAGGATCCGCGCACCCCGAGCGCATCCTGCCGATTTAAAAAAATATATATATATATTTTTGCCCTGGGGTCCTTATAGGACCCCTGAGCAGCGCTAGGGGTCAGGGTGTTTCTACCCTGCCCCTTTTTGCGTTTTGCGCCCTTGTTTTTGTCTTTTCTTGTCCCTCGGTTCTACCGAGGGACAAGATGGCTGCCAACACTTCCTGGTTTGGAGTGTTGGCAGCCAATTATAATGCAGCTCGTGGTCGGGAGGGTGCGCGGATCCTCTGTGCCTCTAAATATCGAAACTTTTATTTTGGATTTTCTCAGCAACTACTGAACGGATTTACACCATTTTTAAAAAGGGTGCTTTCTGAACTAAGCACTACCTTTTTGCCAAATTTGGTGTAATTCCGTTCAGCAGTTTTTGCTGTAGCCTTGCATAAAGTTTCCTATGGGAAATCGATTTTTTCACTCTTATTTTTTGAATTTCTCCGCAACTACTGAACGGATTTACACCATTTAAAATAAAGGTCGCTTTCTGAACCAAGCGCTACTTTTTTGCAAAATTTGGTGTAATTCCGTTCAGCAGTTCGAGCTGTAGCCGCGGCTAAAATTTCCTATGGGAATTAACATGGAAAAAACGGAGAAAACGCCTTTTGGGACCCCCTTTTTTCTCGGCCCCCGCTTGACGAATCAACCCGAGACTTTCAGGGTAGCGGAGCGGAGCGACGCCCCAACAAGTTGGAAGCTTTCGCGAAGATTCGTCAACCGGCGCAAGAGTTATTTCAAATAGAATGTTGCGGATTTCCTATGGATAAAGGTCCTAACTATAACTATCTACTGGCGACCGCCAGTAGATAATATATATATATATATATATATATTCCAGAACACCATGAGCAGTCGGGCATGAGATGATACGTGCATTTTCAACTAGTGCAACACCAAAAACAACCCAACGCATTTCAGCATAACACACGCATTGGTCACGGGATTTGTGATCTAAATGAACCCAGTCATTTTAAACCAAAATCTATTTTTAACCCTATCCTCCCTCACATTGCCATGAACACTTTTAAGGCCCTGATGATCCAGGACTTCATAACCTTAATAAAATGACAAAAATGGCATTTGGATAATCTGAGCAAAGAAGAAAGGGTGGCGTTCAAGACTCTTAGGGAAGATCACAACATTGTCATCAGACAATCAGATAAGGGTGACAATGTTGTCGTACTTTGTATACAATCTTATCTTGGGGAGGGCTTTAGTCAATTAAATAATGTAAATTGCTATGCCTTGGTGACTAAGAATGTTGTGGATATGTCTAATGCTAAATTTAATGAAATGTTGATTGACTGGAGGGAACATGGCTTGATTGAATGGGAAAAATACCAATTTCTGTTGAATACGTTTCCCAAACTCCCCATTCTAGGTTTATTGCACAAAATTGATAAGAATCCCAGCAATACTCCAGGCAGACCCATTGTTTCATTATGTGGATCCCTCCTAGAAAACACATTGAAATATACTGACTTCTACCTCTGCCATTCTGTCCATTCCCTCCCCTCGTACATCCAAGATAGTAAGGATTTCATCAGGAGGATTTATGATGATCCCTAGGAAGAGAATTACCTATTGATCACACTTGATGTAAAAAGTCTCTACACGAGTATTAAACATGCAGACGGCATTGCAGCATGCAGACACTTTCTCAGAGCACATCCTGTCAATTTTCTTTCAGACAGAAATGATCTTAACAATGAGAGTTCTGCCTAGAGAATAATTTCTTCTGGTTTGAGGGTAAGCTTTTCAGACAAGTAGAGGGTACGGCGATGGGCACCTACTTTGCTCCAAGTAATGCCAACCTTTTAATGGGGTGGTGGGAGTGGCAGGTGTCTGGGACCATCGAGGACTTTAATATTCATGTCATCCTATGGATATGGTATATCAACAACCTGTTCCTATTATGGAAAGGCAGCAAGGAACAGGCGTCAGAGTTCATTACAAAGCTCAATGATATTAATCTACATTTTGATGGAACAATCAGTGATGTCAGTGTAGATTGTTTTAGACATCAGAGTGGCTGTTGAGAATGGCAAACTGGTTTCTAAATTATTTAGAAAGAGTACAGCAGGTAACACACTCCTGCACGCATAGAGTAACCATCCAGCTAACCTCATTAACAGCATCTCCTACGGGGAATTTCTCCGGGAGTGCAGAAACTGCAGCAGTGAGGAGGCTTTCAAGAAGGAGTGCATATCCATGGTAGCTCGTTTTAGGGAACGAGGCTGCAGTGCGAAAGTACTCAATTCTGCTAATTCAAGCCAAACTAGTCCTGAACAGACCTAGAAGATCTTCGGTATCCCTGTCTCTGAAAGATTTGCACTGGCTATCATTAAGACAAAGAATAATTTTTATGTCCCTTTGGATTTTTTTTAATTCTTTACACTGAGTTGTTCCCATCCCCATACAAAAGAGGATAAAATGGTACCTCCCCTGCAGGAGCTTATGCTCCTCTTCAGGTAATCTGGCCAGTGTGGCCAAATTTAGAAAAATCAGACAAGGGGGACAGGCCTTCATGATTGAAGCAGCTTGGCTCTGGAATCGCCTTCCAGACGTCCTGAGACTCTCCTCGGATATAATGCATTTTATAAAGGGTCTCAAAACATGGCTTTTCCCTAAACCCGTTAAACAAGTTACTTACCTTTGGTAACGTATTATCAGGTAGAGACATAGTCTGGCCACAGACTCCTTAACTTTGAATTCTCCCCAGGCGTCATACTGGATCTGGAAATTTTTCAGCAGTACCTCTGCGCGCCAGGGGACGGTGCCGTACGCCTCTGTGATGACATCGACTCCAGTCAGAGGTATCTCTCTTTTCTTAATAGCATCGACTCCAGTCATGACATCAGTGGAGCAATATGAATATGCCTCACAATTCCGCAGCCTGTCACCCCGCATGTTGTTACAACGCGGTCGTTACCACAACCGCGTTGTAACAACACATACCATTACCCTGCAAGTCGTAACAACGACTTGCGGAGGGGGGGTGCTGGATGTTGGAATAGTATAAATTACTATTCCAACTCCAGTCTGTGCGGACAGTATGGAAGGTGTTGGATTTTAAATCCAACACCTTCTTCCCCCCCTCCGCAAGTCGTTGTTACGACTTGCGGGGTAATGGTATGCGTTGTTACAACGCAGTCGTGGTAACGACCGCGTTGTAACAACATGCAGGGTGACGGTTTCGTGGTGAAGGTTGTTCACCGAGCAATATAAGTCCCCTCCGGCACGCGTATGTCAGTTTCTTCAGTTTCTTTCCGTGCCAGAACGCGAAGCCACTATAGAAACTGTTTGTGATAACAGTGTGCCAAAAAGATCAAAAAGCTTTGAAAGATTAATAAAGAAGTGACATCAAACGGTATGGCAATACCAGACATAAGTTTTAAAGAAAACCCCAAAACAATCAACGAAGCACAGGGCTACGTAAAACCTTGCACTTTGGTATATAACCAGCATGCAAAAGAAAGCATCTTACACTCCACAGAGCAATCACCAATGGTAATGAATGGCATGATAATATTAAAACAAAACCTATAAAACAACCCCAAGCCGTTTGTTGAATCACAGCGTTACATGAGGAAGAGACAGTGTCAATTCAAGGTATGCTAATACCAGACAAGACTTTCAAAGAAAGAACCACATGAAGCAATACTGTTCATTGTTGTTTAATCCAGTGTAAAAAGGAAAACACCCCCCCACTCTACAGATCACTCACCATTGGAAACGGATGGTATGGCACCATCTAAACAACACCTAAGTAGCAAGACCAAGTGGTCTGATGAGTCCCAACAATATTTGAGACAGTGATCACCGGTTTATAAAACCAGTACTGAAAAAGGGTATAATCCATACCCCATAGGTCGTGCGCAGAGTGTGGAGGGTGGGTAGGGCGTCAAGGTATCTGCGGCTAGACTGTCTCTCTACCAGATAATACGTTACCAAAGGTAAGTAACTTGTTCATCTGATAGAGACTTCTAGCCGCAGATTCCTTAACTTTGAATTAAATACCATAGCTATACCCACCCAAAGGATGGGCTGTGAACTCATCCTACAAAAGTTCTCAAAGATACCCAGCTGGTCGAAATCAACCACAGACCAGACATAGATAGGAATTAGATGGCAGCCACCCAAGAAGGGAGGTTATCCGGAAGAGAATTCAACATAATCTGCAAAGAATCCCACAAAGCATGGGAAAAACGTCCTAGCACACAAGACGCGTTGATGAATCTCAAGGCAGAGCTGGCAGAAGCAAAGATGGGTTTGCCACATTTATCTTGACTCCTAGAATCCTTATTCACTGGAGTCTTGGGCGCAGAATCCACATCATGAGAAGATGTTGCAGCCTGACCCACCAGGCTACAAGTGGAAGGATGTCTATGGAGGCAATCTGGGTCTCCAGGAGCAGGCAAATATCTGCGAGCGATATCCCGATCCACTGAAATTCCCATTTCAGGCTTAGCCCAAGATCCTAATAAGATATCAAACAGGGCCCCACTGTACGGAAGAACAGGCTCTTCCCCCGATTGTCCTTGGCAAAGGACCTCAATAAGCGGGTCGGTAGACCTCTGCACCGTACGAAGTGACAAGTCCAAAACTCTAGCCACTCTCCTCAGCATATCTGCGAAGGAGGAACTCACCTTCGTAGCGAGAATAGGGGAAGAAAGTAACACTGAAGCTGGTGAAGATTCCAGCCCACTAGCCTCCCCAAGAGCAGATATCAATCTCTCCTCCACCTAAAATGTCACAGCATCAGAAATGGGCTGAAAAAGCCCTGTCTCAGATGACACAAGGTGACTATCAGAAGTCTCCTCCTGAGAAGGAACCAACAGCACATTCCCCTCAGTATGCATTGTCGACTCAGCATTTGATGCCGTACGACACCGAGAAGGTGACACCTCGACGTCCGTGGAGGAGAAGAGAAGACTTCGACCGGAGCCGCCTACGTCAGTGTCTGAGTCAGCTGATCGAAAACAGGCGCCATAGGTGGAGATCCAGAAGGATTGTTTACCTGCGCCGAAACTGAGCAGGCCAATGCGATCGGCGCCAACCTAACGACTCTGATGGCCCAACCGTGTCAGAGATCGAACCCTCCGACAGCGCCTCACTCATTTCCTTGGGGCCCAAAGGCACTCCAGAAGGCGATGGAGTCCCAAAGATGAGGTGCAAGGAGTAATAATACTCCCTCATCTGGGCCATCAACACATCTGCTCCCGGAAAGACGTGGAGACGCGGTTGGAGTCGCGTAATGCCTCCTCAGCCATCGAGCGGGAGGAGCAGTGGGAGCAGCGACTTCAATGGCTTCCTGCCTTTTGACGCCACTGGAGAACGACATCCTGTGGACTGGCTCTGACTTCTGGATCGACTCTACGAACGGACCTCTTTCTGCAGCTGAGACCGAGGCCGGCAAGTCTCTGAAGATTGCGACATACGAGCCGCCAGCAACTTCATTTAACGATCTTGAAGTCTTTCGGCTTCAGCTATTGGCAGGAGCTGCAATCCTCAACGTCGTGGCGATCGCTTAAACACCACATACAAATCGTATGCGGGTCTGTAACCAGTATCTGCCGACTACAAGACCCACAAGGCTTAAAGCCTGAAGTCATGGAGAAAAAAGGGCACACTGTTCCCAACTACAATTATTATTTTTTTTTTTTAAATAGGCCAAAAAGGGCCTGAGGAACCGCTTTCCGGATCCGCGTTGCAGCGTGGAAAAGAAGAAACTGACGTCCATGCGCCAGTGAGGACTCATATGGCTCCACTGACCATTACTGGAGTCGACATCATCACGGAACCATACGGCGCCATCCCCCGGCGCGTAGAGGTACTGCTGAAAACTTTCTGGATCCAGTCTGACGCCTGGGGAGAATTCAAAGTTAAGGAATCTGCGGCTAGATGTCTCTATCAGATTAAGACTGCAGAACACTTTTTGAGTATGGTCACACTGTAGTAAAAGTTACTTATCTTCAGTAACTAAATATCTGGTAGGGACACAGTCTAGCCGCTGATTCATTTACATTTTTCAAACTTCCCCACGCGTCAGTCTTGATCCGGAACTTTTGCAGCAGTATTTCTGTGCGCTGGGGGCGTGGGGGTGTGGGGAGGGGGGATGGGGGCTGTCAGGGTTGCTGGTCCCGCCACGATGATTCGCGGGTGCCGGCAGAGGAGTATAAAACTCCTCCGATGCCGCACTGAAACGCTTCGCGTTCTAGTGTTCGGGATCGTCCCTCACTTCCGGGTTACTTACCTGATGTGCTTCCGCTTCACGGTCGGGTGTCGGCGTTCCTGCTCTTCGTCTCGTTGCATCTTCTTCGTGACCCAAGGTGTTTCTCGAGTCCCTCGGCGGTTCAGCAGCATTCCTCATTGGCTCCTGCGGTGCTTCATACCCGACTTGCCTGAGGCCAGAAAAGACTCAACCTTCACTGTCAGCAGAACGGTAACAGCGCTTTTGCGCTGCACATGGTATTCCTATGCTTAAAAAGTGCAATATACTTATCTGTTGGGATCCTGGTCCCTGGAGATTCGTTTTTTATTTATTTAAATATTTTCTTTTTCTTTCATTAATGGACTGCACCAGAGTATTCCTGAAAAATATAGGAATTCTCTGTTATTTCTTCCGGACTCCAAGGAAGACCTAAGTAAGGCTCAAGAACTGATCTTGTGTTTAAGTTATTATTTGACCAGTTATTAAGGAACTATCGTTCTAATTGAGATACCTGATTCCCAGTGTTACTAATAGTCTTAGGTGGGTGTTAGTGTGCAACCCTTCTTGATTTCTGTTCTCTACTTATGGGTGTACATTATAGAGATTCTTCCTTTCCTTTTGTTTAGACAAAGACTATTCCCCCACGTGAACCACTCTATTATTATTTTGCGGAAAAAGGGAATGTCTAGGTACTTGATAATTACACATTTTCCTAACTATTAGTATTCACGTGTTACATATTTCTTTATACTTACACACTCTATCTCTTTTCAGGTAGGGATTTCTCCTGGTTTCCTGGTCCTGTCTATGAGTGGGGGAACGACGTGGGACATATTTTCTTTCCATCCCTATTTTCCCTTCTTCCCCCGGTTTACTGTTGTTGCTTTGACTCAATTGGGCATATCAGTGACCTAGGGAAGTCAGGACCTCTCATCCTTGCATGCCGTTCCTGCGGAAACTTGAGTAAGAATCTGACAGGGGCGCGTCGTACGGCTCCGCGATGACGTCGACTCCGGTCCCGACGTCAGTGGAGCCATATAAGTCCCTTCTGGCACGCGGACATCAGTTTCTTCTGTGAAACCTTCTGCAGAAACAGTATGCCAAAAAGATCAAAAATCTTTGAAACATTAATAAAGTAGAACATCAAATGGTATGTTAATACCAGGCATGGATTTTTAAAGAAAATACCTGAAAGAATCAACAAAGCACAGAGTTAAATGAAATCCTGCACCCTGGTGAATAACCACCATGGAAGGGAAGAAAACCTTACACTCTATAGACCATTCATCAAAAATCTTTGAAACCTTGTGCCTTGGTAAATAACCACCATGTAAGGGAAGAAAACCTTACTCTCTATACCACATTTATTAGCAGTAATGAGTGGCATGATAATAGGAAAACAAAGCCTATAAAAACAGCACCAAGCTGATTGTTGAATCACACAATTATGTGACATATTGATAGTGCCAACACCAGGTATGATGATACCAAAGACTTTCAAAGAAAGAAAAAATAAATCAATACTACCCACGGGTGACCAAACCAGTCTGAAATAGAAAACACCCCCACTATACCAACCACACACATTTGGAAATGGACGATATGACAACATCCAAACAAAAACTATGTGCCAAGGCCAAGTTGTCTGTTGAGTCCCAACACAAGTTGAGATAGTGATCCCTGGTATATAAAACCAGTACTGAAAAAGGGTATAACCCTTACCTCATAGGTCATTTGCAGAGTGGGGAGGATGGGCCGAGAGAATGGATCTGCGGCTAGACTGCGTCTCTACCAGATGAACAAGTTGCTTACCTTCGGTAACGCTTTTTCTGGTGGATACAGTATCTGCCTGTGGATTCCTCACCTTTTGAATTACCCCTGCGCCAGCATTCCACGGAAACTTTTTCTTAGCTCTCCTACGTCGACAAGGACGTCACAATGGCACGAATCCGCTCGCGACTCTGTTCGCGACTCCGTATGACATCATCGGAGCCATAACACCTCGTCGGCGTGTTGACGTCAGTTCCACCCATTTTTTCCCATGCCTTCGAGGCGAACGGGTGGACCGACAACATAATTGGAGTATACACAGTATACAACATATACACGAATATACACAGTATATAGTTAAAAAGGGAAAAGCTGAAGAAACAAAGCATTTCCTAACATCCAACAGCAAGGCAAGCAAAAGACATAGGAAAACAACCATGTCAAATAATGAAAAACGTTTTCGACATACGAAGGTGGACAACGGGGAGGAGGGTGGGTCAGTGAGGAATCCACAGGCAGATACTGTATCCACCAGAAAAAGCGCTACCGAAGGTAAGTAACTTGTTCTTCTGATGGATACATCTGCCTGTGGATTACTCACCTTTTGAATTGAATCCCACAGCAGTCCCGCTCCCGGAGGAGGGTGTCCACCTACTCATATCAAAATGTCCTGCAGCACTGAACGTGCAAAATGGCCAACCCTCCTCACCTCAGAATCCAAGCAATATCGCTTCGCGAAAGTGTGGAGGGAGGCCCATGTTGCAGCCTTACAAATCTCCACTACAGGAACACCTCTAGCCAAAGCAGATGTGGAGGACTTAGCTCTAGTAGAATGAGCTCTGATACCTTCAGGAGGCTCCTTCTTGGCCAGGGCGTAGCAAATCTTGATGCACAAGATGATCCACCTGGATAGCGTTCTCTTGAGGACGGCTTTGCACTTCATCTTCCCAACAAAGCCAATAAAGAGTTGGTCGTCCAGTCTGAAGTCCCTGGTCCTGTACAGGTAGAAACTGACTGCCCTCTTAGGGTCCAGGCGATAAAGTCTCTCCTCTTCCTTGGAAGGGTGAGGGGGATGATAGAAGGTAGGTAAGGTAATAGACTGCCCTAGATGGAAAGGAGTGACCACCTTAGGCAGGAAAGCAGCCCTGGTCCTGAGAACCATCTTCTCTGCATGAATGGTTAAAAAGAGAGGCTTAGAACTAAGAGCCTGCAGCTCACTTACCCTCCTGGCTGAGGTAATAGCGATCAGAAAGACCGTCTTAGAAGAAAGAAGCCTCAACGTGCAACTATGAAGAGGCTCAAAAGGAGAACCCATCAGGAAAGTAAGTACCAGATTCAAATCCCACTGAGGCATAATGAAGGGAGTGGGAGGAAACCTATTGGTGAGGCCCTTAATGAACCTCATAACAATGGGGGCTTAAATAAAGACGGCTGGTCCGCAGGGCCGGACTGGGAACCAAAACCGGCCCTGGCAAAGTGCTGGGCTGGCCCCCCCGGGGGTTGGGGGTGCGGCCGAGCACTTTGCCAGGGCCAGTTTCGGCTGATTTTGTTACAGGGGCCGATATTGCAGCTATGCTGCAAAAACGGCCCCCCAGGGGCCCAAAACCGGCCCCCACCCTGGCGGCCCACCGGGGAAACGCCCGGTGCCCGCTACGACCAGTCCGGCCCTGCTGGTCCGGCAAACAGAGAAAAGCCGACAAGGCCGAAAAATAACCTTTACCGTAGCTACAGCACAACCCTGCTGAGCCAAGGAAAGAGAGAATCCAAGAACATCCGATAAATGGGCCTTCAAAGGATCAATGAATCTCTCTCCACGCCATTTCACAAACTTAGACCACCTAGAGGAATAAATGGATTTGGTGGAGTGTCTCCTGGATGATAAAAATAACATCCACGACATCCGGTGGGAGAGAGAAAGAATTCAGATTGCTCCGTTCAATCTCCAGGAATGAAGGTGCAGGCTCTGGAGGTGGGGTTGTAGAACCTGCCCATGCGACTGCGAGAGGAGGTTGCCCTGAGAGGGAGACGGAGCGGAGGGTGCGATGAGAGGTGAAGAAGGTCTGTGTACCACACCCTTCTTGGCCAATCCGGGGCGATCAATATAACTTGGGCCCGGTCTTGGCGAATCTTCCTCAGAACCAGAGGAATCAAGGGTATAGGAGGAAACGCGTAAAGGAGCTGCGAACCCCATTCCAACTGAAACGTGCCCCCCAATGCTTCCCGCATCGGAAACTGAAGACTGCAGAACGATGGGCAGTGCGTGTTCTCCTGAGTAGCGAAAAGGTCCAACCAAGGAAACCCCCACTTCTTGAAGATGTGATGGACCACCTCCGGATGAAGCCTCCACTCGTGGTTGGCCGAGAACTGCCGACAGACTGTCCGCACACACATTTAGCACTCCGGCCAGATGATTTTCAAACACACAAATAGGATGGCCCTGAGCCCAGGACCAGAGTTGCAGAGCCTCTCTGCAGAGACGATACGACCCTACGCCTCCCTGTTTGTTTATGTACCACATCGCGGTAGTGTTGTCCGTTAGGACTTGAACCGACTGACCGCGAAGGAAGGGAAGGAAAGCCTTGCGAGCCAAACGTATCGCCCGCAATTCCAGAAGGTTGATGTGGAGCAACCTTTCCTCTGTAGACCAAAGACCCTTGATCTCCAGATTCCCCAGATGAGCACCCCACCCTAGAATGGAGGCATCCGTGATCACTGTGGCCACCGGTGGAGGAAGTTGAAAGGGCCTCCCTTGAGACAGGTTGCCCTCCGCACTCCACCAAGACAACTCCGCTGCAGTGTCTCTGGAGATCCTGACCATCTCCCTGAGATCTCCGTTGTGCGGCTACCACTGCCTGCGTAGGCACCACTGGAGTGCCCTCATGTGCCAGCGTGCATGGTTGACCAACAGTATGCAGGAAGCGAACAGACCGAGCAGGCGTAGTACCTTCAGGACTGGAACAACCGCTCCATCGTGAAACAAAGGAATCATCTCCTGAATGTCGAGAATCCTCTGCGGAGGCGGGAAAGCTCGACACACAGTCGTGTCCAGTACTGCCCCTATGAACAGGTTGCGCTAGGAGGGCACCAGGTGAGATTTGGGCACATTTAACGAGAAACCTAAGTCGAATAACAGCCGTGTTGTTACCTGCAGATGATGAAGCACCATCTCTGGAGACTTTGCTTTGAGCAGCCAGTCGTCCAGATAGGGAAGACAGGAATCCCCGACTTTCTGAGATGAGCTGCCACCACAGCCATCACCTTTGTGAAGACCCGCGGCGCGGACGTAAGACCGAACGGGAGGACCGCAAACTGGTAGTGTTGAGACCCCACCGTGAAACGGTAATACTTCCGATGCGACTTCAGGATGGAAATGTGAAAATATGCATCCTGCAAGTCGATCAACACCATCCAGTCTTCCTGCTGCAGCGCCAGAACAACTTGAGCTAGGGTCAACATCTTGAATTTCTCCTGTTTGAGGTAAAAATTCAAGACCCTAAGGTTTAGGATCGGTCTTAATCTGCTGTCCTTCATGGGGATCAAGAAATACCGGGAGTAGCATCCCTGACCCCTTTTCTGCTCCGGTACCACCTCTATTGCACCTTTCTGAAGTAAAGCAAAAACCTCCTGCTGCAGAAGCAGCAAATGGTCCTCCGAACACCAGCCCTGGCAAGGAGAGTAAGGAGGTGGAAACTCTCGGAAGGATAGGGCGAACCTATTTTTCACAAGATTCAAAACTCAGAGGTCCGAAGTGATAGATTTCCAATCTTGTATAAAATGGGACACCTGACCTTCTACAGGACCAACATGCTCCAAGATGGGGAATCTAGAGCTGCTTTCCCATGGCACCAGCGGTGGGGGCAGGGGAGGAAGAGGAGGAGAGTTGCCGGGAGGCCCCCCGCAAACGACCTCTACTCTCTCCTCTGTACGACTTGTACAGAGGGTTCTGCTGCTGCTGTTGCTGAGGCTGCTGGCGGCCCCGGAAGGAAGCCGCCTTACCAAAACCACGGTACCTCCTATAACCATAGCCCCTAGATTGGGACTGCAGACCCAAGGACTTTGCAGTAGCTCTACTGTCTTGTAACCTATGCAGTGCAGAATCCGCCTTTTCACCAAAAAGTCTGGATCCATCAAACGGTATATCAAGAAGAGTAGCCTGCACATCTGGGGAGAACCCCGAAGACCTGACCCAGGCATGCCTCCTGGTAGCCACCGAGGAACCCATCACCCTGGCCACCGAATCGGCAGTGTCCAGGCCAGACTGAATAACCTGACGGGCCGCAGCTTGCATATCCGCCAAGACCTCCAAAAAGGAGCTACGATCATTGTCTGGTAACTTAGGAGCCAACTGCTTGGCCGAGTCCATTAAGGCATGGATATACCTCCCCAACAAGCACGTGGCATTAGTAGATTTTAACGCCATGCCTTTAGAAGGGAAAATCTTCTTGGCAGATTGCTCCAATTTTTTAGAGTCTCTCTCCCCCAGAGTTGTAGGGAACGACCCAGCCGACTGTTTAGAACAGGAAGCCTGCACCACCAAACTTTCCGGCCGAAGGATGAGCCGTCAGAAAGGTAGGATCATTAAGAGCAGGCCTGTACCTTCTTGCCACAGTCCTTTAAAGAGCAGGAGCAGATAAGGGCTTCCGCCACATCTCAAGAATTGGCTCTGTCAAAGCCTCATTAAAAGGCAAAAGAGGCTCAACCACCAAAGATGGAGAATGCAACACCTCAGTGAGAATATTTGGCCTGTCAGCTGTGGGCAATTGAAGGTCCAAAAGTTCAGCAGCCTTCCTGATGACAGCATGGTATGGCGCAACATCCTGAGAAGGCAAGGACTTTGGAGAGGAAAGCTCCCATTCAGGGGAAGTATCCAGGCCACTGGCCTCCTGCAGACCTTCGAAGTCGTCTACGGAGTCGAGGATCTCCCCTTCCTCATGTTCCTGCTGGTACTCCTCTTCCTCCAGCAGTCTCTGCACTTACCTCCTAGAACGCTGCTTCGGGATCGGCGCTGGCGGTGCCGGCCGCGGGGCCGGTTACACCAGCGCCGGTGTCGAAGAAGGCCCCTCCGAAGCAGGCAATGGCACCAATCAAATCCGGGATGACACCGGTCCGACGCCAGACGGCGCCGGAGACTGAGGTACTGGAGTCAAAAACCTCGGCGCCAGAAACTGCCATGACGGAGTCGTTGGCATAAAGGGCACGAAAGGTGCCTGGCATACTGTTGGGGAATACCCAAATTAAAGGCAAGCGGACCCACGGGGCCAGACGGCGCACCAGTAGGGTAAGATGCCTTGCCAAACATGCCAAACATCGCATTCAGGAAATGCGATGGATCCGCTTCAGGTCCTGGAAAAGTGGGATAAGGTGCCGGCGCCCCTTGGTCCTGTTCCACATGAGGCCTTACTGGAGGCTGAAGCTGCGGCGCCGGAGAAACCGGAGCCGGCGCAGGCAAAGCCGCAGGAACTGGAGAACACTCTCTCTGAACCGGAGAACCTCTTGGCGTCAGTGAATACCCCGACACCGGAGTATGGGCCGGAGTCGCCTGTGGAGAAGGTGAAGGCGACGGCGAGACGGCATCCTTCTCATGACGCCGCTTCACAGGTGAAGTCGACCTTGATGACCTGCCTTTCAAAGACCGACGTCGAGACTCAAGTCTTCTCTTTTTCTTATGCTTCTTCGACTTCGAAGCATGTGAAGTCGACGACCTCTTACGACCCCTCTTCTCTTCCTTCGCACGAGCCATGAAGAGTTTCGCCTCTCGCTCCTTCAACGCCTTCGGGTTCATCCTCCGACAGCACGAACACCCTTCGACGATGTGGTCCGAAGAGAGACACCACAGGCAGTCTTCATGGGGATCTGTGATGGACATACGACCCCCACACTCTCTGCACAGCTTGAAACCCGACCTCTTCGAAGTAGCCATTTCCAGTGCAACACGAAGAAATCTAGAAACAAAGGTAACCCAGAAAAAATGGAGAGTCCTTGAAAAAACCGTTACGCGCCGATGGCGCGGAAGAAAGGGAACTGACATCAGCACGCCGTTGAGGTCTTCTTATTGCTCCGATGACGTCGTACGGAGTCGCGAGCGGAGCCGTGCCATTGTGACGTCCTCGTCGACGTAGGAGAGCTAAGAAAAAGTTTCCGTGGACTGCTGGCGCAGGGGTAATTCAAAAGGTGAGGAATCCACAGGCAGATGTATCCATCAGAAATTACGTTACCGAAGGCAAGTAACTTTTACATCTGATAGAGACATCTATCCACAGATTCCTGAACTTTTGAATAAATACCCGATGGAGGAGGGTCTGCAAACCAATCCTACAAAAGTTCTCAATGAGAACCAGCCGGTCATAACTAACAACCGACCAAATGTACGTAGGAATAGCAAAACAAGAGCTTGGCTCTTAATAGAATCCATGATGACTGTCACAGAACATTAAATATTAAACAAACTTACATGCCCGAGAGAATCGGCCCTTGAAGGAAACGGGGGAAAACCCCCAAAAGAACCATCTGTCAGTTATCAGACATGAACCTCTATCCCCCCCAAGGGGATAAAAAACTCATTGACTAAAACGGCAGAGTGCCAGACAAAAGTCATGTAACAACGATAAAGGAATATCAGAGAAAGATATGTCCTGATAAAATTCAAAAGAAGGACTCTCGGAACTCATTCAATTATACCAAGTTGAATGAACAAAAAAAGAAAGATAGACAAGAATACCTCCATGGTATTTCAGAATTTTTTTTTAACAAAATGACCACTCGAAGGTTACATAATGCACTGTAAAGAATGACACCAATAGATTTGAATTTAATATTGATATTCATAAATTATGTCAGTTGTAAAAACTTTTTTCATCACAAAGGTGTATCACCTGGACATATACATAATATATATAAAATTGTGTCCCAATAGACTCCGAGTGATCTGACAACACATAGAGCATCGTTGGCCCACATTTCCTGCAGGACCACAGGGATCTACAAAGCCTGCGCCAGCATGGCCTTCAGTGTCATGGTCTGAAGTTCTGAACACGACTCCGAAACCATGGGTACATTCAAAACACCAAGACAAGCGAGAGAAGAAAAGGGAACACACCTATTAGCGCAGTATCAAAACATTAAATAAGGAAAAGATGAAACATTAAAGGGAAATAATGTATAAAATCACTCGTTAGCAAGAAGCGCATGCGACAACACTTGTGAAATGAAACACAATTTGATCACAAACCTGCCTCAAAAAGTAACAGCCATGATTTGCAAGGACTTGTAAAGCACAGTGAAAATAGACACATTCCCAAAAAGACAGGTAGAATATACCCTCCAGACAGATGCGAAAAGCACTGTGGGAGAATAACAAGAAGAGCTTCTTATAAAGCCTAAAAACTCCATAAATTGCATGACCGAAAACAGGTAAGGCAATTGCAGCTAGAAGTCTCCATCAGTATGTCCCCGACACTACCTATCACAGAGCGCAAGATACAGAGTTCATCCCATATGTTCAAGGAATGAACAAATGAAATACCTATCCCTTCCACAGTGATGAAGGCAACTAACTTGTGTCTTCCAAAGAATACACGATAAAATCTGAGTTTACTCTGACAATTTTCCAAAAAGCAAAGCACATATAATAAAAAGGTAGATATACAGTCTGCTCAGAAGGAGAAAACAACCTACACCATAAAACACATAGTCCAAGAGGACTTTAATGAAGGATGACCACAAGAACATGTATTCAAAAGAATACAAAACGGAGGACCTGATTATCGCCATAATAAATATACACACCTCAAGAGTAGTGAGGACATACCACGTTGATAACTCTAATGAGTAAAGACCGGAGCGTCCCTATATACTAGACTTACCACTGGCATACTAACATGCCCATATAAGAGACAGCAAATGGTCGAAAACATGCTCATTTTAGCATACTGAACAGCTTCAAAGAAGCTTGTGTCAGAAAATCTTCCATACAATTAGACACATCTCTTGACAATAACCTCTTGAGCACAAAGCTTATCCTCAGAGGCCAAGGGAAACCTCACTCGTTATCTAAATCAATAGCAGCCTAGGAAAAGGAAAAATTGGTACTGAGAATAAAACATCTGCGCTCGCAGGACACCAAGTGGTCACACCACTAACGGACACGTAAAATGCCCTAACAAAGCTTACTCGCTTTGAAAGAAAACCTACATCTGAAGTATAAAAACAAATTACACCAGTAGCAAACAACGGAAAGCTATGACTCTGAAGACCTCTGTATTCCACAGAAGCGTCTCAATGCTGCATAAGCTTGCCTCCCAAAAAGATGAGCACCATCAAATGGCATGTCGACCAAAGTCGACAGGACAGCCTCCGAGAAACCCTAAGTTGCCAACCAAGCTCTATGCCTTAATGCCACTGCCGATGCCATTGCGTGACCTACAGAGTCCGTGGTGTCCATACCACACCTTATGGTAAGCCTAGCAGCCTGTTGACCATCTTTAATCAAATCTCCAAGCGGACATTATCCGGAAGAGATGGTAACAAATTCTGTGGCGAATCCCATAAAGCATGGGAATATCGCCACCAGCACATAAGATGTACTTGTAGATGTCAAGGCTGAACCTGCACAAGCAAAGATGTGTTTACCACATGCATACCGATTCCTAGACTCCTTACCCACTGGATTCTTAGGAACAGAATCTACATCCTGCGAAAAAGTGGCAACCTGAGTCACCAAGCTACAGGTGGAAGGGTGTCTATGAAGACAAACTGGGTCCCCAGGTGCAGGCAGGTGTCTAAGTGCAATATCTCGGTCCACTGAGACTCCCCGACTCAGGCTTGGCCCAAGTGCCTAATAAAATATCAACAAGGGCCTCCCCAAACGGAAGAAGAGGTTCTTCCCCTATCTGTCCCTGAAAAGGACCTCAATCAAAGGGTCTGTGGACCTTTGCACCGTAAGAAGTGACAAGTTTAAAACTGTAGGAACTTTTCTCAGCATGTCTGCAAAGGAGGAACTTGCCCCCGTAGCAAGGCCAGGGGGAGAAAGCAACCCTGAAGCTGGAGTTGAATTCACACCACTAGCCTCTCCCAGAGCAGACATCCAGCTCTCCTCCATCTGAGGCACATTAATGTCAGAAATGGGCTGAAAGGGCCCTACCTCAATGGACAGAGGCTGTCTTTCAACAACCTCTTCCTGACAAGGAATCAAAACCTGCATTTTCCCCTCAGTCTGAATAATCGACTCTGCATCCGACGTCGTACAATGCCTACACGGAGGAGAAGAAGCGACTTCTACCGATGTCGCTGACGCCAGTGCCGGAGTCGGCTGATTGACGTCTGGCATCGTTGGTCGAGCTCTCGAAGGACTGTGGACCTGCGCCAAAGCGGTGCCGACCCCTCGACTCTAACGGCTCCGCCGTCACCAAGGGCAAACCCTTCGACGGCTCCCCACTCACCTCCTTGGGGCCAAAAGGCGCTCCAGAGGGAGATGGGGTCCCAAAGTGCAGCGAAGTGCAAGGAATTATAATATTCCTTCATCTGAGTTATCGATGCACCAACTCTCTGAAACACGGGAGATGTGGTGCGGAGTCGCGTACAGCCTCATCAACCGTTGAGCGGGAGGAGCCATGGGAGACGGAGTCCCCACACGGTGAAGTCCGAGAATGCAGCAACTTCAATCGCCCCTTACCTTTTGACTTCCCCGGAGAACGATGTCCTTCAGACCGGCTTCGGCTCCTAGATCGATGTTGGGAAGCCTCCTTTGATCGTGTCACAAGCGCCGCCATCAACTTCAAACGTCGCTCCTTTAACAACTTCGGTTTTAGCTTCTGGCAGTAGTCACAATATTTGGCGTCATGGTGTTCTCCTAAACACCACATACAAATTGTATGCGGGTCCATCACCGACATATGTCGGTTACAAGACCCACAAGGTTTTTATTTTTTTTTATTTTTTATTGAACATTTTCAATTAACTTACACAGCTACAGTCATCCCAGTTACCATTGCAGTATAGTACATTATCTAGCATACACAATATTAAGGAGATATTGTACACTTCCTCAGTTACATATGCAGTCCTGTGCTCCTTGGGCCAATCCCGTTACAGAGTTATACATAGAACAATCCCCTTCAGGTCTTAATCAAATCCGGGTTTTCTCGTAGATATACAGTGTATGGTTCCCATATGCTTATGGGCCTAGATATCGTCGGTAATTCCTCCGCATACAGTGCTAAGTTGTCTTTACAGTATACAGCATCCAGCAGCCATTGGCCAGACCCACAAGGTTTGAAACCAGTAGACACCAGACAAAGGCACACTGTTCCACCAACACAAAGTGTCGAAGCAGGTCAGGAAAAAAAAATTCGACCCAAGGAACCGCTTCTCCGGATCCGCGTTACACCGCGGAAAAGAAGAAACTGACGTCTGCGTGCCGGAGGGCACTTATATGGCTCCACTGACGTCAGGACCGGAGGCAACGTCATCGCGGAGCCATGTGACGCCACCCCCTGGCACACAGAGGTACTGCTGAAAAAGGTCTGGATCCAGACTGGCGCCTGGGGAGAATTCAAAAGTTAAGGAATCTGCAGCTAGATGTCTTTATCAGATAGGAACTTTTCATCTTCCCCTCCCCCGGTAATATAACAGTGCCAGGATACCTGTTGGGTGGCAGTTGCGCTTTACAAATTATATAAATTCTGCTTTCACCAAAGCTCAGGCCACAGACAGAGTCAAACTACTAGCCAGAGGTAACAATACAAGGACGAACAGGCTAGATTCATTATTACTTATAGTAGTAAGGCTAGAGGTATTAGAAACATCTTCAATAAACATTGCGACATTCTGTCCACTGATGACACGCATTCTGATTTCCTAAGTGCTCACCCCAAAACTACATTCAGAAGGGGGGTTCACGTTGAGAGACAGACTTAGCAGGAATGTAGCGGAGTCCAACAGCACCAACCCTGATAGACTTGCTAGGGGTTTTTTCACTTGCACTGAGTGCAAAGCTTGTAAGTATAGCCTAAGTATCCAGACATACCCAGCCCCCAACAGACACCATCAAATCAATTGATAAACATCTCAATTGCCTATCTGATTTTTGTGTCAATGTTCAAATCTGCTCTTGTAATAAATTTTATGTGAGCAGTACCATCCACCTGGTGAGGAAGCTAGTGTTGGAAACTATGCGGACCATACGAAATCTAGATAAACAGCATCCTGTGGACCATCATTTTCCAACTTTACATAATAGCAACAGCACACTACAGAAGTAATTTGCCCTTGATAGGGTACCAATATCACAGAGAAAGGGGGGGATAGTATACAAATTCTGAGAAGGTTGGAATCAAGATATATTCTAGAGCTGAACACCAACAGCCTTAACACGGCCGAAGAACTGTACATTTGGTAGATTGATTTTTCGGTGTTTAGTATCACCTCTTATGTCTCTTTCATCAGCCTGTTTTTTATGTCTCTTAGTTCGCTCTTATTTTAGTTTTCTTAGCTGCTTTTTTCTTATGCATTCACTGGGTGATCCCCATTCAGAAAGGGCCTATTCTGTTGGCCACCTGATTGTGTTAATGCCTATGATGAGTGTTATTCATTTGTAAATATTGTTAAAGCTCTTTTGGTTTATACCTCAGAGGCAATGTTTTATCTTCTGCTTGATAAGCTTTTAATAGTCACTTTTGTTATTTTATTTTCACACAGGGTTAGGGGTGCAACATTGTGGAATACCATCTATGGGTATTACGCTCCCAACTTCTCTCCATGTCATCTAATGTAATGGATACATGAGCAGCTTCTTCCTCTACCTCCATCTATGGGTACCGATGAGTTCAAACAGAAAAACGTTTTGTTTTTCATTCTTTTTTCTTCCTTTCTTTATGCATTTTCTTTTCTATATAAAGACTGGATGTATGACACATTAGTTTTTAGATTAATGTTTTACACACATTCACCTATTGACTATGACTACTGGGGCTTAATGTGCATGTTGTAACTGATCAGGCCCACTTTGGCTCAATTGTTGGTTGTTGAACATTAGGTATTGGCTGCAAGTGTGACAAGCATTTTGAGCTATTTTCTGTGCTTATTATTCTGAGACAGCTGGGTGATACTGCAAACCTGACTAAGTGTACTAGACAAGCACACTTAGTGTTCATACACCCTGTGAACTCTTTTTTACATGTGCATTAATCTAATTTTGTACAATATGTCAGATAAATTGCTTTACTTGTGATATTACTTTATTATATGTTCTTTTGACCCATTTGATGATCTTTGCTGTATGTGTACACATTTGTACAGGAGGAATGTATGCTTTATTTAGACAAGATAATACGATATAAGGCAGTGACATATGATAACTTCATACTGGTACAGTGTGTGCTACTTCCTACTCTACAATGTTTTGTTAATGCTTTTGGAAAGATACTCTTATTGGATTTGCGCGTGCAATTGTTTACTACCTAATTGTGTGGTATGATATATGTTTTCTATTTGCAAACATTGTGCAACTGTGGCATCATCCGCCACGCGCGCCATTGTATATATGACCCACTATGTACTACAAGTGAGAACCACTTTAAAGATGGCCGCCGCATGGGGGGCGCTAGGTGGCGCGTGACTAAGATGGCCGCGCACTAGTGAGGCTCTCGCCAGCCGGGCGAAATAATATCCGATAATGCCATCCTAAGTCATATATTCATTGCTTCAAGTGGCGGAATCGCTTACATTTCATCCTGAGGGCCCGCTGCAACTCTTTCTCGAGCCACAGCATCGCCAGCGAGCGGAGCGCTGCCGTGTGGTGTCTTGGCCGGCGCTCCCTGCTGCGGCGACTGGAGCGTGGGTCAGCAACCATCTTCACTAGAGCCCGTGGCTCCGGGAAGTCGCACAGGCCGTGAAGCCGCCATCTTCTGCCGCATCGGCGCGTGCGCCGCACCGAGACCTGGCGGGCCGAGAGGGAGGTGGTCTGCAGCTTCCTGGCCGGTGATTGATTGCACCCCCCGCTGATACCGGCCTTGCGGATGCTGGACGACTGATCGGTGACTTGGGGGCGCCCCTGCGCGCGGCGGCTTTGTCACGCGGCTGGAGTGCCTGCGGCTGGCAGAGGCCCTGTAAATACTGCCGCCTGGACGCCGCGGGGGGAGATCCTCATACGGAGGCCTGCCTGCAACATCCAGTGCCCCTGTGCAGAGAGGTGAGGAGCCAGAGGGGGTCAGCGGGCGGGAAAGCCCGAATTTACTTAACAGATCTGCCCGACGTTGCGCCCACCCCCACCCGGGCATTAGCGGCTGCCTTCATCCACCAGGACTGTTGCTCCCCCTTCCATACACAGCACCCCGGCCCACAACAGAGGAGACATCGCAGAGAAATAAGGTGTCTGTTTGGGCCTGCTGAGCCGCAGATGCCCCCCATCCGATGCGGCATGTTCGCGGATTAGAGGCCCAGCCCTAGACAGCAGCACGTTTCCACGAGGGGTTCAGCGTGTCCACCGGCCCTGCATAGTCATTGCCCCAATACCACCTTGGAAACACATGGGACACTGCAATAACAGTTCCCCGTGAGACCGGGGCCCGAGGCTGCTCTAACCACATCCACACGTCAGTCCTTTCTCAAGTGCGACGTCCCCCCCGAAGCACACCATTGCCACCTACAACACGGCACGTTAAAGCGGATCTCTTCTTTACAGCCACGGTGATAAGAATGCAGAGCTTCCCGTCTGCTGATCTGCCCACCTCCAGAGAGTCCAGCCTGGGACACGGACACTCCCTGAGCCTCCAAGATGGGTAGAACTGAGGGAAAGCAAACAAAAATTCCCTTTGAGGCTTGCAAAACTCCACGGTCACAATCGGAAGAACACCCCGCAACCGAACCACCAGCATGCTCGGAAGATGACGTGAAAGCATTACTAATGACTATGAAACAAAGTCTCGCATCCATTGATGCCAAAATAGACGCCATGAATATGCGTATGGATTCTGTGGTGCATAAACTCGAGCAGCATGACCATCGCCTCGAGGAGGCGGAAAACAGAATTTCTGAACTAGAGGACGGTGCCTCGAGCGGCAGGAAACAAATATCACAGATGGACAGATTGTTCAAAGTCATAGCGGAGAAGAATGAAGATTTGGAAGCTCGTTCGAGGAGGAATAACGTCCGCATCATGGGCCTGGCTGAATCCGCCAACACTGGGCGTATGGAGAACTTTATAGAGACACTGCTCACCGACCTCTTCGGAGCTGAAGCCTTCTCCAGGCACCTCGTGGTGGACAGAGCCCACAGGTCCCTGGGCGTCCGTCCCCCTCCAGGAGCGCCTCCGCGACCTGTCATTGTCCCATTCCTTAACTGTAGAGACAGGGACGCAGTGCTACGCCTTGCAAGGGAAAAAAAGAAGGTGGAATATGAAAATACAATCCTGTCATTCTACCCAGACTTTACACAAATTGTGCAAGATGCTAGACGTAAATTCCTCAACATAAAAAAGAAATTGCTCTTCCTGAACATTCCCTATGCCATGCTTTATCCAGCTCGTCTCCGCATTACACACCTGGGGCAGCAACATATGTTCCTAAACCTGCAACAGGCTGAAGATTACCTAAAAACTTGCCGAAAGTCATCTCCAGCCCCGACATCCAACGGTCACCGATCCAGATCCGTGTCTCCACTGTCGACACAGGACTGATCTTACTCCTCGGATGACGATATCTTACGCCTAACCTCAGACGCTGGCTGCTATGCCTTTTACTGATTCCTGCCACCCATATTCTTTCTTCAGATAAAGTGGACATTGACTTATTGAATTGTATCGCCTGGCCCCAGTCCTCCCCCCGGTAATAGAACCAGCCCGGTTGGGTCTGGTGTCTGACGGGTGAGATCATGGGAGGACATAGGCGTGTCCCGGGCCCCTAGCCGCACCCACGTGGGAATACCCCGATTTCACTGGAACACTTAAATTTCCTTTTTCTTTTTGGTCTATTTCCTATAGTTACGATTGGGAGGGAACAAATGCCCGACAAGTTGGGGAAGTCGGAGTGGGTGGGAGGGAGGGTTGTTAGCCCTGCACTTTGCTATGCTACGAGTATACTAGTCCGTACTCCACGAAACCTTGTATCATGCCCGTCTTTAGAATCCAATATGCCATACAATGCCAGACCTCACTAATATACAGATTAGTATACACTGTATGACCTGGAATGTTCGAGGATTAAATGACCCGCGCAAAAAACGTCATGTCTTCGGATACCTGGAGAGACACCATGTCCAGATAGCTCTCCTTCAGGAGACCCACCTCGACCCATCAGTGGCCCCCAACTCTGCTGCCAGGTGGGCATCCTACCGCTGTTTCTCATCTTATTCCACATACTCACGCGGGGTCTCGATCCTGATCAAGCGCATCACCCCCTTTGTATTAAGTGGCACCTCCACGGACCCCCAAGGCCGGTATTGCCTAATGTGGGGACGCTTAGCCTCCCGAGACATTACCATAGTCAATTGCTATGGGCCTAATGTCGACGATCCAACTTTCCTCACGTCCCTCTGGGGCAAAATTCTTTCCATAGGATACACCTATCTCCTCTGGGGCGGAGATTTTAATACAGCTATATCCCCAGCAATGGACCGATCTAACCCTGCTGCAATACACTACACGGCCATGCAAAGACAGCTGGCAGACATTGTAGCAGAACATAGTCTCCTAGATGCATGGCGACACATGCACCCATCACTTAGGGAAGGCACACACTATTCAGCCGTTCACTCCTCCTGGTCCCACTTAGACTATTGGTTTGTGTCAATAGGTATGTCGGGTTGGATAGATGCAGTCACCCATATGGCCAGGACATATTCTGATCACTCCCCCATGGCAATGGTGATGAAATTCCCTATAGACCCATCCCCCTACATCAGCTGGCGGCTTAACCCACTGCACCTCTTAGACACAGTCTTCCGTGCTGAACTTGAACAAGAAATTCATGACTATTTTTAACGCAATGTAGACTCTGTACCGAGCCTCACCACCGTCTGGGAGGTCTTTAAAGTGACGGTTCGAGGCTATTGCATTGCTAAAGGTGGTGGCATCCTTAAAGATATCCGCAATGAACTCAACAGGCTGGAGAAAGACATTAAAGCACTAGAACGCCACATAAACGATAACACTGGGGAGGACACAGTCAGGTCTCAACTACAGGATAAGATCACAGAGTACACTAACACTGCTGAACGGGAATGTAAATTTCGAAGTAAATATCACATTGCCCGGGCATACGGGGAGGGTGCTCGCCTGGGAAAGGTCCTCGCGAACTTGACCAGACGGCCCCGGTTCTCAACTCATGTTACGGAAATCCGCAATCCTGAGGGTGTGGTACACCGTCATACTCCGAGACAACTCCATACTTTCCTGACGCACTATAAATCCCTGTACACTACGCATAGAGGAACGCCGCTTGACCTTCCCTCACACTTTGAGGACACTGCTCTCGCATGGCTGGGTGATACACAACGTGAATTCCTAAGTGCTGAGCTGGAGCTAGACGAAATTACCACAGCAATTATGCAAATGAAATCAGGGCGTGCTCCGGGTTCAGACGGACTCCCCATTGAATTCTATAAGATCTTCCAGGCACAACTGACTCCCGTACTTAAGGCAGTTTTTTACGAAGCCTGAGAGGAAGGCCGCCTTCCCCCCACCATGCGGGAAGCTCTGATCACATCACTCCTTAAGCCTGACAAGCCCCCTACTCAGTGTGACTCCTACCGCCCCCTTTCCCTCATGAACTGCGACACTAAAATGTTAGCAAAAGTCCTCTCCAACCGATTGGCCTTGTTAATGGAGCGACTGGTCCTACCGGACCAGTCCGGATTTGTCCCCAACAGAGCGACGTCTCAATCTCAGGACCCTCCTCTCTGTCCTGCAGGATATCGACCCAGACAGCTCCGCGATTGCGGTATTTCTGTATGCCACGAAGGCGTCCGAATCTGTTTAGTGGGACTATCTTCTGGGTACCTTGCGCTATATGGGCATGCCCCCGGCGTTCCTTGGGTGGATAGAATTGCTGTATCAACAACCTACTGCCACGGTCCTCCTAAATGGTGCACGATCTCCTGGCTTTGGTATCACTAGAGGTACTCACCAGGTGTGCCTCTTATCCCCTATCCTTTTTGCCCTGGCGATAGAGCCTTTGGCGGCAAAAATCCGGCAACACCACAAGGAAAGAGCACTGATCTTCCCTTCCAGACAGCTCATAATATCGCTCTATGCGGATGATGTTACCCTATATATAAAGAACCCACAGGAAAATCTCAACCCTGTTCTGCGAGAGGTCACGAAATTTGGGATCATTTCGGGTATTAATATCAATTGGGCTAAATCCGCGGTATTTCCACTTACCCACTCAACACTTGAGTACCCCCTGGACTATCCCCTTACATGGCAGGCCGTGGAAATCAAATACCTAGGTATTAGAGTTACCAGAAATAGAGAAGAACTAATAAGAGCTAATTATGGTGTAGCACCAGACAAAGCGACAGACTCAATTACAAGATAATTATCATTGCCCCTTTCCATGGCTGGGAGGGCTTCCTTGGCTAAAATGGTATTACCAAAATTTCTTTATTTATTTACTAATATACCATATCACCCTGGCAAGCATTTTTTCAACGCGTTCAAGACGCAAATCATACGCTTAGTCTGGGGTGGCAAACACGCCCGCCTCGCCTTGGATACACTTACTCTGCCATTCTCACACGGAGGATATGAAGTCCCTAATTTTGAGCTGTATTATTACTGTGCCCAAGCCCACTTTGCCATATACTGGCTCCATCCACCACCCTTTATGCCTCACCTAGCTGTGGAGGAGGGATATATGGCCCCTACTCCCCTTTCGGGTTTCCTGTACACATCCTGCCGGGAACGAGAGCGTGACCCCACCACTGTCAATTGCACTGTTGTAGCCTGGAAGAAAATTGCTGCCAGACTTGATGCACCCATGCTTTATTCTCCCAAAATGCCCCTGGTGTACCATCCTTCCCTGCAAGTCACATATGACAAACAGTGCCGCATGATGCTTGAGAAACTAAGCTATACTACATGGGGAGACATGTACACCAATGACACATTCCGTTCCAGGGATCAATTCTACGGTACACACGTACCCACGACAATGGATATCTTCATGTATGTTAGACTTAGGCAGGGTGTCAAAGCTGCCACGCCTACGTTCCCTCTAGAACCACCCACACTGCCACCCCTCCATGCCCTGCTACAGCCAGCGCCCCCTCGCCATGTCACCTCGCTCCTATACCGCCATGCGCAGAACACACCTATCTCCCAGAACTCGAGGGCCAGGCATGAATGGAAAGTTGACCTCGAGAACCCTATAACAGACGACCAATGGGAATTTTGCTGCAATCAGACAGCGGCTATAATGGCTAGCAGTCGTTTGAGATTCATACACTACAAATTCCTGCACAGGCTCTACTACACCCCGACCAAGCTGCACAAATACAAACTTCGGGAGGATGATCGGTGTGCCAGATGTGGAGGAGAGGGAGCTGACTTTCTCCATCTGGCCTGGCTGTGCCCGACTATCCACCAATACTGGCAACAAGTGTTTACGGGCCTGTCAACAATGTTAGATTTGCCCCTACAGGCCTCACCAGAGGTTGCTTTGCTAGGCTATACGCACCATATAGACACTAGACGCAAGAAATACTTAGCCCTAAGCCTCCTAATAGCTAAACGTAGACTGGCGTGTAGGTGGGGTAGGGGCAGGGCCCCAAAGTTTAAGGAATGGGTACACGACCTTACAACATGGCAGGAACACTCAATTATGCTGAGCTGCTCCCACGCTCCTCTAGGCCACGTGATATATGGGGCCCCCTCAAATCATATCTCCTCTCGATGATGGATGACTCCATTGCTACCTCGGACCTACATGTTAGTTCTGTGGCCCCGGAGACCCTTCCCCGTGGGATGGATGGGGAGACACTGCCACTTTCACCCGTACAGGGCAATGGGGTATAAATGCCACCACACCTCATTAATGTATGCCGTAACACAAGACCCCCCCCCCCGAGGTGATAAGCTTTCCAGCTATTCCTTACGTGCTCTCAGTCTGGTGGTCTTCGTAGCATTCCAATCTTCAACTGATATTTATGGTCTGTATTGTATATGCTTTATATTGTACCTGCGGGTTATGCTGTTTGGAGTACAGTCGTTTGGACTCATGCAGGTATGCAAAGTGGGGGGGTGGATTTCGTTTAGGTTCTTAATAGCAATGTATTTCATATGCAGCAACTGTATCTAAGGCTCATATTATCTACACCTTTATGTACCATTTTGCTGTATCATCTGTAATAAAACATGAAAAAAAAAAAAAAAAGGATGGCCGCCGCATTTACTTGTAATTTGCATCAATAGCAGAGCCCCTTTCCATCATCTATGTACACATCACTTCACTATTTGAAGATTGTTACCATGGTGTTCTCCAACCCGTGACCAAGGCGTGTTACTCCAAAACGAATATTATATATATATATATATATATATATACATATATATATATATATGACTGCACAGAGCACTCACGGGGTAACAACTAAATATTGTTTTAATCTCAGCAGATGCATTTCAGCAATCTATACTTTGATGTCAGTAAATGATTAAAACATACATTAACATGTATTATTCACAACCTTCTTGGTCTATGGGGAGTGCCTGGCTGTGGTGGCTCTGGCAGGCTATAAAACTTCAATTTCAAAACTTTCCCACTACCTGCTGCCAAACTTACAAGACGGGTGCTTCTGTGAAGCGAGGGTGGACTGACTGAAATGTATCCAAACAAAAGACAGCACGGAGCACTCATAGGGTAGCTGAATAGTGTTTTAATCTCAAAAGACCTGTTTCTGCATTTTGACTTTCTCAATGCAAAATTTCAATTGAATACAACACTCATTTGACGAAATTTAAAAGTCTCAAAAAGTCACTCCCATTGGTCAGGGAAGTGACCAAAGAGCGGAGGCTGCAGCCGTCTTGTTGCATATTGGGTTTCCTTGGCCGCCATACTAGCATGAACATTCCCAGATAACTATATTCGTGTTTGCATTTCTTTCGATCAACATATGGCACATTGCCCAATACATTCTAACAAAAAACAAGAGCAACCCATGTGTCCCATTGAACTGGGTATAGCTAGTCAGCTTAAGCACAATTGTTCACAAGGAACTCATTTAAATAAAAAAGGATAATGCTACATACCCAGTATGCATCTGTTCTTGGCATGTAGAGATGTAGAGTCATATGCTATGCATAGATCGCCATCTAGTGTTGGGTCCGGATGTTAGCACTTTGTTTTTCTTCGAAGAAGTCTTTCCAGTCACGAGGTAGGTGACTCCTCCTTTAGGTGATAGTGCGCATGGGCATCGACTCCATTGTTAGATTGTTTTCCCGCAGAAGGTGATAATGGAGTTAGTAAGAGTAGTAAAAGGAGATGTCCATGAATGCATGTATCTAAGTAAGATGTTACTGCAACAGGTATAGGTACCCGGGGAGGCGGGTGGGCGCATAGGACTCTACAGCTCTACATGCCAAGAACAGATGCATACTGGGTAAGTAGCATTATCCGTTCGAGGCATATGAGCTGTAGATCATATGCTATGCATAGACTATGTAGCAGTTATCTCCCAAAGCGGTGGCTAACCTGTATCTGTTGCAGTGGTCTGCAATAGTGTATGTATAACTGCCTGGCCCACTCTAGCTTGTTGTCTTGCTAACACATCTACACAATAGTGTTTTGTGAATGTGTGAGGTGTAGACCATGTTGCAGCTTTGCATATGTCATCTATGGGTACATTTCCTAAGAATGCCATAGAAGCCCCTAGTTTTCGTGTAGAGTGTGCTCTAGGGGGGGAACTGTTAACGTTCGTTTAGCTTTTGCATAGCATATTTAAATGCACTTGACTATCCACCTTGCTATACCCTATTTTGATATGGGATTGCCTTTGTGTGGTGGAGCAAAAGCGACAAAAAGTTGATTTGTGTTACGGAAAGGTGTTGTCCTTCCTATGTAATAAAGCAATGCTCTTTTCACATCTAATGTGTGTAGGGCACGTTCTGCCACTGAATCTGGTTGAGGGAAGAACACAGGTAACTCAACAGATTGAATGATATGAAAAGCAGAAATGACTTTAGGAAGGAATTTAGGATTAGTCCGAAGAACCACTTTATTTTGGTGCATTTGCAAAAAAGGTTCTTCTATAGTTAATGCCTGAAGCTCACCCACTCTTCTGTGATAGCAACGAGGAAAGCAGTTTTCCAAGTGAGAAATTGCAGTTCACATTTGTGCAGTGGCTCAAAGGGTGGACCCATTAGTCTGGTTAGAACAATCTTGAGATTCCATACTGGAGCAGGTGGACGTCTTGGGGGAATGACTCTTTTGAGTCCCTCCATAAAGGCTTTGATAACAGGCACTCAAATAGATTTTGTCTATTTTGGAGGTATGCAGCTAGTGCAGCTAGATGTAAGCGTATGGAAGTATACGCTAAATTGGAACGTTGTAGATGTAACAAATAACATATAATGTTTTGTACTGAAGCATCAAGCGGGTTGATGTGGTTGTTATTACAGTATATCACAAACCGCTTCCACTTTGCTGCATAGCAAGCTCTTGTGGTAGGGCGTCAAGCCTCTTTGATAATATTCATGCAGTCTGGCGGCAGATTAAGATAGCCGAACTGTAAGACTTCAGGAGCCAGATCGCCAGATTGAGTTGACTGGGGTCTGGATGTCTTATGTCTCCATGGCTCTGTGTGAGAAGATTGGGTGTAAGACGCAGTTCTTGGTGAGGAACTACTGAGAGTTCCAATAGGGTTGTGAACCAGGGCTGACGTGCCCATGTGGGAGCAACTAGGATTAGTGTCAGGGACGCTTGGTTGAGTTTCCGAACCACTAATGGAATGAGTGGGAGAGGCAGAAAAGCGTAGGCAAATATCCCTGACCAATTCATCCATAGTGGATTGCCTTTGGACAATGGGTGTGGATACCTGGACGCGAAGTTTGGGCATTTTGCGTTTTGGTATGTGGCGAACAGGTCTATGTGAGGGACTCCCCAACGTTGAAAGTATGGAAGGAGGACCTGAGGGTGGAGTTCCCATTCGTGTATTTGCTGTCTCTGCCTGCTGAAGAGATCTGCAATTTGGTTGTTGACTCCTGGGAGGTGTTCCGCTAGGAGATAAAGTTTGTGGTGAATGGCCCACTTCCAGATGTCTTGGGCTAAGTGGGACAGTTGGAAAGAGTGTGTCCCCCCTGTTTTTGTATGTAATACATGGCTGTCATGTTGTCTGTACGAATTAGGACAGTTTTGCCCTGTAAGTGAGTTTGAAACGCCTTGAGTGCTAGAAATATTGCAAGCAGCTCTAGGTGATTGATGTGGAGCAACTTCTGTTGTTGGTTCCACAAGCCTTGCACTGTGTGCTGTTGTAGATGAGCTCCCCAGCCAGTGAGTGGCGCGTCCACTGTCAGTACTATCTGTGCAACCGGGTCTATGAATGGCCGTCCATTTGATAAATTTTGTGTGTTCCACCACTGCAGAGAGCGATGAGTACGGCCGCTTACCAACACTAGATCGGTCAACAGACCTTGCGACTGGTTCCACTGACTTGCTAAGTAAGCATTCTTGAAGTGGACGCATGTGTAGTCTGGCATGGGAAACGATCATGATGCAAGATGACATCATTCCCAGTAGCTGCATGTAATCTCGAGCTGGAATCCAATGGTTGGATTGAAAGCGGAGAACTAAAGCCTGAATTTTTCGAATTCTGGCTGAGTTGGGAAAATCGAGAGTTTTTGGAGTATCTATTGTGGCTCCTAGGTAGTCCTTTGTATTGGTTGGTTGGAGATGTGACTTTGGTACATTGATTGAGAACCCTAGTTGATGCAGTAACTGAATTGTCCTGAAAGTGTGCTGCAGACATTGTTGGCACGTGTTGGCTTTGATGAGCCAGTCGACTAAGTACGGGAAGACGTGGATGCTTTGTCTCCTTAAGTGAGCAGCTACTACCGCTAGACACTTTGTGAAGATTCTGGGGGCGGTGGCGACACCGAATGGGAATACCCTGAACTGGCAGTGCTGACCCGCTCATCGCAAGCCTGAGGAATTTGCGATTAGCCGGGTGAACTGGTATATGAAAGTAGGCGTCTTAGATCTAGCGTAGATAGAAAGTCGCCTTTCTGTAGTAGAGGAAGTACCTGTTGAAGTGTCACCATGTGGAAATGGTCTGACTGAATGTTCTGATCGAGTTGTCTGAGATCTAAAATTGGTCTGAGAGAACCGTTTTTTGGGGGAATTAGGAAATAAAAGGAGTATACGCCCGACTCGTGATGTTGGGTGGCACAGGCTCTATAGCCCCTTTTAGAAGTAGAGACTGAACCTCTTGTTTGAGGAGGTATAGATGGTATGGTGATAGTTTGTGGGGCTTTGGTGGAATATTTGGAGGTGTGTTGATAAATTCCAGGCAGTAACCAGAACAGATAATTTGGAGTACCCAATTGTCTGTTGTTATTGATTGCCAGATTGGTAGAAAATCTGACAGTCTTCCCCCGACAGGTGTTGAGTGGTCGAGGGGAAGTAAAGGCAAGTCACTTCTTTGTGTTGGCGGGGGAGTTGCAGGTGTTTGAACCCCGGCCCCTGCCCTTACCGTTGTTACCCCTGTAACTTTCCCTGAAATAACCCTTAGACGGAGAGGGTTGGTTATTGCCCTTATAGGTGGAGGTGGCTTCCGATGAGGTATTTTTAGAACCTCCTCGGTAAAAGGAGTGTCGAAAGGAAGCACAACCCTGTGTGGATTGAAGGGCTCCCATAGATTTGGCTACCTCAGTATCTTTCTTCATTTTCTCAAGTGAAGAATCTACCACTGAGCCAAATAGATGTTCCTTATCGAATGGGGTATTTAAAATGGGGGTTTGAACCTCAGGTTTAAAACCAGATATACGGAGCCAGGCATGCCTCCTTAAAAGGACACTAGTGTTTACAGCTCTAGCAGCAGTGTCTGCAGCATCTAGAGAGCATCTTATTTGATTATTAGCAATAAGTTGCCCTTCATGAACCAGATCTTGTGCTTTTGATTTGTGTTTCGGGGGTAAATATTGGATCAGTTCCATTTCGTCCCAGTGAGCACGGTCGTATCGCGCTAACAGTGCCTGAGTGTTGGAGACACGCCAAAAATTGGCTGCTTGGGAAGCTACCTTTTTCCCAGAAGCGTCAATAAGTTTTGATTCCTTATCAGGAGGTGGAGCCTCTCCTGTTGCCTGGGAGTTGGCTCTCTTTTTTGCATTGGACACAACCAGGGAGTCTAGTGGCCATTGCCCCCTTATATCTACTGGGTCCGATGGTGCTGGCTTGCACTTCTTGTCCACTCTAGGGGTGAGAATACGAGCTCTGACTGGGTCATTAAAAATGTCATCTACATGCCTGACCATCCCTTTAAGCATGGGTAGTGTAGGTGATGACTTCCGTGTGGTACTGAGGGTTTCAAAGAGGAAATCCTCTTCCAATGACTCCTTATGTAGCTGCACCCCATGGTAGTTGGCAGCTCTACCCACTAACTCAATGTAGCCTACACTACCATCTGGTGGAGAGGGTTTGGTAGGGTACAGGTCGGGATCATTGCCCGTGGGCAAATTGATGTTATAATCGTCCCATGGGTCTTGTAATGGCTGACCATTATCCTTATCTTGATCATCATCCCCATCATCCTGGTCAGGTGTATGTGGTGGTGAATGTTCAGGTGAAATTGGTTGAAGCTGAGGGGAAGGTGGTGATGAAGGAAGAATAGGTGGAGGAAGAGGAGGAGGGAAAGGGTTGGTTCTAACTGATCTCTTCTTTAAAGGGATGTGATATTCTTCTTCTGCATCAGTCCTTCTTTCTAGAGTCACTTTAGTGGTGATATGGCCAGTCTGCGGATGTATATACAAAAGCTTTTGTTTCGGATCCGGTTTTTCAATTGGGGCATCGAAACCGGGCTTTGTAGCTGTTTTCTGCCCTTCTGTCTGTTTCGGCGCCGAAATTCTCTTTGCCGGAGTAGAAACCGTTAATGTCTTTGGATCCAACAATTTTTTCAGGGTCGGTGCCGGACTTGTGTTTCGACCCCGAAGGCCTGGGCTCCGAACTCGGTTTGGAAGGAGTCTTTTCGGAGCCGGAAGGCTTTTGGTAGGCTTCGGTGCCGAGCCAGAGGGCGGGGCATCCGCAGCGTGATCTCGGTGCCGACCGGGGCGCGAGAGCGCGGGTTGGACCGGAGCCTTCTTTTTAGTTGAAATTGTTTCCTGGGATGAGGGGGGAGGTGTACTCACGGTATGTTGACCATGTGGGATGTCCTCCTCTTGGTCGGATTCGAATTCTGAGATGTCGACCGGCTCCTGGTTCTCCTCTGTTCCCATGGCCTCGCCGGCCTCTTCGTCCGACTGTTGACCGAAGATGTCCGGAATGGAGCTTGTGTGCTGGCTCTGCATGTCGCAACGTCGAGCCAGAGGGTCGCGAAGTGTTTTCTTGGAACGGAAAGCCTGGCACGCGTCGCAGTCTTGTTCTTTGTGTTCGGGGGACAAACACAGATTACACACTTCGTGTGAGTCGGTGCACGGGTATTTCGCGTGGCACCGAGGGCAGAATTTGAAGGGAGTTTGTTCCATCGACTGCAGGTCGACCCGACGCGGGTAGGCCCGACGGCCTTCCACGAACTTTCAGTTCGAAAGATTATTTAAAGTAATTACGATACGCGATAGAAAGGGAGACTCAATCGAACACAATACCGTCGAGGGTGAGTATCTTGCGGACCGAGGGAAACCGAAGGAACAGTGTCGAACCGGAGCGCAACGATAGACGCCTGAACCCGATAGCGGAAAAAAACAATCTAACAATGGAGTCGATGCCCATGCGCACTATCACCTAAAGGAGGAGTCACCTACCTCGTGAGTGGAAAGACTTCTTCGAAGAAAAACAAAGTGCAAACATCCAGACCCAACACTAGACGGCGATCTATGCACAGCATATGATCTACAGCTCATATGCCTCGAACATATTGTTTTCGGCAAGTTCCTAATATCTTGCAGTGATTTAAGCAAAGTGAGCAATTGATACAGTCAATAAGTTCAAAACTTATTTGCCTCTTTAAATTTCCGTTTAGTTTATGACTTCAGAGAACCACATATGACTGGAGAGTAACAGCCCAACAGAATTTATTATTTAGCACTCACTTCTGCCGAAGCGAGTGCTTTTTATTTGCAACCACAGTTTATGAAAAATAGAGAATTATACATAATAAACTTTTGCTGTGTATTAACACTATTTACATATTCATTAGGAAACAAATTTGACTTATGTGACCTCAGCGGAGTGACCGTAATCAACAAGTGAATAAGGCTAAAGAGACAGTTTTTAAAACAAGGGATTGGTTATTGGAATTAAAGGGATGTCCATTAAGGTTTCAGAATAAATCATGTGTTCTAGAGCATGTTTTAGTGTTCTTGGACTATCCTTTATAAATTGTCGACGAAGTTTCGACCCTCTATCGTTAACGGGGTCTCTTCAGGACAGAGATTCTGGGGAACAAGGTACTTTGATGTATGCCGTAGACACAATATTATTACAGTCATCCAACGTCAAGGAATGAATTATGGAAGCAGCCTATGGTGGCCTTCCAAGACTGTCCTCGATCGGTATTAATTAATCCTCCAAAGAGGATTTGTACTAAGGCATTGTACGCACTTGCTTCTGTAAAATGATTAGAGGTATAGCAGAGGTGTAGGGATATTGGATTCACCCGCTACACATGAGAACCGTACCGATCGTCCAGCTGCGGTATTAGATACTGGCAAGTTGTGAGAGATTACCACACCCATGTGTAGAGGGTGAATCCAATACCGCTACACCTCGGATATTCTCTGAATCATTACAGAGAAGCAAGTGGGTACATGCCTTAGTACAAGTCATTGTTGATATTGCCAAGTTGGGATATATTACTACACCCATGTGTAGCAGGTGAATCCAATACCCCTACACCTCTGCTATACCTCTAATCATTTTACAGAAGCAAGTGCGTAGAATGCCTTAGTACAAATAATCTTTGGAGGATTAATTAATACCCATCGAGGACAGTTTCTGCTTCATTTTTCATAATATATGCGGCACTCTAAGCCTGAAAGAGTATTGTTTTGACTTGTACAGGGTGCTCCCCTGAGTCTTGTCACAGCTACACCTCTCTGAAGAGCAATAATGACACAGAAACACGTGTCAGGGGTTGCTTTTATTCATTCCAGGTTGGCTTGGATGGCGTTTTACCAATCCAAAGCAGTAATACTGTGCCTGGAGTGGTAAAAGGCTTTCATCGTTCTACAGCTTGGCGTGGATGGCACTATGCTAATCCTATGCTTAAAAACTTTGCTGTAAAAATTGCAAAAGCCTTTGTCCTTTTCTAGTTTGGCATGGATGACACTATGCTAATCCTTTGCTAGAAAAATAGGCATTTGAGGTGAGCAGATTCAGAGTGTCACTGGTGCTGTAGGATGCTCTATACAGGAGTTACTCTCCACCTAAACTTGGAAACGACCCAGAGTTCTCTGCTTCATATATATATATATATATATATATATATATATATATATCACGAAACATTCCATGCAGAACTAGACAAACCGTTACAGTTAGGTTCAGATTGTAAACACATAAAAACATAGAAATTCAGCAGTTATAGTTATACTTATCTCAAGAAACTATAACTCGTGCAATAAGGTAACTATCAATAATTTTATAACAAATGTTGCAGTCATATTATCAATGATGTCATGAGTGATGTGATATGTGGGGTAATTAGCAGTGCATGGCAGGGGCGCGAGTTATAGTTACCTTAGAGCACAAGCTGTAGTTTCTTGAGATAACTACTATAACTGCAGAATTTCCATGGTTTTGTGTGTGTAAAATTTTAACCCAACAATAACATCCTGGTAACCTTTTGTTTTTTAGTGAATTTCTAAGTTTTTTCAATTCTATTTCTTAACTATTACGTCCCTGTAACCTTTGTTCTTTCCAGTGTATTTCTATTTTTTTAATGCTATTTCCTAACTATAACGTCTCTGTAACCTTTGGTTTTTTCAGTGAATTTCTACAGTATTTTAATGCTATTTCCTAACTATAATGCTCATGTAACCTTTGTTTTTTTCAGTGAATTTCTGTTTGTTTAATGCTATTTCCTAACTATAACGTCCCAAGACTGTGGAAGTGTATTGCCTGCATTTCAGTGGATGGAGGGTATAAGAGGCAAACCCTGGTGTGAGTGTGGGGAGGATGAAATGGCTTCCTTTACAAATTCAAAGAAGACTTTTTCATCAACTGGCTGACTGATTAGACTTCTTAGGCACTGTCCTTTTGTGGATACTGTGGGTGAGGAGGGGTGGAGCTGCAGGTTGGGGGGGGACATTAGGTAAGGCCAAGCCTTTTGTTTACCTGATCATACTTCAGTCCTCACATCTCTTTATGCGTCTGTTGTAGTGCTCCAGGCTGGAGACTGCCCTGCTGTTAGGGTGCATCACTAAACAAAGACTGTGTCTGAAGAGCAACCTGGGAAAGGCATCTGAAAGGAGGTCCACCCCAAACCGGTTCTGTAGCGCGAGGCAGTAGTTGCATTTAAAGTTTTGGTAAAGTAGAAATTCCCTTTTTAAGCTGAATGAATCACTTTAAGCTAAAATACATAAAAGTAGGTCCTCAGCTGCTTCAAAATAAATCCACTTTAGATTCCAAATTGATGGTCCATAGCTAGCGGGGGTGGACACCTCCTCTAAACACAGCATCCGGCCTTCAGAATTCAAGCATTTACTCACTGTGGCAATTGAGCAGCACAAAAAACTCTGTCACAGTTTTTCTAGCTTCCTGCCTGCTGGATTGGTGATTCATTAGGTTAACATGCCTGCTGCAGACACGTGTAGCGTTTTTCATCTCATAGGTGTGCGCACATTACCGTGAGGCAGTGAAAGTGCAGGTTCCAAATACCTTAACTTTGCAATATAATAACAAAACTTTTATGTAACATCACCGACTGAATTATCACTTTGTTTTTACAAATTATCAAGATTAACAGATGGCAATGATATCAACCTCGAAAAATGAAATGGAGGAAGGGCCTCGACCACCATAGTAACGCCAATGTCTGCTACTTTTCACAAAACCCTGCTCTTCCTCCTAAGTAACTTCAGTGGTGAATACAGTTTGTGCTTTCTGTTTCAGAGTTAGCATTTTGACCAATTCTCCAATGAGACCTTACATTCCGACGCATTTAAGACACAAATATGTTGGACGAGTAGTAATTTCGGCACTGACAAGTGGCACAATACAGGCACAACTGCCCCATCTAACTCATCCTAAATATGAGAAATTGCTGAATCAATAGGACTGAGCATTCGCACATGTACAACATATGGCAAAAATAGTGGGCATTCTTACTAAGGTGGAGTTTTCAGTGTAACCGTCAAAGGAGTGTCTAGGCCCCTGCTGTTTCAGGCTTCTGTGCACTCATGAAAGACGAGATTGGTATGGCGTAATGTCTTAACAGGCAAAAAGATGAATGCTCTTTATAGTAATTCATCTAGAACAATGTGTTCATATGGGACTACTGATACTACACAGCAATTAAGCCTTTATTCACCTGGTTCAACGATCTAAGGAAACAAATCCCCAGATTCCAGAGCCTCAGTTACATATGAGCCAGCACTGGGTCGGTATTGCTGCACACCAAGTGCCAGTTTTTAAGTGCTACATACGAGTTATGAATCCTGACCGAGTATCGTCTTTAAATTTTATCTGGAAACATCACATTGTCCCAGGTCATCCGAATAGCTGAATCATCCCTTTTTGTTTTTTTTATTTAGTCTGGTACTTATAGCATAGGACTTCGAAGGTGAAAAAGTCCAGAATGCCAAACCATGATCTATTTACACCCTAGCCAAAGCCACCGTTAGTTATGGATACCATGTCATCAAGAGCACCATTTTCATTCATCTGCTTCCTTTCAACAACCCAGTGCATTGTGGAAGTTGTAGTTTAGTTCCTTTCAATGCAGCCAATTTAGCTAACATCTGAAAGGAAAATGTTATTTACCAGTAGACATCTGTTCTTTGCATGTAGAGCACAAGATCTTTCAGTTGACCCTGTGACTGATTCCACTGACGAGCTAAACATTCTTGAAGAGGACGCATTTGAAGTCTTGCATGTGGGACTATTGTGATACATGACGCCATCATTCCTAGTAATTGCATGAACACTTTTGCAGGAAGCGATTGGTTGGCTTGGAATTGTGAGACTAGGCTTTGAATATTGTGTATTCTGGTAGCAGTTGGAAATGCTAGAGCTTTTTGAGAATCTACATTGGCTCCCAAGTATGTCTGAGACATGGAGGGCTGCAGATGTGATTTCGCCAGATTGACTGTGAAGCCCAGACTGTGTAACAGTTGTAGCGTAGTCTGTGTGTGCTGGAGACACCTTTGGTGGGAGATGGCTTTAATGAACCAGTCGTCCAGATACGGGAAGACATGTATTTTTGTCTCCTGAGATGAGCTGCGACTACTGCCAGACATTTGGTAAAAACTCTGGGAGCAGTGGTGACTCCGAAGGGAAGCACCTTAACCTGGTAGTGATGATCCGCTAGCACAAACCTTAGATATTTGCGATGAGCGGGATGGATGGGGATGTGGAAGTATGCGTCCTTTAAGTCCAGAGTGGACATAAAGTCGCCCTGTTGTAGCAGTGGAAGTACTTGTTGTAGAGTGACCATATGGAAGTGGTCGGAATGAATGTAGAGGTTTAAGTCTCTGAGGGCTAAAATAGGCCTGAGTGATCCGTCCTTCTTGGGAATCAAGAAGTAAAGGGAATAGACGCCCGTCCCTTGATATTTTAATGGGACTGGCTCTATTGCTCCTTTCTCCAGAAGAGATTGAACCTCTTGTTTTAACAGGTGAAGGTGTTCTGGAGACAGTTTGTGTGCTCTTGGTGGAATGATTGGAGGGTTATTGGTAAGCTCCAGGCAATAACCAGATTGGATAATCTGTAATACCCATTTGTCTGATGTGATGGTATTCCAGACTGGGAGAAATTGAGTAAGACGTCCCCCGACAGGAGTGGAATGGTCTGGGGGTAGCGCTAAAAAGTCACAGTTTAGTATTTGCGGGGGGAGTGCGTGTTGAGTTGCCTCTACCTCTTCCCTTTCCATTGTTTCCTCTAAATCCACCTCTGAAATAGCCTCTTAAGGAGGGCGATTGACTGTTGCCCTTGTAAGAGGAGGAGGGATTTTCAACACGGGAAACCTCACCCGGCCCGGACACGGAAAGGATTGACAGATTGATAGCTCTTTCTCGATTCTGTGGGTGGTGGTGCATGGCCGTTCTTAGTTGGTGGAGCAATTTGTCTGGTTAATTCCGATAACGAACTAGACTCCTCCATGCTAACTAGTTACGCGACCCCCAGCGGCTGACATTTCGTATCGTTGATTGGGCATATGGTTTTGAAATAAAGAATTTGGTTGACACTACTGGTTGGCTTATGGACTTCACTACCTGGCGCACCCCCATATCATTGTTATCAACCGAGGAGGGATTTTCTGTAGATATACTCTTGGAGCCTGCCCTATAATAGGAGCGACGAAAGGAACCTCTACCTGAAGGTGATTGCAAAGCTCCCATCTTTTCCAGCGAGGTATCAACTGCTGGATCAAAGAGGTGCTCCTTATCAAATGGTTGGTTAAGAATGGAGGCTTGCACCTCAGGTTTGAAACCTGAAACTCTCAACCAAGCATGTCTGCGTAGTAATACACTGGTGTTTATTGCTCGGGCCGCTGTGTCTGCTGCGTTTAAGGCACATCTAATAGAAGTATTAGTGATGAGCTTACCCTCTTGAATAAGATCATTGGCTTTAGATTTGTGCTCATCAGGTAAAAATTGCGTGAGCTTCTCTAACTCATACTGAGCCCGATCGTAACGAGCTAATAAGGCTTGAGTATTAGCAATGTGCCAGTGGTTGGCTGCCTGCGATGCCACTCGTTTCCCTGAAGCATCAATTAACTTGGACTCCTTATCAGGAGGAGGGGCTTCACCTGTGGTTTGTGAGTTAGCTCTCTTGCGTGCATTGGAAACTACAAGAGAGTCTAAAGGCACTTGACCTTTGATGTAGACAGGGTCAGTAGGTGCAGGTTTGTACTTTTTATCTACTCTAGGTGTGATAATTCTTGCCCTTACTGGGTCTTTAAAAATCTCGTTTGCATGTTTAAGCATTCCCTTTAACATAGGGAACGTGGCTCTTTGAGTGGTACCAGGGGTTTCAGTAGAAAATCCTCTTCTAAGTTTTCTTTATATAATTAGACCCCGTGATAATGAGCAGCCCTGTTAAGAAGCTCAATGTATGCTATGTTATCCACAGGAGGAGAGGGTTTAGACGGATATAGATCTGGATCATTATCAGTGTTGTTGTCATTATCATAATTTTCCCATGGGTCAGGGTCTACTGGACTACCCTGATCATCGTCCCCATCCCCCTGGTCCTGTAGGTCAGGTGATGGTGGTGGTGGTGGTGAGTTTGTAGGTGAAATAAGCAAGTTTGGATCAATGGGTGTAGTAGATGGAATGTAAGGTCGGGAAGGGTTAGTGCCCACATTTTTCTTTTTCTGAGGTATGTGGTAATCCTCTGGAAGGCTCATTTCCTCTTTTCAGGTAACTTGGCAATAATATGTCCAGTATCTGGATTTATTTCCAGCTCTTTTTGCTTCGGATCCGAAGATGGAACGTCGGAGTGAAGTTCTTTAGAGAGAGTCTTTTCTTTAGCTGCAGTTTTCGGCGTTGAAGGTTTCGGCTCAGTGGTTTTCGGTGCCGAAGCTTTAATTTTGGATAAAGATGGAAGATGTACGTGGACATGTTTTGATTTTGGCGCCGAAGCTTTCGGTTCGGTGCCGGTATGGGGCCGACTTGAGCCCGAGTCCGAAGGCTTTTCTTTATGTTTCGGCATCGGGCCCGAAGGTTGGGTGCTCCAAACTTTTTGTCGGTGCCAACCTTGGCCCGAGGGCAGAGGAGGGACCGGAGCCTTTTTGTGGAGTAAGTGGTAGGGGAAGGAAGTTTCTGTACTCACGATACGTTGACCTGGTGTGATTTGGTCTTCGACATCGGAGTCAGCTTCAGACACGGGGATGCGCTCTTCCTCCACTTCGGCTGCGGCTTCCGGTGCATTGGATTCTTCTTGATCGGAATCCTCTCAGAAAAGATCCACCGTGGAGCCGCTTTGCTGATGCATTTCATGACGTCAAGCCCGACGGTCACGCAGCGTCTTCTTCGATCGAAACGATCGGCACGCGTCGCAGTCCTTCTCGTTGTGTTCCGGAAACAGACAGATGTTGCACACTTCGTGCAAGTCGGTGCGCGGAAACTTAGCACGACACCCAGGACATAATGTAAATGGAGTCCGTTCCATCGACTGCTATGGAGCCCGACACGGGTAGGCCCGACACGGGTAGGCCCGACGGCCCTCCACGAGTCTTCTGATCGAAGGTCTTTGACTTAAAACGATAAGCGGAGAATGGGAAACGTGTTCGAGAAACTATAACGTCGAGGGTAGTGGATTGTGCACAGAGGGGAACCCGAGAAACAGTGTGGAACCGGAGCGCAGCAATTCACGTCCGAACCCGATGTCGGAAAAAAACAATCTAACAATGGAGTCGATACCCATGCGCACTATCACAAAAAGGAGGAGTCACCAGCCTCGTGACTGGAAAGACTTCTTCGAAGAAAAACCAACTGCAAACATCCGGACCCAACACAAGATGGCGATCTATGCATAGCATGTGATCTACAGCTCACATGCCTCGAACACCATGTTTTGTAAATAGAGAGAGCATATGACTGCAACAAGGCGTCCTTAATAACTTGGAGTCACCCGTTAACCCTGTGGTGAGGTTTGTTAGCTAACACCATCCTACTACATGAAAAAAAGTTGAATAAACATTCAAGGTCCTTCATGTCGCCAGCTTTCCATGGATTCAACTAAACCTGGGTATGCGGTAACCGCAGCGGAAACTTGTTGCTCCAGATGTGACCAACACCATGAAAGAACCTGTCACTCTCATTCAAAAGCACCTCTGGGGCGGGGGGGCTGGGGTGGGCAGTCAGCCCGCACCTTACCACTTGGCTGCATTTTGATACCTGAATGTCTCCAAGAAAAATCTCTCTCATACACCTTCATGGTGCTTACGTGCACTGACCATGTCATGAGTGATGTAATATGTGCGGTCATAAGCAGTGCATTGTAAGGGCATAAGTTATAGTTGGCTCAGGTAACTATAACTGCTGAATTTCGATGGTTTTGTGCGTGTGAAATCTGAGCCTAACTATAACGTCCCTGTAACCTTTATTTTTTTCGTTCGGGTGTGCGGCAGCAGTCAGCAAGAATACGTCGAACAAGGAGCGAATTTGAGTCAGGTGTGCTCCTGTCACTATAAAGAGAGGAGCAGGACTATTTAAAGACACTTGAACAGCAAACCTAGACACCCGAGGCATTTGAAAAAGGTTTTCTACCGAAACGCGTCATGCCAGAAAGGAATTAAAACAATCTCACTGAGCCCGCTGTGTCCCTCTTGTCTTCTTATAAAGGAGGAGATTCCAGGTGATGTGTGGCGTGTAGCCAGTGACACGCAGGGGGACCTTTCCGTGAAGCGTTCTTGGTCTGCAGTGGCAAATCAAACGAAAAGGATCCGAGGTATCGGAATACCAAGAACCGCCACCTGACCCAAGGAAGCAGAGGTACTGCTGTCCATCGACAGTCCATCACTGCATGGAGAGACGCGGTCACTGTACTGGCGTCTCCGGTCATGCTGCAAATGGGAAAGTGGGGCTGGAAGTTGGGGCAAGTGAGAAGGTTTTACCAGCAACAACACCGGTGTTTATACCCGACCACGCTCGAATTCAGCCTTTAACTCATTGTGAGTTATTAAAAATCCAGGCTTGAGGTGACATTCATCCAGGCTGAACAACAAGCTGCATGATGGGAGTTGCAGTTTTCCATCCCAAACTGCACGAGTGGCTCCGGAGCGAATTTGAGTCAGGTGTGCTCCCGTCACTATGAAGGGAGGAGCAGGACTATTTAAACACACTTGAACAGCAAACCTAGACACCCGAGGCATTTGAAAAAGGTTTTCTACCGAAACGCGTCATGCCGGAAAGGAATTAAAACAATCTCACTGAGCCCGCTGTGTCCCTCTTGTCTTCTCATAAAGGAGGAGATTCCAGGTGATATATATATATTACCGACTGGCGGTCGCCAGTAGGTAGTTATAGTTAGGATCTATTATCCATAGGAAAAGCGTTTTTTGATTTGCCAATATCTTTGGCGCCTGTTGACGAATCTTCGCAAAATTTTCAAAACTAATGGCCCGCTCCGGTCAGCTCCTGACTTGAAAGTTTCGGGGTGATTCGTCAAGCAGGGGCCGAGAAAAAAGGGGGTCCCAAACCGCGTTTTCCCCATGTTAATTTCCATAGGAATTTTGGAACAGGCTACAGCCCGAACTGCTGAACGGAATTACACCAAATTTGGCAAAAAGGTAGCTCTTGGTTCAGAAAGCACTCTTTTTTTAATGGTGTAAATTCTTTCAGTAGTTCCAGAGAAATTAAAAAAATAAAAATATTGATATCTGAGCACCGAGGAGGATTCACGACTCCTCCCGAGCTGACTTCTGATTCGCTGGCAACACTCCAAACCAGGAAGTATTGGCAGCCATCCTGTGCCTCGGTAACTGAGTCACAAGAAATCAGTACAAAAAAAGGTGAAAAACAAGAAAAGGGGGCAGGGTAGAAACACCCTGACCCCCTAGGCCTTTTTTTTTTTTTTTAAATGTCCGAATTCGCGCTGGGTGCGAATCCGGCAAAAAAATAAAAAAACGAAGCGTGGACTTTCGCGCTTCGTTATCTGTAAGCCCCCGGGTAGGCCAGGTCTCGGGGGCAATGCCAAATGTATATAGCAGGGGCCCGCGGGGCCCCCGCAGCCCCGGGGACCGCCACCTCCCCGGGTCTATGCAAATTATATGCGGGGACTGCCACCTCCCCAGGGCTTGTTTAATAAGATGTGGGGGGGGACTCCCAGGGCCCCCCCCAAGCCCCGGGGACAGCCACCTCCCCGGGGCTTTATTTAATTATGCACGGGGGGACCTCCCCGGGGTTTAAATTCATTAAAAATAAGTGTGGGTGGGGGGGCCTCACGGACCCCCCCCAGCCCCAGGGACCGCCACCTCCCCGGGGCTTTCATCAATTATTTGCAGGGGGCCTCGTGGGCCCCCCCCAAGCCCTGGGGTCCACCACCTCCCCGGGGCTGTTGAAATGCTGGGAGGGGGGCCCCCCTCCTGGAGCCCTCAATGGCCCTGGGGACCGCCACCCCCCAGGGCCGGCTCCTGCAATGTCCCAGGGTGTCCACCCCCGGGACATTGCTGTTTGCTATGGCAGGGTGGGAGCACTGCTCCCACCCTGCCATGGCAAACAATGCTTTGCTTCGTTGAAGCGAGAGCAGGAAACCTGCTCTCGCTTCAACGAAGCAAAGCAGATTGCTTTTGGGCAAGGGGAGCAGCGTGTCAGCAGCTCCCCTTGCCCAAAAACAATGCCGGCTCCCGCAGGAGGCGGGGAGCCGGCTGAGACCATGTGGGCATTGGGGCTCCCCCCACGGTCCCCAACGCTAAGGGCTGGCCCCGGGGGGTGGGGTCCCTGGGGCCAGAAGTGGCCCGGGAGGGGGGGACACTCGGCCCCCGTCCCCTTTATTTAAAAAAAAATAAATGGCCGGGCCACGTGGGATGGGGTCCCCGGGGCCAAAATCGGCCTGGGAAGGGGGGTCGCGCGGCCCCCCTCCTTATAAAAAAAAATCTATATAATGGGCAAGCCCCGGGGGATGGGGTCCACGGGGCCAATAGTGGCCCAGGGATGGGGGACCACGCGGCCCCCTTCCATATAAATATTTTTTTAAAAAGAGGCCATGCTTCGGGGATGGGGTCCCCGGGGCCAAAAGTGGCCCAGGGAAGGGGGGCCACGCGGCCCCCCTTCCTTATATATATATATATATATATATACAAAAAAAGGGGGCCATGCCCCGGGGGATGGGGTACCCGGGCCGAAATCGGCTCCGGGAAGGGGGCCGTATGGCCCCTTCCCATTTAATTTTTTTTTTTTTTTTTTTTAAAGGTCAAGCCCTGGGGGATGGGTTCCCCAGGGTCCCAAAAATACTAAAAGGGGGGCCACACAGTCCCCCTTCTAAAAATATATATTAAAAAAAAGCTGGCATCTCGCCGGAGGCCCTGCCCCCTCCCGGCACCACTCTGCAAACACGCCCCCTGGCACGTTCTAAGTTTGGGATTTAAGTCCCTTTGAATACTGAGGGTCCCTGGGGGCCAACTAGCCCACCAGGTACCTCCAGTAAGCGCCACACAGCTGGATTGCAGAGAGGTGGTCCGAGGCCACGCCCCTTTTTACAACACTCTGTAAACGAGCCTCTTGGCGGACTGCTGGTGGGGTGATGAGATCCTCTTGTGTCCTGAGGACCTCAGGACACAAGTGGACTGCATCCCTCGAGCAGCAATGCGCCAGGAGCTGCGTTTGCAGAGTGGTGTAAAAAGGGGGCGTGGCCTCAGACCACTCAGCAATCCAGCTGTGTGGCGCTTACTGGAGGTACCTGGTGGGCTAGCTGGCCCCCAGGGACCCTCATGAGGAAAGGAGACTTCATCCCCCAACCAAGAGCACGCCAGGAGGCGCGTTTGCAGAGTGGTGGAGAAAGGAGGCGTGGCCTGTGTCCACCTCTCAGCAATCCCACTGTGTGGGGCTTACTGGAGGTAAGAGGTAGGCTACTTAGCCCCTAAGGACACCCAGCAGTGAAAGGAACTTCAATCCCCATCGAAGAACGCGCCAGTGAGCGCGTTTGCAGAGTGGTGGGCAAAGGGGGCGTGGCCTGTTATGAGAACTTAGCAATCCTGCTGTGTGGTACTTACTGGAGGTAATAGGAGGGGTAGTTGGCCCCCAAGGATGTCCTTGGGGCTAAGTACCCCTCTTGCTACCTCCAGTAAATCCCACATAGTAGGATTGCTAAGACGTTTCGGAGGGCATGCCCCCTTTCTCCACCACTCTGCAAACGCTCCTCCTGGCAGACTATGGGATGGGGGATGAAGTCCACTTTACTCCGAGGGACTTTGGGGGCCAAGAAGCCCTCCTGGTACCTCCTATAAGTCCTACGCAGCGGAATTCCTGAGCGCTGGTCGGAGGCCCAGCACCCTTTCTCTACCACTTTGCAAACACGACTACTAGTTAAAGAAGCATCTGTATCTGTAAAGGTGTATGAGTGCATATGATAGTGCTGTATTGATGAGTGACTGCATGTATGAGTGGCTGTATTGGTGAATAAGTGGATGTGTGTGTAGACCTAGGAATCAGTGAGTGGGTATGTAGTAACTGGTATTGGTGTGTCTATTGTTTCGAAAATGGTAGTCTGTATTTTAGAGTGGGTGTATCAAAGGTTATATTATGGTGAGAGTAGTTGCATCAGATTATCACGTGGATGATGTCATCAGTGATGTCATTTGAGATGTCATCAGTGATGTCACTGACCATGTCATGAATGATGTAATATGTGACGTCATCAGCAGAGCATTGCGGGGGCGCGAGTTATAGTTAGCTGAACTAACTAGAACGGCCGAATTTCACTGGTTTTGTACGAGTGAAATGTCCAACTACGGTTTTTTCAGTGAATTTGAAAAGTTTTTTAAATGCTAATTTCTAACTATAACGTCCCTGAAACCTGTGGTTTTTTCAGTGAATATATATATGTGTAAATATAAATATATATATATATATATATATATATATATCAATAGTCACTGATAAAAAAAACAAAGGTTACAGGGACATTATAGTTCGGCTCAGATTTCACTCGTACAAAACCAGTGAAATTCAGCAGTTTTACTTACTTGAGCTAACTATAACTTACGGCTCCGTAATTCACTGTTTATGATCTCACATATTACATCACTCCTGACATGGTCAGTGACATAACTGATTACATCTCAAATGACATCACTGATGACATCAAGTGTTTGTAAGAGTTTAGGGGTGCTAAACATACATACTAACCTACTACAGAAGTTAAATTAGTATACTAGGTGCACTACTACTGAGTGTTCCTACTTATAACATATTATGTGAGTGGCCTTGTGACTGGATCTTTGTGTGTATGGGTGTGTAAGTGGCTCTATGGGTATATATGTGGGTGTGAGAGTAGCTGTGTGGGTGAGTGAGATGCTGTGTAAATGGCTGCATTGGTGAGTGAGTGGGTGTGCCAGTGGCTGTATGGGTGAGTGAGTGGCTCTATGGGTGGGAAAGTGGGTGTGCAGAGACTGTATGGGTGACTGGGTGTCTGGCTGTATGAGTGAGTGACTCGATGTGTAAGTGGCTGTATGAGTGAGTGAGTGGCTGTTTGAGTGGGAGTTTGGTTGAGTGAGTTGGTGTGTGAGAGTAAGTGTCTGTGTGAATGGGTCAGTGAGAGTATATGTAAGTGCTTGTATGGATGCATAAATGGGTATGTAAGTGGCTATATGGGTGGCTGTGTGAGTGCTTGTATGGGTGAGTGAGTGGCTGTGTTGAGAGGCTGCATGGGTGAGTGAGTGAATGGGTGTGTGTAACTGGGTAGGTGTATGAGTAGCTGTATGAGTGAGTGGTTATGTGAATGGCTGTATGGGTGACTGGTTGTATGAGTGGCTGTATGGGTGAGTGAATGCTTATGAGTGGCTGTACGAGTGAGTGGGTTCATGAGTGCCTCTATGGAGGATTGAGTCTGTGAATGGGTATGTGAGTGGCTGTGTGGGAGTGGGCATACAAGAGGTTATATGGGGGTGTGAGTGGGTATGTGGGAGTGGTTCTGTGGAAGATGTGGATGATATCAGTGATGTCACTGACCATAACATGAGTGATGCAATATGTGAGGTCATCAGCAGTGCATTACGGGGGCATACGTTATAGTTAGCTCAGGCAAGTAGAACTGCTGAATTTCTCTGATTTTGTACGAGTGAAATCTGAGCCTAACTATAAAGTCCCTCTAACATTTGTTTATTTTCAGTGAATTTCTAAGGTTTTTTTAAAATTCTATTTCCTCACTATAACATCCCTGTAACCTTTGTTTTTTTTTGTGAATTTCTACATTTTTTCAAATTTTATTTCCTCACTATAACGTCCCTGTAACCTTTGGTTTTTGAGTGAAGTTCTATGTTTTTTCTAATCCTATTTCCTAACTATAACGTCCCCGTTACCTTTGGCTTTCTAAAAGAATTTTTTTTTTTTTTTTTAACTAGTAGTCGTGTTTGCAGAGTGGTGGACAAAGGTGGCCGGGGCTCTGACCAGCTCTCAGAATCCCACTGTACGGGACTTACTGGAAGTAACAGGAGGGCCACTTGGCCCCAAGGTCCCTCAGCATCCAAGAGGACAGTATCCCACAAACAGTAGTGCAACAGGAGGTGCATTTGCAGAGTGGTCGAGAAAGGGCGTGGGGCCTCCAAAGACCTCTCAGCAATCCTGCTGTGTGGGACTTACTGGAGGTAACAGAAGGGGTTCCTGGCCCCCAAGGACCCTCAGCATACAAGGGGACTTTGTCTCCCAATCAGTAGTGCGCCAGGAGGCGCATTTGTAGAGTGGTGGAGAAAGGTTTGTGGGGCCTCCGATTACATCTCAGCAATCCCCCCCGTGTGGGAGTTACTGGAGGTAACAGGAGGGGTTGTTGGCCCCCAAGGACGCTGTGCAGCAAAGGGGAATTCGTCCCCCAACCAGTTTGCACCAGGAGGAGCCTTTGAAGACTGGCTCATTTTTGCCCCGCAAACCTCATTCCTATAGGGCCAAGCCATTTTTTTCTACATTAAAGGGATGGGGCCATGTGGCCCCCCTTCACTGGGCCGATATTGGCCCCGGGGATCCCGTCCCCTGGGGCCCGGCTTTTTTTTTTTTTTTCATTTTAAATGAAAGGGAGGGGGGCTGAGCAGCCCCTTTCCCGGGTAGAGGTCAGCCACGGGGACCCCGGGACATAGCAGGAGCTGACCCTCGGGGTGGCGGTCCCCAAGGTCATCTATGGCTCCAGGAGGGGAGCTGCGTGGCCCCCCCTCCTCTCGTGAATTTCGCCCCTGGGAGGTAGTGGTCCCTGCGGGTGTGCGGGGCCTGCGCATCCCCCTGCATTCAATTTAACAAAAGCCGCAGGGAGGTGGCAGTCCCTGGGGCTGGGGGGTCTGAGAGGCCCCCCCATTTAAAAATAAATAAGCCCCGGGGAGGTGATGGTCCCTGAGGTAGCAGGGGAGGCTGTACCGGCCTCCCCCGCATTAATTTATAAAGAAACCCCGGGGATGTGGTGGTCCCGGGGCATTAATATGCCCCAGGAGGGAGGCCTGTGCACCCCCTGCTTTATTATTAAAATGCCCACGGGACCTGGCCCACTCGGGCCGATTAGTAACGAAGTGCAGAGCCCGTGCTTCGCTTTTTTTTCCGGAGGGATTCGCAGATCCAATGCAACTCCTGCAGAATTATTATAACAAAAAATGCTTTTTGGGCCCTGCGGGGTCCGTGTGGGACCCCTCTCCCCACCCCACCCACGAGGCTTAGGGGGTCAGGGCATTTCTACCCTGCCCACTTTTCTTTTCTTAACTTTTTTTCTGGAACACGACTTAAGCCAAGTCCCAAGATGGCGGCCAACACTTCTTCGTTGGAAGTGTTTGCAGCCAATCAGATTTGAGCATGTGGACGGTCCCTATATATACCAATTGGGATTTTCCTTAATATTTCCAAAACTACTGAACTAATTTATGCCAATTTACAAAAAGGGGGCTTTCTAGACTTTCTGGACCAACAGCTACCTCTCTGCTAAATTTATTGCAATTCCATTCAGCAGTTTGGGATGTAGCCGTGTCTAAAGTTCCTATAAGAATTAACACTGGAAATGCACGTTTTTTTACCCTCCTTTTCCTCAGCCCGCACTTGACGGATCACCCCAAAACTCTCCATGTGCAACAAGATTCACCGGGGCAATTTTACAAAGATTCGTCAAATGGCGCCAAACAAATAGGCAAGTCAAAAAACGTTTTTCCTATCCTAACTATAGCTTTCTACTGGCGATCGTGATGTCATCTGTGATGTTACTGACCATGTCCTGAGTGATGCAATATTCGAGGTCATAAGCAGTGCATTGTGGGAGCCTAAGTTATAATTAGCTCAGGTAGCTATAACTGTCATACTTTCGTCAAAGGTCACCGACATAGGGATGAGGTCTGTGAATACACAGTAGGTAATTCAGCAAGTGTGACCTTTAACAAAACTGTGGCTAAAAGGCTCCCTCTCCGCTCCTCCATAAGATTGGAACTTCCCATAATTAGTGAACTTTTGTTAAAATGGAAGAATCCTGACTGAACAGACCAGAAATTAGCAATCTGGGATTGTGTGCGTGAAGTCAGTACGCATGTGTAGTGAATAGGGAAACATTGCAGGGTCATATACGGTCCAGCTCGGTCCTGAAGAAAGTCCCGGACCCTGTTGGGAGCCAGCTAAGGGCTGAAACATGTTGATCTGACCTGATGTGGACATGAGCACAATAATAGGGCCTCAATTGTCCCATGTTGCTTTGTAATCATCCCTCCTCCACCAAATAATTAAAGACAAGAAAGGTATGATGGTAGGTGGTAGGGATTTTTATTGGACACTCCCTTCTTTGGTTCCCTTCTAATGATTCTCCCATAGCTCCACCACGGCCCACAAAAAAAGGGAAATCCAAGCTAGCTGTGAGATCTGGGGCAAAATGGAAGAAGGGTGCAGAAGAAACAACTGACCCCAGTGATACTGGGGAGGGGGGGGAACAGCTGGTTGCTCAGCAATAGACAAGGAGCACTGAGCATGGGTGACAAACTTGGTGTTGGATTTACAAGCACAAGTTAGGGACATTGTGAAGGACGAGCTCAAATCTCTGATAGCATGGGTGGACAAGTTTGCATCACTGTTTGAGGCGTGGGTAGGCAATCAAGGAGTAATAACTAGGGAGAATGAGAATGTTAGTCACCAGGAAGCACAAGCTGCACCCTGTACTATCAAGGTTGATTCCACACTTGCACAAAAATCAACCCCTACTATTGCCCCAAATCAGGCCAATCAGGGCTCGATAAATGAAAGTAGGGCTAAACCAACTATCCCGCTAGCGCATGACAATAGGCAGCGCCAGGGGCACAGCCAACGGGAGGGGGAGGTATCTGTTCAATGTATAGAAGCTAGTAAAGAAAGGCCAGTCCTGCCATGTATTAATCTTCCACCCGCCTTGACAACCTCAGCGACCCCAACTCCGCCGCCCTCCGGGACAACCTCGCCAACATCGGACTGAAACAACTCGTCACCACACCGACCCACGAGGCAGGACACACTCTCAACCCCATCTTCGCTGGAGGTAGCAGCATTCACTTCAGCCACACCATGCAGCCCCCATGGACCGACCACCATTGCGTATACTTCATAGTCAACAAACCCAAGCCACCCGAACCGGCTCCGTGCCTCCCCCGTAGGAACTGGAGCAGAGTCCCCGAAGAACAACTCAACTCCACCCTCAACGGCAACACCCCCTCTGCTGCAACCGACGCTAACCTTGCGGCCGTGGAATTCCACACTTGGATCACCAACTGCGCAGACAAGCTCGCCTCGCTGCGCAACTCCGACAAGCAACGCCCCAGAAAAGCCGACTGGTTCACCACCGATCTCCAAGAAGCCAGACGCACCTGCAGACGCCTGGAGAAGAACTGGAGAAGAACTGGAGAAACAGTAAGACACCCGAAAACTACACCACCTACAAGGACGCTATGATGGAATACCATCAACGCATTAGAACCACCAAAAGGACCTTCATCCACAACAGAATCCTCGCCAACTCCAAGGAACTTTTCAGCGTCATCTAGGAATTCACCAAGCCCCACAGTGAAGCCACAGACATCACCCCCTCCCAGGACCTCTGCGACAAACTCGGCTCCTACTTCCACCTGAAGATAAAGAACCTCTACGACAATTTCAACGACCACACGCCCGACCCAGCAGCCAGCCCGCCCGCCCGGCGACAATGCCAGCCAGACCACCATCTCCGCCTGGACACCGACCACGACCGAGTAGACCGCCGCAACCATGAAAGGCATCCACTCCGGGGCCCCCACAGACCCCTGCCCACCCCACATATACCACAGAGCCGCCACCACCATCGCACCCGTATTACAACACACCATCAACACCACTTTCAAGACCGGCTCCTTCCCAGACTACTGAAAATGCGCAGAAGTCAGGCCCCTGCTCAAGAAGCCCTCAGCAGACCCGACGGACCTCAAGAACTACCGGCCCATCTCGCTCCTCCCTTTTGCAGCTAAAGTCGCCGAGAAGACCATCAACGCAGAACTGTCAAGGTTCATCGAAGACAAAGCCATTCTCGACCCTTCCCAATCCGGATTCCGAAGCAACCACAGCACCGAGACCGCCCTACTCGCCGCTACTGATGACATACGCACCCTCCTCGACCAAGGCCACACCGCAGCCCTGATTCTACTTGACCTGTCAGCAGCCTTCGACACCGTCTCTCACCGCACACTCACAGACAGACTATACGACGCCGGCATACAAGGCACCGCCTCGACTGGATCAGATCGTTCCTCACCGGCAGAAGCCAAAGGATCAGACTGCCACCTTTCCTCTCCCAACCCACTGAAATCAACTGCGTAGTCCCACAGGGATCATCATTCAGCCCAACCCTGTTCAACGTCTACATGGCTCTCCTCGCCGCCATCGTCCGATGGCACGGCCTCAGCATAGTCTCCTACGTCGACGACACCCTGCTCATCCTCTCCCTCACCAAGGACCCCACCACCACCAGACTCAACTTCCAGGAAGGAATGCAGGACGTCGCAGCCTGGATGAACAACAGCTGCTTAAAACTCAACTCAGAGAAGAAAGAAGTCCTTGTCCTCGAAACCACCCCTCCGGCGTCGAACAATACCTGGTGGCCCACCGCCCTCGGCAGCCCCCCGACCCCCACAGACCACACCAAGAACCTCAGCATCGTACTAGACTCCTCCCTCTCCATGAATCGATAGGTCAACGCCGTAACCTCCAGCTGCTTCAACACCCTCCGCATCCTCTGTAAGACCTTCAAATGGATCCCCCTGAGGCAAAGAAGACAGTCACCCACGCACTCATCACCAGCAGGCTGGACTACAGAAACGCCCTCTACGCCGGCATCAACAAGTCCCTACTCCGCAAGCTCCAGACAATACAGAACACCGCCGCCAGACTCGTCCTTGGGATCCCTCGACACGAACACATCAGTCAACACCTACGCAAGCTCCACTGGCTCCCTTTCGAGAAAAGAGTCACCTTCAAGATACTCACCTATGCCTACAAATGCCTACACAACATCGGACCCCAATACCGCAACGACAGAATCACCCTCCACGTGCCCAAACGCAACCCCCGCTCCACCAACCTCCTCCTCGCCGAAACCCCGTGCATCCGCAGAGCCAGAGCAGGGGGAAGATCCTTCTCCTACATCGCGGCCAAGACCTGGAACGAGCTCCCCACCGACATCAGACGTGCCCCCTCCCTGAACACCTTCAGGAAGGCTCTGAAGACCTGGCTCTTCGACTGATACGAAACTGCTGACCCTCCCCCCCTCAGCGCCTTGAGACCCTCGCGGGTGAGTAGTGCGCTTATAATTCCCCTGATTGATTGATGTTATTGTTTTAACAGGTGTACCAGAGCTTGTGAGGGGGCAAAGGGAATCACACCATGAATTAAAAAACAAATGCATGTTTTGGCTGGCTAAACAGAGGCAATTTTCTCATAAAGATGCATGTGAGATCCTCCTGACACGCAGATTGGTTGGGTGGGCTGGAGACCGAAAGATGTACAGGGGGATTGTATTGTGATTAATTTCAGAAATTCATCGGTTGCCCGAGCCCTTTTAGGTAGGAGCGATCATAGACAGGATGGGGGCATAAGGACTCTTCCGCTGGGCTATTTCTATTCTCTGGGGAGAGCCCCACAAATTAGACTGCAGAATGGATGGGAGGGGGGGGTATGTGGAATCAGAACTATCAATCTGTTAATCTAGACCAGGAGCAGCCCAGACAGCTACTCTTTAATATACCACTAGCAAATAGATATGGGGCCCTAGAGTCAGTTGACTGACTCGCTCCTGAATGGCACCAGTTAGAGAAATTCCATCGCCAGAGGGATCCCCAGGGGAGAGTTTTTCAACAGGGGGAGATCCCTCAGCAGAGCATGTCACCTAGGTGGGGTGGGGCCCATGGGAAGGCGTGTGCAGACGAAATGGAAGGAGTTGACAGGAACCATAGGGCTACAACAAGCAGACCTCCGCCAAACCTACCCAACGAGATTGTGCAGGCTTCCGACTTAACCACAGTGGAGGCTTTACATTCATCACCCCCCATATTTGATAACAGCGCTGCGAACACTGGACCTATTACTCGGGGGGGGGCGGGGAAAGTACCAACCTCCCTCAGGAAGTGCCTGGTTCATCATCGATGGCTGGCCAATCTACTAGCACAGATATTTGTTCGGGCCCACCCAGGTTGCGGGTATTATCATGGAACGTAGCCGGACTCGCTTCCAAAATGGATAACCCTGAATGGGGGGTATTCATAGAACAACACGAGGTTTGCATGTTCCAAGAAACCTGGGCTAGGGTGGGCACCTTTAGATTAGGCTATGCATCGTTTAGTGTAGCCGCCATATCAGGGAGGGGGGGGGGGAGGGAAGGCCCTCAGGAGGGCTTTGCACTTGGGTCGGTGTGCACTTGGGCTGTGTAGCAAAACAGATGGAGACATTCTCAAATGACATCCTATGCATTTTTCTCACTTTTCCATCAAGGATTAAAATTGCCTTAGTCAGTGTCTACTCCAGACCGGTTAGCTACAGCCAAGAGTCAAGGACTCTTGATGAGCTAACAGCCTTCTTGTCTACCATCCCTGACAACTTTCTGGTGATTCTTGGCGGTGACTTTAACTGCCAGTTTGAGCCCTTGAATGGCTTGAACGGAGGCAATCCCAGTGAAGAAGACTGAGACTGGGCCATCCCAGAAACTAACATTCCGTCAGCAAGGGCCTGGACCCCATTGGTGCTTCAGATGAATTTCCTCACACTGAAACATTCACTAAGGGCATGCAATGGCCGAACAAAATCGGACGCACCGGGGAACTATACCTTTAACAGAAGAATGGGCATGCTTCCATTCTAGATTATATCTTGATAGATACCAAATCATGGCACAGGGTAATTGATTTTAAGATTGTGCCTCGCCACGATAGCGACCACAATGCCCTGATCCTAGAAATGGTTACGTCATGCCCTGAGAGCGCAACTGGCTCGGAATCCCCAGCTGATGATAGATTAATACTCACTAACTGCAGGAAGAGAGTTCGATGGGTGGACATATGCCAATCCCAAGAAAAGCTGCTTATATCAAACTATCATTTCGATCCTCACAATTGTGAATCAATCAATTTTGGCCAACGGCACCTCAATTGCACTCCTGAAAGTTGCTGAGAATCATATAACATTAACAACCACTATGGCAAATTTCGTTTACCCTAATAAAAGAATAAGGGAACATAAAAAATCTCGACACCCCTGGTTCAGCGAAAGCGGTCGTAAGGCTAAATCAGCTCTGATCTCTGCCATTAAGGCCAAGGATAGGCCGTTAATTAAAGAAAAAAGGGCGGCCTATAGAAGCAATAGGGATAAGGCCAAAAAACGGTGGGAATGCACCAAGTGGGATACCCTGAGAAGCTCCCTGAGCACTCATGATATGAGGACTTTCTGGAACGTGGTAAACACGGGTTGTTCTGAAGGCAAACAGGCGATAGTACCCAACATAGGGGCGGACGTGTGGAAGGATCATTTCGAATCCCTCTACTCAAGGGTAGAGACAGTGGATAGTGCAACAGGTAATGAGTCTCCCCCACAGGTCAACTGTACTGAGGCACACGAGATAACCTCTAAGGAGATAGCAGACGCCCCTGTGATAACTCTTAAAGAGATAACTGCAGCCCTGAGCAAAGTAGCACCATCTAAAGCTCCAAGGCTTGATAAGATTCCCGGGGACCTCTTCCGCAGTGAACCTACCATCTGGGCCCACTATTTGTGGACCCTGTTCAACGCCATCCTGCAAGGAATGACGATTCCTGCCACCTAGGCAGGTGCAGTAATCGTACCAGTTTATAAAAAGGGTTCACCACTCCTCCTTACAAACTATAGGCCTATAAGCCTCATCGACATTCGCCAAAAAATATTTGCTCGAGTGCTGCTGGGTCTACTTCAGAGCTGGATGGAGGAGCACAATGTCCTTAGCCCATTTCAAGCCTGGTTTAGAGAAATGATGTCTACATTAGATCAAATTTTTAGGCTCCAATTATTACACTGGAAAACTGTGTGTATAGAGGGTGGCAGTCTCTCCTTAATATTTGTGAACCTAAAATCTGCTTTCGATCTGGTGCCGAGAGACAAATTGTGGGCAACACTACTGGACCTGGGGGTTCCAGTGTACCTCTGCCAACTTCTGAAACGACTACACGAAGGCAATTTTGCCCAAATTAGGTTTGGCTAACACGGAGAACTTACTGTGCCTATACCCGTAGACAGAGATGTCCGCCAGGGCTGTGTCCTTACCCCGACTCTTTTTTGTCTTTTTATAAATTGATTAGTCGAGGATTTAACTGCAGGGAAGGACATAGATGCCCCTAAGCTAGCGAACCGCAAAAGTACCGGCCATGATGTTCGGTGACGACACTCTTCTACTTTCAAAAACACCTATGGGTTTACAAAGGGTCCTTGATAAGTTTGACGCCTTTTGCAAGGAAAGGGGGCTTGAGATTAACCTACAGAAAACATAATTTATGTTTTTTAACTCGGGTAATAGTACCCGGCCAAATCCGTGTTTGGAAGGCAGACCCCTGGAGAGGGTGACTGTATTTGAGTACCTTGGCATTACGCTCACAGAAAAAATGGACTGGGGAGCCCAAATTAAGAAAGCCAGTTTGAAGCTGGCCCAGACAACGGGGGGCCTGACAAAGGTATTGCGAAATTCCAGCCATAAACCTGTTGGCCCGGCAGTTGAAATATATAAAGCACAAGCTAGAGGTGCTGCCCTGTATGGGGCTGAAATCTGGGGCCACCGTCCATCTGGCAATGTAGCAAAAATCGAGAACACCTTTGCCAGGCAACTATTTGGCCTGCCTCCCAGCTCCCCCCTTACACCGCTTCGTCTAGACCTTGGGGCTAGATCAATCACAGACGGAGCCGCCCTTGACCCCTTCTATTCTGGCGGCGTCTGTGGGTCACCCCACAACTGGTTGAGTATAGGGAAGAGCTGAAAGAGGTGTTGAGTATACAAGGGCGGGAAAACTACAGTGGTTGGCCTTCACCCGGGATACATTTTTGACCATGGGAAGGGGCAATCTGTGGCACAACCCAGAAGTAACTTGTCCTACATTATCAAGGAAGGATCTGATAGGGACCTACCGGGGAGAACAAACTTGCCCGCCTCCAGGGGAGCTCTACAATAAGCAAGCTCACCAGTGTTTTTAGAAATCAAAGAACAGTACAGATTAGAACCAGTACTGGATGACATTAAACCGGCTCCTGACAGGAAGTTATACATGCAGTTCAGGCATGGGGTACTCCAGCTGCATGCTTTTACAAACAAATGGGCGGGCTCAAAAAATTTGGGTTGCCCGGCTTGCAATAATGAAACGGAGACGGAACACCATGTACTTTTTTTTTGCCCAGGCTACAAGAAGGCGAGACAACGATGGTTGATCCAGCTATGTAGAAACCTGGGAACCAGGCACTGCAAAGAGGCTTTTAAGATATTGAAATATGATACTCGTCTCCCCGTTGTATTTTCGGTATTGTGTTTTTTTATTTTCTATGTGGTGCACACGTAGAGCTTTCTTGAAGTTGACCCCCATAGGTTTTGGCTGATTATTTTACAATATTTTTAAATGGACTTTGGATGTTTTATAACTTGTATTTAAACATTTATGACTTTTTTACGAGCTCTTTTATTATTTTATTGATGTATATCTGGTTTTATGAATACTGTACATTTGTGTAAAATCACCAATAAGCTGAATGGTGGTTTCTGGGCTAGGGCGTATGCTTATGCAATCAGATTGATTGATTGTTAGGCACAAGCACTTTATAAAAGCTATCGTAATGGAGGGCCAATGGGCTTGAGCTTGTGCTTACTTGGGCTACTTCGTGCCTACCTTTGCTTCTTAGTGTTCTCTGTATTGCACATATATCGCACATGCACTTTAATGAGGTAACTGAGTTTGGGCTGGTCGAAATATAGATTGCTTTTATGTAATATTCATGTGATGCACATGCATTCTTGTGAGTCGAATGGATTCCCTTTTTATTATTTTATTCTTGAATCGAATGAAATGTATTGTATTGTGTATATATACTTTTATGGTCATATTGGCCGAAATAAAGTTTTCTGAACTGATTCTCCCATAGCCCCGAATGAGGGGCTCGCTCGCCATTAGAGAATTCTTTGGCGAAACGAGGGATGGCCAATGATGAAGCATGACACCTGGGGGGGGTGTGAGGCCATCCTGATAATTTTTATAAATATTCATATAACTAGATGAGTGTTGTTGCTAGTAAGTCCAGATTCACCCTTATTGAGAGAATTCCTATATAATTTCTATATAGTAGAGTGATTGAGTCCAGAACTAGGGCTTGATTGATAAGGGTGCGTTTGTTTTGTGGTGTTTTTGCATTTTGCCAGAAATACATTTATAAAGTAGGACCACACCCACTTCCAGTGCTGCGGTCTATTTACTTGACCTACGCAAATATTGGGACAAATGTGTACTAGTATCATCGTTATGTTGGGCTTAAGTGCACGTTGTGAAATTTAGGAACACCAACTTGGTTTCTAACCCTGTGTTTTGCAGAATATCCATGGGATCACTTACATTACTTTCTGAGAGAAGCAAACTCTGACATTAAAAGTATCATCCACTGAGCTTCAGAAAGGGCTTAAAGGTAGAGTTGTGTATTTACCTTTAGATGTCAAATGCAATATTGAAACTGTGGGTGTAGAGAGAAATTTGGAAGAACCTCTTGTTATTCTAGTGAATGGTGTGCCCACGAAAATCAAAACAATATGGTAGGAACTAGTGGATGTAAATAAGGTGAAGAAACCTACATTATATCTTAAAGATAATAACGTGTACTATAAAGATGTAGATGTTTGCATGGAGGAAGAAATGTTGCCTTCAAGCGGACAGTTTGAAAAACTGGATACAAGTAAATCTGAAAAAATATATGAGCATTACAGTATCCATCCACTACATTCAAAAGAGGTGATTGGGGATGCCATTGAACCATATCAGATGAAACGATGTGTGTGTCTGTGTGTGTGTCTGTCACTGTCTGGCTATATGAATTATGGGTACATAACAGCGTTTGAGAGTGCAACTGGGTCTGTGTCTCCCTGACTGTGTGAGCATGTGCAAATTACCAATTAATTAAATTACATACTATAAGCAAACACCCAACTCTAATTTCAAACGCATTCATTCATACTACCATAATAAAATTAATATACATTTAGTATAGCAATTCCTCTTTCTCCTTTCCTGCTCACTGTATTTTTAGTTAATATTCTCAATTAAGCACCTTTATATTTTCCCTTCTAGTATACCGACTAGAAGCAACACATTTTCCTTCATCTTACATACACTATTTTTTTCTAAATATACTTTTATATACTACAACCTAATTAACATACCTGTAAAGGCTCTTTGCTGTTCTCTCAGTTTTATTTCTATGTCTGGTATCATCAGTTTTCATTCAAAATCTCCAGTCAGAACTCCTGCAAACCACCTCCTCTCTCAGTAGAAGAGCTGTTTAATGGCTACCCCTCATCCTTGTGCTCTTACATATGCTGCACACAGGCTTCCTTTCATCTTTCTTTTTTGTTATATCACTTGTAAATGGCCAGTATTTATTTAACCCTTTCCATGTTTCCTACTAAGAAGCCCAATTTTTTTTTTTCCCATGAATCCGCGGATCCACCGATGCTCAGCTAAACCCCTCCCTCTATTCACAGATTTACATGGGGGGGCTGCAGTGAGCACTGCGACGGCTCCGCGGATCTCGCCAGTGACCCAAAGAAACATTTTCGGGCACTTTACTGCCCATAAAACATGCTTTCACCTCATTCATAACATACACAAGGGGTCAGGAAAGCTCTCACCAGACACCTTCAATTACTATGCAAGCAACTTATCAGCCCCGGCGACCTTTCCAGAGATGTTATAGACTTAACGGTAAGTACTTAGGTTTGGGAGTTGGTTTTCAGGGGTTAGAACCAGCGTTCCCCCAGGGTCAAGGATGCACTCTCAAAGTGCCTTCAGCGGCACTAGGGCGGAGGCCCAATGTTATCGAATGGGGGATAGTTGGCCTCCGGTTGGTGGCTGCTCACGAGCAGGCCACAAGGTTGTGGGAGCAAAGCTCCTGGACTGAGGCTCAGGGCAAGGTGCGCCCACAGCGGCACAGGGGCAGCCGGGTGCAGTGTGCTGTTTTGGTGTCGGGTGCCATGTTGTTTTCAATGGGGATTCTCCGGTTGCAACAAACACTTCAGGCTCGGGGACATAGATCTTGTATAGGCGACCACCGGTTGGAGAGGTAAGTTGGGATGCGTTGGGATGCCGGGACAGAGTCCGTTCGGCCACCCAAGGGCGTGGGACATCGGGTGCAAGGGTGTCTTTTGTCATCGGGTTTTTCTTACTGGCTCCGGTCGCAGTCAGGAGGATCCTCCAGAAAGGGGCTGCAGGCGTCGGTTGGAGACTTGAGGTAGGTCAGGGATCACCAGATCCCAGGTCAGGATCGCCGGGGAGACCTCCTCGTGCTGTTGGGCCACTCGAACTCGGGCCATGGGAGTCGGGTGTAGAGTGGTGCAGACTCGCGGATTTGGCCAGAGCCAGAGTCTGTGGATGAGCAAATCTGGTGCTCCTGGGAGACAAAGTCTGGTTTGGGAAGGCAGGTCAGGTCCTCCGGGTTCTTGGGGGCTGCTGGGTGCATTACACACCGGGATTTAGCTGTAGCAGGTCGAGGTCGGGACAAGCCGGTAGGGCTGGTGCCAAGTTAGTTAGTGTCCTCCTATTCTTCTTCAGCAAGGCTCTTCGGTCCTTCTTTTTCTTGTTTCTTCTTGTCTGAGGAGGCAAGGTTCAGGGTTGCCCCATAATACTAAATTTAGGGGTGTTACAGGTAGATACAGGTTGGGACCAATGGGTCCCTTCCTTGGGGTGGGTACACCCCTTATTATGCCACACTCCAGTGGGAGGGGGGGCATAAGCCTCTCTCTGGTTGGCTGGGTCCCCCCCATCTGCAAGATAGAAGGGACTGAGAGTTGTGCTTCACTGCCACTCCCCCACCTGAGGGGTGGGGTTGGCAAAGGTGGGCACACCTCTCCTCCTAACTTGGTTTTCCTGCCCATTCTCCCGCCCAAAGTGGGGATAAGTACCGGTGGCGGCCAGTTGCTGCGAGCAACAAATGGCTGGGGTAGCTCACAAAGGCGGCAAGCCTTTGAAGCTTCCCCTTCGTGGACCCAGCCCATTCTGGGGGAGGAGGCTTGGCACCTCGACCCAGGATGTGCTTTGTTTCAGGACCCAGGGGTCCAGAAACGTGTCTAGTGGTGGAAGCTGGCGAGTAGCCACTCAGCCAGGACACTAGAGCTAGGTCGTTTTTCAGGGGCATCTCTAAGATGCCCTCTGAGTGCATTTTTCATTAAATCCCACACTGGCATCAGTGTGGGTTTAATGTGCTGAGAAGTTTGATACCAAACTTCCCAATTTTCAGTAAAGCCATTGGGAGTTTATCATTGCGAACTCCCATACCATATACTCTTTAAGGCATTACTGCACTTACAATGTCTGAGAATTGACATAGACACTGTAGGGGTACAGAGCTCATGCACCTGTACCTTCACCACTGGTATAGTGCACCCAGCTAGAGGGGTGGCTTACCTATGCCAGGGCAGTGGATTGTAGGCATGGCGCACAGGGATGTGTGCCATGTCAACTCTTCACTTTGTTCTGCACCAAAACACGCCACCTGCAATGGCAGTGTGTGTGTGTGTGTGTGTGTGTGTGTGTGTGTGTGTGTAAAGGTACAGGGCCTCTAAGGGTGGCATAATAAGTGCTGCAGCCCTTGAAAGCCTTCCCTGGGCACAGTGCCCTTGGTACCTATGGTACGTTTTACAAGGGGCTTACATGTCGCCAGAGAGTTGCCAATTGGGTTTTGCAACAGTACAGTTTAGGGGAAGAACATAGGCCCTAGGTACCTGGTTGGCAGGAACCCAGGGCACACTCAATCAAAGTGCATAAACATTAGGCAAAAAGTGGGGGGCAACCATGCTAAAAGGGGCACTGTCCTACAGCATTACTCCTGCAATCCATAGAATCTGCTAATGTATTCAGAATCCTCCACAACAAAATTTGCAAAATCTGGAATGTAGCATAGTTATAGACCTCTGCTGCAAAGAACAAGCTAAGTGTTTTCAAATAAATACATGCCACTTAGTTCATTTTCTTTAAAACAAAGCTCGAAACGGCTTTTAATTCAGCTGTGTTGCCCTTCCGTATGTTCAGAGATGCCAATCAGATGAATTAATCACATCTTGTCCTTCAAGGGTAAACAACATCACCCTAGTAGTCCCACTAAAATATCAGGCACACGTTTCAGAGTCTCTAAATTAAATTCCCCATTGGAAGATTCATGCGGAAGCAACACTAAACTTAGCTTGGCGTCCTGCATCCAGGGTGAAATGATCCTTCAATCAGTGTCATGGTCCCCTGACCCCACCACTCGGCCAGTGCCTTCAATGCGGTGCCCAGCTCCTATCATGGGTGGCATTTCCAGGGTGAGGCCAAGGCTGATTGTGCTGGATTTAAAGTCCCCCCCACCAATGAGAGTCTCAGCTCTCGGTGCCGAACCTTCAACCCCCTTGCGCATCACCAGCGATTTGGCAGCACAACAGCAATCCTCAATTCTTTTCCTTGATGTATAAGGCAGGCGTGCCCCCTACATGGAGTGTGATGAGTAGAGACGAGTAGATGGCGCAAGTGGAGGTGAAAGTTCGGCGCTGAGACTCTCATGGGGGAGACTTTAGATCCACCACAATCAGCCTTGGCCTCAACCCTGGAAATGCCACCCATGATAGGAGCTGGGCACCGCATCGAAGGCACTGGCATATCGGCTTTGAACCAGAGCCGATATACGGCGAAACTATTGGCAATTTTGCTTATATGTTCTACAAAGCTGGTTACTTTATAAAAGCTGATACACGGCGTTACTGTTTATTAACAGCAATAGTAGTGAGATTTTCCCACTATTGGTGGGAGAACTCGCATGAGCCGATATACGGCTAACCAACGAAGTTTTCCAACATCGGGAGATCAATGCAAAAATGAATGGGGCTAAAAGGAATTTTTTCCTGTTAAGTGTAAATATGAAGCCTGATGAATAATAATATTTTACATGTTTTAAGAATAGAAAATGTTTTTATCATGAAATGCACTTCAACTATTCAAATATGGCGGGTCGTTTCGAAGAAATGAAATGTCTGTCTTTGATTACAATGCCCCGGAAATCATGTGATCTGTAATGGACGCTGGATTTTTATAAAAAAATGCCGTAGCTTTGGCGTGCTTGTGAAACATATGATGAAGGCGCTTGCCGAAACGCGTCATGCTTTGCTAACGGAATAAAAACGGATGAAATAAACCCCCCACCCCCCCAAGAGTGCCTATTTTTCTGAAGACTAACGGAAAACAAGCAGTAATTGAATTCGCGGTTGCACCTCCGAGAGTTAAGGCACCCGTTCGAGAGAGCGCCAAGTAGGCGCAAAGGAGCAGTATATAAAGAAACAATCCAAGCCCACCAAAGTTGAGGTGAGACGCACAGGATACGGACCACCAGATGATGCGTATGTTGAAATATATATATATTAAAAAAATATATATATTTTCACCAGTCCCGATTGGGATGCAAAAGTTAATGTTTATTCGGGAGACAAAACTAAAATATATAGCGCATAAATTTAGGGTTATGAAAATTTCTCATATCAGTGTGAGACAATGGCTTTTTAAAACAACTTTTAAATTTGACCCGAAGTACACATAACATTCCGCGCTAATCATAGATATAGGCCTGATTTGTGTTTCAGCCCTAGGTAAAATAAGGCCCCCAATGCACTTGATAAGAGTTTGGGAGACCGTGGAATTGAGCCACGACAGAGGTCACCTCCGCAAAATGCTGGGGTACTGGTTTGTCGATCTCTCACATGGTTTAAACAAGTCCATGATGGTGCAGAGGTAAGTAGGTCTAGCTGAGCCAACATGGGACCTAAACTTAAAATAAGTCTACAATGCCTGTGCAGTAGTAGATCTGCCTAGAAAAGCACAAGAGGGCCCACTAACCCATTCACTTTTAACAATGAAGTCTGCGCCCAAATTTGTGGTCTATCTGGATGAAATTTAACCTATGATGTTAAAATCTTTCTATATTAAGTTTCAGTTTGGCAATTTATCCTTGTATAATTTCACAAACAAATGGAGTATTTCATCTGAGAAGGGAAGGTTCTCTCACAACTGTTTAGATCAGATTGAGGATGACTACCACTTTTCCAGTACCCTCTTTATGCAATGGCAGGGAAGAAGTGGCTCAGCACTCTGGGTAGAAATATGGATATAGGCAATGGTTAAAAATATTATTTTTTGATATGGGGTTTACCCTCTTAATATTTTAATGTTTTATGCATTATAACCGAAATAAACTTTCACTGACGGACTTTAGAAACAAGCAGCAATGGTTAATTTCACAACAAATAATATGGTACTACTTAGAATACATGAAATTAGCGTGCAGTTGGCGATAAAGGGTAGTGTATTGGCGCACACGTACATAGACTTTGCTTGTGAGATTACTATAGCCAAAGACTATTTGGATTTCCACTACAGCACCAAATCATTACATTTCATATCTGTTCTGAATGTAGAGAATCATTGCACCCTGTAATGTGTAGAATGTATGTTCATTGGGCCTCAACTTCTACAAAAATATATAGAACTACAAAAGTACTGTGTAGCAAGTTAGCAGATTGCATAGTATTGTAACTAAAACTGCCTAGGAGAATCCGAAACCGCGCACATACTGTGCTTGGTTTCCATTCCGGATTTTAGATTTGCACAAAATGACCACACTCAAGATTACTAGGTGCCCAATGTAAGTGACAAAACAGAAGGGTAATTAGGAAATGTGCAGATTTCAGGTAGAGGAAAATCCCCCAGGACATTAAGTCTCCTTTCTGACCACTGTGTGATTACACTTAACAGCAATTCCAACATGAGGGATAAATCTTAATTGGACTTACCTCTCGCTCCACTTTTTCAGTTTCAATTTTATAGATTTGTTCCCTTAGATCGTTGGTCTTTGTGATCAATTCTTTGTTTCTCTCTTCCACCATATTAACTTTCTTTTCTGTATCATCTCGAAGTTTACTAAAGATATCACTAAAGCGATCTTGAGTGTCATTTACTGCTTTTTCTTTTAGGATACCTTTGTTCTGCACATCTTCCAGCTGTTGGCGCAGTAGCATGTTTTCACTGTGAATCTGTGCCAATCTTTCCTGCATAGTCTCTTGCTTTACTGTGCATTTGCTGACTTGTTCTTTCTCTATTTGGAGAGCGTGTTCAAATTCCTTTGCCCGGCATTGAGCCTGGTTCAAGTCTCTCTGACAACTTTCTAAAACCAGCGTTTTTTCGCGTAGGCTAAGAGTTGTACGATGAAGTTCATTCTCCAGGCTGTTAGTCTTGGCTTCTGCTTTCGTAAGTTGCTGAGACAAGTTACTGTTGGCCTCTCGAACATTTGCTAGGTCATAATTTATTTTATCTTGTGAGCGAAGCCAGTCATCTCGCTCCCTCTGGAAAGTGCGTTCTGCATCACTCTTTGATGATTGACTGCGTTCAAGTTCTTGAAGAGCAGCAGCCAAACGGGATCGGACAGATTCCAGTTCGGTCTCTAGCCTTTCTTTGCTTTGTTTCTCATGTTCTATTTTGGATGACAGCATTGCAGACTCTGCCTTTAGTGCATTAAACTGACCATTGTACTGGAAAACAGTTTGTGTCAATGCTTCTTCATTTAGCTTTAGATCCCGTCTGAGGTCCTCTAATTTTTCTTTCAGGGCCTCATTTTCCTCTAGAGTTTTTCCCTCTTCTTCCTGATTTCGAGCCCGTACTTGATCTAGCTCGAGCTTGAGCACACAAATTTCTTCCTGTAGTGAGTGGTTTCTCTGCATCAATTCCTTTTCTCGGTCACTGACGTCAGGCGTTTGGGCGAGAGTCTTGAAAACAGAAAATACACACATTTGAGCCATAAACATATTTTCCTGTCCAATGCAGGAGCACCCAAACTTGAAAACAGATTTGAACATTTTATTCATTTCATGTAAAGCTAACGTATTCTCCTCCCACCCCAGTGCTCCATCTTTAATCTAACAAATTCATTGTATTCACAATCAGACCTCAAAGCTTTAAGATAGTCCACTCCTATTATATGCTATTTTCTTCAGTATTACATATAAGATGCTTCAGGAAATTTATAGTACACCGTACAAATAGTTATCAAAATGACGTGGACGCTTGATTTAGACTTTAAAACCCTCTGTAAACTAGCGAGAGTCAGCAACAAGAAAAGGTTATGTATATGTAGTTAGTTTCTGCAGTGTAGGAATCTTCACTGAAGTCCTAAATCCTTGAATAATTCAGAACAGGATGTGGGGAATTATTCAAGGGTTTATGACTTCAATGAAGATCCTACGATGCAGAAAACATGATTGTGGCTCAATGTATAATCAAGTCACATGCACGTTTGCCTTAATACCTAATATTATATTTCTGTAAATAGACCACCCCTCATTTCGCGATCTAAAGGTATCTTTTAAAAATCATACCCCTACTACCTAGACATAATATCCTGTAACTTATTTTAAGCAACTTGAAAACTGATTTTAGAAACTGGGATATCCCAGTGGTAAGCCTTCTAGAATTGTGAAGGGAATAGCAGGACTCTCGCTTTGAACCTTACTAGCCTAAAAAAAAAAAACCATCTCAGAATGTGGAAAAGGGTTTACGGCAGTGAAGCACAAGTTACTAACTTGTGTAACGATATATCTGTAGGAGACAGTAGTTAGTGACAGATTCCTTACCTTAGAATATCCCCAGGCGTCAGGCTGGATCCGGAAAGTTTTTTGCGTAGCAGTACCCTTGCGCGTCGGTAGGCGGCGTCGTGCGGCTCCGCGTCCGTCGTCGGCGTCGTGGTCGCCGGGATGACGTCGCGGGCAGTACTTAGACGCCGCCCCTGCGCGCTGACGTCAGTTCTGTACACGACTTTCCGCGCCAGGAACGCAGCGCCATGCAAGAAGCTGACATAGGTGTCTGAAAAATTCTAGGGCCCTGAAAGGGATGTCCTTAACCCTAGAAATCAGTTCGCAGAACGGGGAGGATGGGTGGGGCGGTAAGGAATCTGTCACTAACTACTGTCTCCTACAGATATATCGTTAAATAAGTTAGTAACTTGTGCATCTGAAAGAGACATGTTAGTGACAGATTCCTTACCTTAGAATAGATACCCCAGCAATACCAACCCCGGTGGTGGGTCTGCGAACAAAGATCAGACAAGGAAGTCCTGGAGGACAGAACGGCCAAAGAAGCCGTCCCTCCGGACCTGACTGTCAAGGCAGTAATGCTTTGTAAACGTGTGCAGCGAGGCCCACGTAGTTGCCCGACAGATATCCTGCAGCGGAACACCGCGGCCCAAAGCCGTGGTAGCAGCCGTTGCCCTGGTGGAATGGGCACGCAGCCCAACAGGAGCCTCCTTCTTAGCCAAAGAATAGCAGGCTTGATACACAAGGTTACCCAGCGGGAGATGGTTCTCTTGTGCACCGCCCGACCTTTTTGGCGCCCACGTAGCCAACAAAGAGCTGGTCATCCACCCGGAAATGGCGTGTGCGGTCGATGTAAAAGGAAAGCGCACGTTTTGGGTCCAGACGGTGGAGACTCTCTTCCTCTCTGGAAGGATGCGGAGGCGGAAAGAAGGTGGGCAAAGTGATGGTCTGCCCAATGTGGAAGGCAGTAACCACCTTTGGCAAGAAGGACGGACGCGTCCTAAGAAGAACCTTGTCTGGATGGACAGACAGAAAGGGAGGTTTACATGATAGAGCCTGGAGCTCACTCACCCGCCGAGCGGAGGTGACGGCCACCAGAAAGGCAGTCTTCAGAGTCAGAAGACGAAGAGGACAGTTATGTAGAGGCTCAAAGGGAGCGCACATAAGAAAGGTAAGAACCAAGTTCAAGTCCCACTGAGGCATCACAAACGGAACAGGAGGGAAGAGGTGTGTAATGCCTTTTAGAAACCTGTTAACAACAGGGGACTTGAAAAGGGAGGGCTGATCAGGAAGCCTGAGGAAGGCCGAGATGGCACAAAGTTAGCCCTTGATGGTACCCAGGGCAGAACCCTGTTGGGCCAGGGAAAGAAGGAACAGGAGAACCTCAGAGAGAGGGGCAGAAAGGGGATTCACAGCCTTTGCTGTGCACCATGCCACAAACTTGTTCCACCTGCAGGCGTATACCACCTTAGTGGAGGGACGCCTGGCTGCCAGAATCACATCACAAACTTCGGGAGGCAAGTCGAAAGGAATCAACTGCCGCCGCTCAATCTCCACGCAAGCAGGTGGAGGCTGGACAGGTTCGGGTGGAGGACCGTCCCCTGCTGCTGTGACAGAAGATCCTCCCGAAGAGGCAGACAGATCGGGGGATCTACGCTCATACTGAGTAGCTCGGGATACCAAACTCTTCGAGCCCAGTCCGGAGCCACAAGAATGACTTGGGCCCGGTCGTGCCGAATCTTCTTCAACACTCTGGGTAGAAGTGGTATAGGTGGAAAGGCGTACAATAGACCGCAACTCCACTCGTGACGAAAAGCGTCGCCGAGCGAGTGCCGCCTTGGAAATTCCAACGCGCAGAACTGATGACATTGCGCGTTCTCTTCGGTGGCGAATAGATCTAACCAAGGCTCTCCCCACTGTAGAAAGAGTCCTTGCGCCACTTCCGAGTGAAGACGCCATTCGTGATCCATCATGCACCTGCGGCTGAGTTCGTCCGCCCTGGCGTTCAGGGAACCTGCCAGGTGTTGAACCATCAGGAACATGCCCTGATGTTCCAGCCATGTCCAGAGGTGCAGAGCCTCCTGACAAAGGGTCCACGACCCCACCCCGCCTTGTTTGTTGCAGTACCACATGGCGGTGGTGTTGTCTGTGAACACCTGCACTACCTTCCCTTTGACAGAGGGAAGGAATGCCTTGAGTGCAAGTCGGATCGCCCGGAGCTCCAGAAGGTTGATATGGAGCCGGGACTCCGCCGGAGACCAGAGGCCTCTGATCTCCGCCTCTCCCATGTGACCGCCCCATCCCAGAAGGGACGCGTCCGTCACAACTGTGTGCTCTGGCTGGGGAAGGAGAGGGATCTGCCCATGACCCATTGCCGGTTCGAGAGCCACCACTGCAATTGTTTTGCAGTCCCCTCCGAGATCTGGACGTGATCGGACAGGTTGCCCTGGTGCTGCGCCCACTGGAACTTCAGGTCCCACTGCAGAGCCCGCATATGCCATCTGGCATGATTGACCAGCAGGATGCAGGAGGCCATGAGGCCCAGCAGCCTCAGGGTCATCCGTACCGAAACCCAGGATAAAGGCTGAAAGATCGGAATCATAGCCCGAATATCCCGGACTCGCCGTTCGGGAGGATAGGCCCGAAACTGCGTCGTGTCCAGAACTGCTCTGATGAAAAGGAGCTGTGGAGAAGGAATCAGATGCGACTTCGGCACATTGATGGAGAACCCCAGCGAGTGCAGGAGTTCGGCCGTAGTCTGGAGGTGGGAGACGACTGCCTGAGACGAGCCCGCCTTCAGCAACCAGTCGTCGAGGTAGGGGAAGACTGGAACCCCTGCCCGGCGCAGATGAGCTGCGACCACCGCCATCACTTTCGTGAACACCCGAGGGGCACTTGTAAGGCCAAAGGGGAGCACAGTGAACTGAAAATGCTCGAGGCCTACCGTGAACCGCAGGTAACGCCGGTGGGCCGGCAGGACGAGGATGTGAAAATAAGCGTCCTGCAAGTCCAACGCTACCAACCAGTCTCCAGGGTCGAGGGCAGTCAAGACCTGAGCTAGGGTGAGCATCTTGAACTTCTCCTTCCGGAGGAAGCGATTGACGTTCCGGAGGTCCAAGATAGGACGCATGTCCTCCTTGTCCTTTTTGGGCACCAGGAAGTAGTGGGAGTAGCAACCACGTCCTACTTCTGGGGTCGGAACATGCTCGATGGCCCTCTTGGCCAAGAGGGCCGTGACTTCCTTCTGCAGAAGTACCAAGTGATCCCCTGACATGCGGTGGAATTGAGGTGTCATGGCTGGGGGGGGTGGTCTCGAAGGGGAGGGAGTAGCCCCTTCGGACAATGTCCAAGACCCACCTGTCCGAGGTGATGGGACACCAGTGGTGAAGGTGATGGCGGACCCTGCCCCCTACTGGCGTGCCGTGCACCGGAAAGGAGGGACTAGGAGGGCTTGGAGGCCGCGGACGGGTTGGAGGTGGTGGCCTGACCCGCACGCTGGTTGCCCGAACTGCCACGGCGGTATCCACGTCCTCGGCCACGCGTAGACGCTTGCTGTGCGGGCCGGTGGCTGGGCAGCTGACGTGACTGGGCGCCCCTTCCGTGGCCACGAAAGGGGCGAAAAGCAGAGCTGAGCGGAGGGCGTACAACAGAAAGGCCCAGGGACTTGGCCGTAGCCCGTGAGTCCTTAAACCGCTCCAGCGCATGGTCTGCCTTTGAACCAAAAAGACCGACTCCATCAAAGGGCATGTCCATGAGTGTATTCTGGACATCACCCGAGAAATCAGTTGTCCTCAGCCAGGCGTGGCGACGTAGCGCCACCGTCGTAGCAAGCGATCTGCCCAGCGAGTCGGCGGTATCAAGGCCAATACGGATGGTGTATTTAGCCGCATCTCGCCCTTCCGCAATGGCGCGGGTAAGCAGTGTCTGGACCTCCTCAGAACACTGCGGCAAAACAGCCGCCACCGAATCCCACAGGGAGTGGGTATATCGGCCCAAAAGGCAAGCGGTGTTGACGGACCGCAAGCCAGCACTGGAGGAAGAAAAGCCTTCTTCCCAAATTGGTCCAGGCGTTTGGATTCCCTATCCGGAGGGGCGGTAGGGAAGGCGGTTTGGGAGGCAGAGGCTTGGACAACCAAGCTCTCAGGGGTGGGATGTTGGGAGAGAAACAGGGGTCGCCCGGAGCAGGGCGATGGCGTCGGGCCACGTTCCTATCCACAGGAGCCCCTGTGGTGGGTTTGGACCAGGTACCCAAAGAACGTCAGTGAGTGCATCATTAAACGGCAGCACAGTCTCCGAAGAGGAAGCCGCCGGCTGAAGCACTTCTGTCAGGAGGTTAGTCCTGACGGCCACAGTAGGCAACTGGAGATGTAAGGCTCCAGCTGCTCTATGCAACACCGTTGCAAAATTAGCCCCCTCCTCCGTAGCCACGGGAGGAGACAGCATGCCAGTGTCAGGGGAGGTGTCTAGACCACTGGCATCCCCAAGTTCCTCAACCCAGTCCGGGTCAAACTCACACTGTTGTGTGAGAGGGTCCTCAGACCCCTCCCAGCTCTCCTGGTCCTCCTCTTGTTCAAAATATGGAGGAGGAGGGACATTTGGGACCCAAGGTCTCATCGGCGCCGGAACCGGCGTCGGGCGACGTCGGTCCGGCTCCATGTCCGGAGCCGGAGAGAACCGGGGAACGACGCCGTCCGGAGCCCCGGACGGCGTCAGGAACGGCACCGGGGACATCGGCGTCGGCGGAGGCGTGGTTAGGTCAACCGGCGCCGATGTGGGTTGTGGCACCACCGGAGCCGGGATCGGGGCCGGAGCCGAGGCCGGGATGAAGGCTGGTGGGACAGGCGGCGCCGGGACCGGAGTCGACGGCGGCGCCGGGGCAACCCCATCAGGGCCCGCGGGGCCCGAAGGCGCACCGGAGGGACCTGAAGGCCCGAAGAGGCGGGCCATGGCCGACAGGAATTCCTGTATTTCGGCCTGAGTCGCCCCCGACCCCGGAAAGAACGGGTAATTCGTGGGCGGCTCTACAGGCATGTCCGGGGCCGCGGGGGCGGGGACGGTGCCGACTGGGGCCTCAGCCGAGTCGCGAGACCGGCGAGGCGAAGTCTTAGAGCGATGACGCCGCTTAGACTTCTTGTGCTTCGACTTACCGGAGGAGCGCGAAGACTTGGATTCCGACGAACGGCGGGGACTCCGCGACCGGCCCCTCGACCTCTCCCGGGACCGGGGCTTGGTGCGGCGCGGAGCCGACTGCCGGACCTCGAGCAGCTTTCGAGACCGCTCTCGCAAAGCCTCCGGATGAAGTTTCCGGCAGTCAGGGCACGACTTCGTGTCGTGGTCTCGGCCGAGACAGAAGAGACACTCGAGATGCGGGTCCGTGATCGACATCATGCGACCACAGGCCTCGCAGGGCTTAAAGCCGGGCATCCCTACGACACCTTAGGAGTCGTGAAGACTCGTTGAAGAAACAGTGAAAAAATTCACAAAAAAGAATAGTCAAAAAGTGACTAGGGCACTGCTCTTCCCGGATCTGCACTTACTGGCGCGGAAAAAGAAGAACTGACGTCAGCGCGCAGGGGCGGCGTCTAAGTACTGCCCGCAACGTCATCCCGGCGACCACGACGACGGACGCGGAGCCGCACGACGCCGCCTACCGACGCGCAAGGGTACTGCTACGCAAAAAACTTTCCGGATCCAGCCTGACGCCTGGGGATATTCTAAGGTAAGGAATCTGTCACTAACGTGTCTCTTTCAGATTCTGTGGTTAGATACAGTATCCACCAGAAAGAGCATTACTCAAAGTAAGTAACGTACTCTTCTGATGGATAATTTCACCTGAAAAATTCCATATTTTGAACCAATACCAAAGCAGTACCCTCACAAAGGTGATGGGTCTCAAAACTGGACTTTACACCAGAAAGTCAGGCAGGACTAAGCCAGGGAAATGGGTCACCTTGTGGATCTGAAAATTGTTACAGTGAAGTCGGATCAATGTATGGCTGGCGACCCATGTAGCAGATTCGCAGATGTCCAACACTGGAACACCTCTAGAGAAGGCCTAGGTAGCAGCCTTTGCCCTGGCAGAATGAGCTCAAATACCAACTGGGGGTTCCATTGGAGCCAAGGCAAGGCACCATTTGAGGCAAAGGACAATCCACCTTGACAAGGTCCATTTCTGGATATCCTTCCCTTTCTTTGCACCTGCGAATCCAACGAAGTGCTGGATCTTCTACGCAGTGCTCCTTGGTCCTATCAAACATACAAACTTCGGATCCAACAGATGAGGCCTCTCCTCCTCAGAGGGGTGCAGCTGAGAGAAGAACACAGAGAGTGTGATGGGCTGTACCACATTAAAGAGTGACACCACTTTCAGGAGAAAAGAAGCTAGAGTTTGAAGTATCGACTTGTGTGGAAAAAAGGTAGTATACTTGGCTGGACAAATGCCACCAACTCAATGCCACTTGCCAAGCAGAGTTAATGACAATACAAAAGACAGCTTTGAGTGCCAGAAGTCTCAGGGTGCAACTGGGCATCGGTTCCAAGGAAGCACACATTAGAAACGTAAGAACCAAACAAGGTGCCACTGCTGCATAATATATAATAAATGGAGGCAGGTGAAAGACATATGAGATCTCCAATATGAAATGCTCACAATGGGTGACTTGAATATAGAGGGCTGGTAAGCAAATAAAGGAAGGCCGAAAAGCATCAAGTAACCTTTAACAGTGCCCAAAGTAAAACCTTGCTGGGCCAGAGTTAAAATGAACAGAACATTAGAGAGCTTTGCTTGCACAGAGTAAACCAGCCATTCTTCACAACACAATTCGACCAAGAGCCAGAACTGGTGGATGGGTGGTGTGTTGCCAGAACAACAATCACCGCTTCAAAGAAAATTCAAAGCCTTTCAGTATATTTCGCTCAATCTCCATGCATGGATGGGCAGATTGTGGCAGTTCGGATGCAAAATCGTGCCCTGTTGTTGGGACAGCAGAGCTTGTGAAGGGGCAGTGTAAGTAAGTAGAGGGCATATGCTCAGATTCAGCAGGTCAGTATACCGGACTCTGTGCGGCCAAGCTAGAGCTATCAAGATGAGGTGTGCTTGGTTGCTCTTGACCTTTCCCAGGACCCACTGAATTAGTGTCTCAAGTGGCAATGTGTAAAAGAGGCCAAAGTCCCAACAAAAGCAGAATGCATCTCCTAGAGAAATGGAACTTCAGGACACAAAAGGCTGGACATTCTTATCAGGAGCAAATAGCCCTAATAGGAGCATGCCCTACTGAGCAAAGACGCCCTGTGATACCATTTGGGAAGACACCCTTCGTGACCAGCAAGGCAGTGTCTGCTGAGCTCATCTGCTTTGAAATTCAGGGAACCGACCAGGTGACTGAATTTTAGCAATATCCTAAAAGGATTCAACCGCTGCCACAGTCCAGATCCTCTTGACAGAGGTTGAGGAATCACATTCCGCCCCGCTTGTTGCAATACCACAAGGTGGTTGTGTTGTCAATCAAGAAGTGGACAGACCTAACCCTGATGGAAGACAAAGGTCTTGACCGGACAGATCGCATATTCCTCAAAATGAATGATGTGGGGACCAAAGCAATCTGATCTTTCTTTCGCTCAGGTGACATTCCTGATCTAGAGTATATGCATCTGTCACTACTGTGAAGTCCGGATGAAGCAAGGAAAATGGCCTGCCATCTGTCAAGCACCATACCCCCATTCAAGTCCCATGCTGCTCAGTTGGAGATATGGACCCTCATGTGCTAAAGGGCATGAGACACCAGCACTATGCACAAGGCAATGAGACCAAGAAGCCTCAGAACTAACCGGGTAAGGGTTTATCTTTGAAACATCTGACTCATAGCTTGAATGACCCGGACTCACTGTGGGGGCAGAAGGGCCTTTGCCGCCACAGTGTCCAAAATGGCCTCTATAAAGGGAATCCTCTGCACCTGCAAAAAAGATGACATCAGTTCACTGACCGAAAATCCAGGATGAACAACAAACAAACTGTGGTCTGCAGATGGTTCAAGACTAGCTGAGATAAGCCTACCTCCAGAAGCCAGTAGTTGAGGTACAGAATATGTGTATCCACGACCTGAGAAGATGGGCCACATCCACCAACATCACCGTCATGAACACCTGATGGGGCAGAGGTAAGCCAGAAAGGCAGGATGGTGAGTTGCAAATGTTATGACCCCACCACAAACCAAAGGTAGTGCTGTGGGACTGGGGGATCGGCACATGAAAATACACATTTTAAATGTCCAAGGACAACATCCAAGATTAAAGGCCAGCACGACTTGGTCCAACATCAGTATTTCGAACTTGTCCTTCCTGGGTAAGGTGTTCAGAAACCTGAGACCTAATATCAGTCTCAGTCCCCTGTCCTTTTTGGGAAGGAGAAAGTACAGAGAGTAACAGTCTGTACCCCTCTCTGCCTTGGATAACATCTTGATGGTGCTCTTGGCAAACGATTCTGCACTCCTCTGGAGGAAATACTAGAAAAGTCTGCTGATGTCTGGCTCAAAATAGAAGGAAAATAGGGTAGGGTACACATAAAAGAGCGGGTGAAGTCAAACCAGACAACTTGATGAACCTATTTGTCCAAAGTAATTGCACACCAGCTGCAAAGGCAAAAACGAATTCTACTGGACCAATAGGATCATCAAGAGGGAAACAAATAGCTTGGCAGAGGCTCCAGTAGGAGGACTGCTGCACCTGCTGGCGACCACACTCTCTGCCACCACTCACTGTGAAGCAGTGAAAGGGCTAGACTGTTGCCTAAACAGGCCAGGAGGGCTGGCGCTAATAGTTAGCAAGGTCCTTAGAGTAATCTCAAAACTTCTTGCATTGTTGGTGAAACTGATGAGCAGAACAAGAATGAGCGGTAGCTCTATAGTCCTTCAACTGATCCACGGCATACCCGCTTTCTCACCGAAGAGCCCTTCTCCATCAACAGCCACGTTCACAAGGGAAGCCTACATGTCTCCAAATAAAACGGTAGCATACATTGTGTGCCACTGAATGATGACACTGGTGCCCATTGCCCGTGCAACACAATCTGCAGTATCCAGAACAGTCCTCAGGAAGTTTTTGCCTGCATCCTGGCAGTCATGTACAGTCTAGGCAAAGGAGTTCTACACTCCTTAGACAAGGCAGGAAAAATCTTGCTTGCTACGTACCAGATGCAGTTTTTGTAGCAGTCAAAGAAATACACTGTGTTCAAGTTGCACAAAGTTTGATTAGCAGACAAAAATGCTCCCTTGCCTAAGGTATCAATCTTTTTTGATTCACAATCCAAAGAAGCAGTAGTCAATGCCTTAGGGTACAGCTTGCTTCTGGACAGGGCCGGCTTTAGCGCTGGTGGCGCCCTGTGCGACAGTGTCTGTTGGTGCCCCCCCAATGACCACCTCTGCCACGGATTCCCTCACTAGCACCCTTTAACAGTGCCTCTCAAGTCTCCATAACCACTGTCTCTCAGATTCATAGCACCACTCATACCAGTGTAGGGTGTCAGAGCACTTTACATCACACAGAGACAATCATATGTGTGTAAATCAGTGTATAGGAAATGTTACATCAGACAGTACTACAAGGTGTAGTGTAGGAGTGACATGTCATTGATACTGGTAGGCAATATAGTTTAAGTTCTTATTCAGGAAAGGCAGAAATTCAGAATTTAAAACGTAACATCATTGTTAGGGGTTCTCTTTCATAATAAGAATTGTTTTCTACCCAAATGAACCCTTTTCACAAGATTAGGATAATGAAAGACTGGGCAAAAAGGATATAGCTCTAACATATACCTTGCAGTTTGCATGCAGCTCTAGGATGACAGTTAATAGCTCAATGTTCTGTATTAGGATTTTGACTTATAAATGACAAGTAACAAAAGGAGCTCTCTTACAGAAGCAGTAACCCACTGCCCTATTTGCATTATATGCACTTCGTTATCTGCATGGTACACGTTCTTAGCAGCAGGCATTTTAACCCTCTGCGCTACCTTAGGATGAGTCAAAACTTCCACCAGACAAACCTCCGGTCTCTTTCCAGGAAGACGATTAATCAGCGGACTTCTCTTGACATTTTAATTGATGTCTGAATGTTGCTGGAGGCCAGGAACGAGGCAGCAGGTGCTTTTAAAATAATAATACACATTTTCAAAAATGACGCCCCGACCCCAAGTCAACGCCTGGTGCGGTCGCACGGATCGCACAGCCCTAGAGCCGGCCTTGCTTCTGGAGGCATGCACAACTAACAACTATATTCGCTATGCTGTGTGAATAAGGATAGGTCCTCTGGAGCCAGCCAGTAGTTCTGAGCCATCGGCCAGCTGACCGGTCAAGAAGAACAATATTTGGAACACACCACCATGAGGGTCTCAGTCAGGGACTCATTAGATGACAACAAGGGCACAGTCATTGATGGTCAAATTGGAAGAATTTCAGTCAACACCTTTTCCTACCTACACTCTGCAATTAAAAGCTCAAAACTTCCACGGCACTGCGCACCACCACCCCCACTCAAGGGACTGAGCTCAGTAGAGGGAGATATGGCATATTCAGGTCAGTCTCATGAAGTGCCCAATTCATTAGCATTCTGAAGTTCAAGATATAGAACGGCATCAATATAATAAAGAGGGAGTAAGCTGTTCACCTCCTCACCATCTTCTTCATTGTGAAGGACATGTTCACGGCCTTGGATGGCATTGGACCCAAAAATGGCATCCAATGATCTGTAATGCTGATGTTGAGGCAGAGGAGCAGGAAGGGAGCCATCTCAACCACAAACTGCACTTTAGTGATTTCATAGCGTGACATAAGGTAAGCTCTCGATGAATTTGGATCTGCTGGCGGAATTGGGATAGAATCCTCTAGAGCGGAGGACAGCACCCCACTATGAAGAACCGGAAGGCCTGCAGCAAGGGTGTGAAAGCTCTGCCTGGTGCCAGCAGACAGCCTTGCTAAGGCCAATGGCGTCAATAAGCCCCAGGGAAGGCCCCATCAGTGGAAGTCCAACTGGAGGTCCCATGTGAGTTGCAGCAGGGCCTCTCTGAAGGCCTCAAATTGCTGTGGAGACAATGATGGCTCAGGAAACTAAGACACATTGGCTCCAGAGCAGATACTGGGTCAGAATTAGATACTGATGTTGCAGTCTGGCCCTTGTCTAGCCAACTATCCAACTTCTTTCAAGAGCGGGCGTGTGAAGGTGACAGCTTCTTCCTTGACTTACTTGAGATGGTGACCGGGAACAACCTCAAGAACTTTCTTTGTGTTCTTTAATATTGAGCTTGGCTTCTTGCTCCGTGATGGCCTTTTGGATGAATAAGGGAGCATTTGGTGCAGGACTTGGAGTTGTGTTTGGTGCAAAGGCACCAAAGGCAGAGATCATGTCATCACCTACCCACAAATGCTGCACGACTTAAACCCTTTCATTTTCTGGGATGACATTCCTGAATACTGTCTGTTAAAAGTTATAAGAATTCAGTAAAAAATAAAAGCTTGCAAAAAGTTGAGAGTCGGGATCTGAAAAGAGTGCAAAAAGATGAATTGGTATCCGTACACACACGTGTGGCACCTATATGTGGCTCCTAGTCTTCATCTTAATGTCTGGAGGTGGAGCAGAATCATGATGGAGACCATCGGCACAACCTACGAGCATGTGAGAGTTAGTGAATAGTTTTTCAGATAACATCTGGTGTCTGAAAAGATTCAAAAAGTGAGTAATATGCAGTTCGATATGCCTACCAAAATGTGCTGTATACTTTATTATTCATGTTAAGCTTGAGTCAAATATAATGTTGTCAAGAACAATTGAAATATATGATTAAAATAAATTAATAAAACTCAAATTCAAATGAAGCACAAACCAAGCTTGGAGGTGCAACAGAATACTTCACATGAAACATGTTTTACTGTACCAACAGCGTTGTCGGGTTCCAGGCACATGGGTGTGAACATGCACATAGGACAGCGTTGGAGAGAAGGTTTGTTTTAAATATTTATTTTAAAAAAGTTTTAATTTGAGGGTGTGGCTTAAGGAGTTCATATGACAGACGCTCTTCTACAGAAGAACCCTCCAAATCCTGTTCTAAGCATGCATCCTGGGGTCTGAGCTGTCGACATTTGAGGCCCTTCCGACTAGCATCTGATAATGGCCGAGCAGTGATGCTGCTGGCAGTCTGCCTGCAGTGACGCCCTCCTGCAGGGATGAGCACGAGGGCTGTAATTTTGGCCGCAGTGGCCTGTGAAATATAATGGAGGTAGGTACCTAGCGCCCTTGCCTCAGGAGAGCGGCGGTGCCTAGAGGGGACACCCTGCGTAGCTCGCTCATGGTTGCGAGGGATCAGGTGTCTACTGGGAACCACGCACCTAGCCTAAGTCTTTCTGAAGAACTAAAGGTAGACCAAGGGTGTGGTGAGTGGGGTGGCCCCAATTTTATGCATATGTCAACAAAAGAGGGAAGGGGGGACCAGGAGCTGGTTAAAGGTCCAGTGCCTGTGCTCCTAGAATAAAGTGTAAATGCACAAAGGAGGACACTGTTCCTAAGGAGGTATGCAAAGTATTGCTATCTCCTGAGAAGAAAAAGAAAAAGAGAAAAGGGGGCAGAAAGGGGGAAATAAGTAAAGTTAATAGATAAATAAACTAGGCCTTGGACTCCCAAAGTGTAAGGGAAGAACAAGTCTGTTCCTTGTTGCCCTCACATACCCCGAAGGATGTCATGCTTCATCATCGGGCGGTTGCTCCTCGTTGGGCCGGCGCTGCAATGCCCAACGGGTCCCCCGAAGGGTCACTTTGTCGGAGATCTTCTGCGGACCGCCGTTTGGTGCATGCGAGAGTGTGGAGGGAGTCCTAAATGAGGAAAGTGCAAGTGTGTGTAGTGATTAAAAATGACTAAGGGTTACAAAAAGATCTAATTTTAATAAGACGGAACCCGTGTCAAAATAAAAACCCGTAGGTTAAATGTTACCTATGAGGCGTAATGTGCCTGGGTAACTCAAAAGGTCACGGTCAACATGTTTCGCGCTCTGTTGTCCCGTAGGATCCGTGGCGCTTCTTCAGGACCAGGTGTGTATTGTGGTGTTATGTGGTGCACGTGAGGAGTCAAAGTGCACAGAGGATCAAGAAATTTAAGCGCATGGAAGGTGGTCACCCTCCACGGTATTCAGGGCAGGCCCAACCTAGAGGCTAGTACCGGTGGGCTACAACTAAATAGTTGAAACTGCTACCTGATAAGAAGCCTAGAGAAGAAAAAAGGGAAGAAAGTAAAAAAGGAAAAACTCGCCCCATCAAGACGAGGATCAGTGAACATAAAAGCACCATCAGGTGCGGACGATCTGCGACCAGGATGACCAATCACTTTTTAGAGAAAGGCCATTCCTGTGATGACATACAATGGACCATCATTGAATCCGATCAGAGCTGGAGCAGTGCCTCTCTACTACGTCGAGAGCAACGCTGGGTCCTTCGTCTCCATACCGACCGCCATGGTATGAACGAGGAGATCCCTTGGACTGAGCTGTGACCAGTACACTTTAAGACACTCTGCTGAGATCAAGGAGGTTCCCTCCTCTGCATTTCTGTTATTATCTTTATATACATTTATTTATTCTTATATTCATCTTTATTCGCACCCCTTTTCCACCTCCCTTTAACTTATACACTCCTTAAGATGTACATAAATATGTAACCAGTCCAATAAGGGGGTGGCCTGTACTTTACCATATAGCACATATCTATGCGACACACTTAGGATGCATTTTTAACCTTAGAAGGCTGCTACTCCATGCCTTCAACTATCAGGTCTCTATGTCTCCTCGCTTCGCTTCCCCTACGTGTCTCTCTCCCTTCACAGTACGGGAGCCCAACACTATTTTCCGCACATGCGCGGAACTACAAACATCAGTAGTCTTCCAGCACGCATGCGCATCACCCCTACTTGCCTTTGGCAGACGCTACTGATACCGGCTATGATTCTATATACCGGAAGAGGTTGCCGCCCCACGACCGACCCAAGCGGCTATATGAGGTGAACTCCCGGTCTCCCTCCTCACTATCGGGCAGACGTGAGGTGCGGGTAGGTGTTAGACGAGCCAGCACCCGAAGCTTTATGTGAGTATGATGCAATGCAGCGCTGGCTGGGTCTCGACAAAACAGTAAGTGCACTGTACTGTTGCTGATACTCGCTGAAGGATATTTATATAATGTGCCCTATCTCCTTGTGTTTCTTCTCTTCTTTTCTTCCCCCTAGCCCGGTAAGGTGCGGGCCTCCCACGTTCTTAGCCTTCTGGAGTACTTCTCCTGGCATTTTAGGTAAGGGTCCTGCCACATACCCTACCGTGATGTCCCATTACCTCATTCATGAGTAACTGCGGTATCCATGATCCGTGCACCCCGGGCTCCCATTCTAGCGTATGGCACCCTTTTGGTAACGTGTTGAGGTTACAGTGTTTCTTGCAATGTGCCAGACGTCTGAGAGCGCCCTTGGGCACAGGTTCTCCCCGGAGACCTATTCATCACCGCACAATCCTAGTTGTGGTACCTGTTGGGGGTTTCTTGGTGGTTCAGGTCGCCCTATCCACCTCGTGAGTGGCTCTGGGCAGCGCGCTGACCACCACTCACCTTCTGACCGAGGATCCATACCAGGATGTGCAACCACACTCCCGTGTTTTTAATGGACTGTCATGTCTACTATGCTACTCTCTTTGTTTATTGGTAATATCTCGTACATCAGTGTGCTGCCATTGAGCCGTTTGACCTATACTGATGTACGCACTTTTGTATTTTTCATGTTTCCTTTTTTCCTTTCTTCCCTTTTTTCTTCTCTAGGCTTCTTATCAGGTAGCAGTTTCAACTATTTAGTTGTAGCCCACCGGTACTAGCCTCTAGGTTGGGCCTGCCCTGAATACCGTGGAGGGTGACCACCTTCCATGCGCTTAAATTTCTTGATCCTCTTTGCACTTTGACTCCTCACGTGCACCACATAACACCACAATACACACCTGGTCCTGAAGAAGCGCCACGGATCCTACGGGACAACAGAGGCACGAAACATGTTGACCTTGACCTTTTTGAGTTACCCAGGCACATTACGCCTCATAGGTAACATTTAACCTACGGGTTTTTTATTTTGACACGGGTTCCGTCTTATTAAAATTAGATCTTTTTGTAACCCTTAGTCATTTTTAATCACTACACACACTTGCACTTTCCTCATTTAGGACTCCCTCCACACTCTCGCATGCACCAAACGGCGGTCCGCAGAAGATCTCCGACAAAGTGACCCTTCGGGGGACCCGTTGGGCATTGCAGCGCCGGCCCAACGAGGAGCAACCGCCCGATGATGAAGCATGACATCCTTCGGGGTGTGTGAGGGCAGCAAGGAACAGACTTGTTCTTCCCTTACACTTTGGGAGTCCAAGGCCTAGTTTATTTATCTATTAACTTTACTTATTTCACCCTTTCTGCCCCCTTTTCTCTTTTTCTTTTTCTTCTCAGGAGATAGCAATACTTTGCATACCTCCTTAGGAACAGTGTCCTCCTTTGTGCATTTACCCAATTTTATGCAGCCTCCTGCCTCATTGAATCGGACACCTGTGGGCTCACCATTCACATTGCCCTGATGTCATGCTGGGGATCGCCTCCCCCACATACACACACACACACACTCTAGCATGGTCTCTGGCTGAGGGTCACTGGCACTGAACCTCATCAATTTTGCCCTCTTGATGCGGGGGACTTTAAAGACCTGGGCCACCTCTCTTGACTTACTGTAGGTGGAGCAGCGTGGTCAGTGTCTGAGACTGGCGTGCCCCCCCAGCCCACTGAACGTCCCTTCGATGCCCACTGGGGGCTGTGGGGTGAGACCTAAGGGAAGATGAACTTGAGTAGACATCTACATGAGACTTGTGAGATGAGGCCACATAGTTCTGGCCCTCACCCCACTTGCTGCTGCTTCTGTCCCTTCACTCGAGCTTGGATACACTCCAGAGTTACCTCATCACTGATGTGCCTGGGCCTCATTACAGTAACTTTGCTCATTGACACTGGAGCCCTGTGACAGATGTTTGCTAGCCCCTCATTTTATTATCTACTTCACTCCAGCCATAACAGCCATCGTACAGTCCACACACAAACTGAACCTTTGGCTTCCATATTGAATTCTATAGGCTTTGAGACTACGTATCTATCCAAAGCAGAGGGGAACTCCTCGTGCTGCCCAGGATCATAGTAATTAACTAGCTATCCAGGGGCTGGCGGGTCGCAACCATTTCTTAAAATTAACAGTGTTCTACATGTAAACTCCCCATTTACTAGATGGGGGAAGGGGTGTGGAGTGGGATGGGGAATAGTTGCGGGCTGAACTGATCTCCCGCAGAGTTCTATGCACCCCAGGTCAGCATGGTCCGAGATTAACTCTGATCTCCCGCAGAAGTCTATATACCCCGGTTCAATATTGTCCAAGATAAAGTTACTGAAACTTTCAAGTAGGCTACCCTGGATGAATTTACCAGCAGGAGCCCATTTCAGCTTGACACCATGACCACTGTGCATCACGAAGGAAGTATACTAACTGGTGAGCTACCTGAATGTCTCCTATCCACAGATAAGATCCTCTGGCACAACTCATGACAGAATTTGAAAATTCTTTGACAGTATCTCATCATATTACTTCTTTGCACTTCTACAATATGTGGATATCAGAAGATGATTCCTAGCTTAAAGTCCCTTACTTTATTGTGGACTATTTTGAACGGGAGTGGTTTAACCCCTAACAGACTCAGATGTCTGCACCACAGCCCAGAAAGGAATACCTCAGTTGCCGGGCAGAAGTGGATGACTTTAGCCACACAGTTTGGCTCTGTCTAGGATTCAGGCTCTTTTTAGTTGGGAAAATCTCATACATTCCAGCAGATACTGAAATATCCATTAGATTTTAATCCAAAACTAGCCTTACTAAACATACTTGATGATGAGGGTTTCACAAGGGCCAAAAAAATTCATTTACATATGGGACTCACACTAGGGAAGAGATACATAGCCCAGGACTGGAGAAAGCAAACACCCACCAGCCTAGCTCAATATAGACAAAGAAAGGATAGATGCTGCATACTTGAAATCCCTATTTGTGAGGTCAGGGGATGCCCCCACAAACACAGGAATATATGGAGAAACTGGGAAGAATACCAAGGACAGGTGGGAGACTCTTGATCCGTAACTTTCCACGATGAGAACATTGTAATAAAAGACGACTATAGAGGGACACTTGCTCCACTTTTACCTACTATACCATAAGACGATGCAGCTGAGAGATTCACTGGATACATATTATTGATTTACATGTGATGTAAATACTTGCGTATTCAGATGCTTTTGCTTTTTATGTTTATACTGGCTAAGCAATATACAAAATGAAAAATTGAATAAATACATTAAAACATTTTTATTTCAAGGCACATGGGCACAAAATGACCTTTACAAAATCCAAGACTTCTGGCCAAGTGTCAAAGCTGGGTCCCAACATTAGTCTCCATGCATTAATGTGAACACTCAGCCATATGTTTTCTTGTTTGAGTAGTACAACTATAAATCAAGCACATAACTAAGAAACTGCATAAGCAAAATTGCCATGCCCTCAATTTAATTCTGCCTTGAAAAAGTGATGCTCATTTAAGATTATCAAATGTTCTCCAGGAAGCACGATTCTGCAGGCCCTTAAGGACCATGAATGCTCACCTGTGCGTCCCTAGATCAACACAGCACGGATATACCAAACTCCAGAACACAGTTACTTCTTCTTAGATGTATCCTTGGAAGGTACCCTCCATCTGCAGACCGTGGTTAAGAAAATAATGAGTTCTCTACCTAATGCAAACAGAAGCCAATGCACTGGACTTCATGTTCTGACATAATTTTGAAACCTTCGAGCTGAGTGTTAAGAATACAGCCATGGACAGACAACTCTCTTATTTTCTTCTATTTCTTCCAGATATAAAACCTTTTCTACAGGCGCAGCCCATGCAACAAACAGCAACCTCAACTCACTGGGGTTTGGTATTTCAAAAACATGTACTTGACCAGGGCACACTCCCTGAATACCTCTTATTCTGACGCCTTGAAAAAACCTCTACCATATTATTTACATTCCAACTAACAAGCTAGCCCCAAGCTGAATTAGAAAACAAAAGGTCTAACCTTCTAACCACACATACAAAAGGAACAATGCACATTTGACTGAGCTGAAGTGTACTTGTAACCGTGAGCGCCAATGGTACAAATTAATGAGACAAAGAAAAGAGCTGCTGTAAAAAATATTGAAGGAACTACAACACTACGTACAGGAGCCAAGAAGGACTACCTTGAAAAACACATTGCGAATCATCAATTTCCACCAGGAACTGAAAAATTTAATTGCTATAAACAATTGCATATACACGTGGTCAGCACTGCAGGGACATCCCTGCAGTATACTTAGGGCAGAAAATCTCCAAGATAAAGGAATCCATCAATGTCAACTCAGTGCCTTTGACTTTCCCTCCTAACACTCCTCTTGAATTTCCCCGCCTTCTACCCTTTGTCCAAAGAAAATGGTAAGCTTTGCTGAAAAAATAAGGAAAATGCTACTTACCCAGTATGCATCTGTTCTTGGCATATAGAGCTGTAGAGTCATATGCTATGCATAGATCGCCATCTAGTGTTGGGTCCGGATGTTTGCACTTTGTTTTTCTTCGAAGAAGTCTTTCCAGTCACGAGGTAGGTGACTCCTCCTTTCGGTGATAGTGCGCATGGGCATCGACTCCATTGTTAGATTGTTTTCCCGCAGAGGGCGATAATGGAGTTAGTAAGAGTAGTAAAAAGGAGCTGTCCCTGAATGGATGCATCTAAGTAAGATGTTACTGCAACAGGTAGAGGTACCCGGGGAGGTGGGTGGGCGCATATGACTCTACAGCTCTATATGCCAAGAACAGATGCATACTGGCTAAGTAGCATTTTCCATTCGAGGCATATGAGCTGTAGATCATATGCTATGCATAGACTATATAGCAGTTATCTCCCAATACGGTGGCTAACCTGTATCTGTTTCAGTGGTCTGAAATAGTGTACGTAGAACTGCCTGGCCCACTTTAGCTTGTTGTCTTGCTAACATATCTACACAATAGTGTTTTGTGAATGGGTGAGGTGTAGACCATGTTGCAGCGTTGCATATGTCATCTATGGGTATATTTCCTAAGAATGCCATAGAAGCCCCTAATTTGCGTGTAGAATGTGCTCTAGGGAGAACTGTTCACGTTCGTTTTGATTTTGCATAGCATATTTGAATGCATTTAACTATCCACCCAGCAATACCTGATTTTGATATTGGATTGCCTTTGTGTGGTGGAGCAAAAGCAACAAAAAGTTGCTTAGTCTTTCTAAAAGGTTTTGTTCTTTCAATGTAATATAGTAACACTCTTTTTACATCTAAAGTGTGAAGAGCACGTTCTGCCACAGAATCTGGTTGATGGAAGAACACAGGCAACTCAACAGATTGGTTGATATGAAAAGCAGAAATTACGTTAGGTAGAAATTTGGGGTTAGTCCTAAGAACCACTTTGTTTTGATGTATTTGTAAAAATGGTTCTTCTACTGTTAGTGCCTGAAGCTCACCCACTCTTCTTAGAGACGTGATAGCTATGAGGAAAGCTACCTTCCAAGTGAGAAATTGCAGTTCACATCTATGCAATGGCCCTTCTCCAGATGCTCTGGGCTAACTGTCAGAGCTGGAGAGAGTGTGTCCCCCCCTGTTTTTGTATGTAGTACATTGCTGTCATGTTGTCTGTGCGAATTAGGACAGCTTTGCCTACTAGATGAAGTTGAAAAGCTTTCAACACTAGAAAAATTGCTAGCAGTTCTAGATGGTTTATGTGGAGTTGCTTTTGTTGAAGAGTCCACATGCCTTGAATGGTATGTTTTTGTAGATGAGCTCCCCAACCAGTGAGCGAAGCGTCTGCTGTTAGCACTATCTGTGGAACCGGGTCGACGAATGGCCGCCCCTTGGAAAGGTTTTTTGTATTCCACTACTGCAGAGAGCGATGGGTGCGGCCATCTACCAACACTAGATCTGATAACTGACCTTGAGCCTGGTTCCACTGATGTGCTAAGCATTCCTGGAGGGGACGCATTTGGAGTCTTGCGTAAGGAACGATTAAAATGCAAGAGGCCATCATTCCTATCAATTGCATGAACACTCGAGCTGGTAATGAGTGTTGTAAAACTGAGAGATTAGAGTCTGCATGTTGCGGATTATGACTGGGTTGGGACACGCTAGACCTTTTTGAGTGTCTATTGTGGCTCCTAGATACAGTTGTGTATTGGATGGTTGGAGATGAGACTTGGTAAGGTTTACAGTAAATCCAAGGTCATGAAGCAGTTGGACTGTTTTTTTGAGTGTGGCGTAGGCAGCTTTGCTGCGAGCTGGCTTTTATGAGCCAGTCGTCTAGGTAAGGAAACACGTGAATGTGCCGTCTCCTTAGATGAGCCGCGACTACTGCCAGGCATTTGGTGAAAACCCTGGGTGCAGTAGTTACTCCAAATGGGAGGACCTTGAATTGATAATGTTCATCAATAAGCTTAGACTCCTTAACAAGAGGAGGAGCCTCACCTGTGGTTTGTGAGTTAGCTCTCTTGCGAGCACTGAAATTCACAAGAGAGTCTAAAGGCAACTGACCTCTGATATAAACAGGGTCGGTGGGTGAAGGTTTATATTTTTTCTCCACTCTAGGTGTAATTATTCTTGCCCTCACTGGATCTTTAAATATCTCGTCTGTGCGTTTCAAAATACCTTTTAGCATAGGTAAGGTATGAGTGGCTCTCTGAGAGGAACTAAGTGTCTCAAGGAGGAAATGCTCTTCTAAAGGCTCTTTATGCAGCTCCACCCCATGATATTGAGCAGCCCTGTTAAGGAGCTCAATGTACCCAATGTTATTATCAGGTGGGGAGGGTCTAGACTGGTACAAATCAGGGTCATTATCTGGGCTTGGGTCAGTATGATAATCCTCCCAAGGGTCAATGTCCTGTGGCCTACCTTGATCTTCATCCTCATCCCCGTCATCCTGTGGGTCAGGTGTAAGTGGTGGTGGTGGTGGTGGTGGTGGTGAATTTGATGGTGTAATAAGTAAATTGGGATCAGTGGGGGAAGGAGGTGGAATGTAAGGTGGAGAAGGGTTAGTGCCCACACTTTTGCTTTTGAGAGGAATGTGGTAGTCCTCTGGTTGGTCCACTGGCTGATTTATCTTCCGTTTTTTTGGAAGAGTGGCATGGATATGTCCTGTATCAGGGTTGATCACAAGTTTTTTCTGCTTCGGATCCGAAGGCGGGGCATCGGATCGAGGCTCTTTAGACAGAGTATCTTTAGTTGTTTGTTTAGGCGTTGAAGGTTTCGGCTCTGAGCCTTTCGGCGTCGAAGGTTTCAGCTCTGAGTCTTTCGGTGTCAAAGGTAGAGTCTTTGGCAACAGTGGAATTGTGACCAACACATGTTTAGATTTGGGTTTCGGTGCTGAAGGTGTTTTTCGGCACCGGAGTGGGGCCGGCTCGAGCCCGAGCCGGAAGGCTTCTCTTTATGTTTCGGAGTCGGACCCGAGGGCGGGGCATCGGAAACCTTTGGTCGGTGCTGACCTTGGCCCGAAGGCAGAGGAGGGACCGGAGCCTTTGTCTTTGGTTGTTGAGGGGGCAAAGGGGTGTCTTTACTCACGGTACAATGACCCTAAGTAACTTGCTCCTCCTCTTCCATTTCGGAGTCGACTTCAGACACAGTGAAATGTTCTTCCTCTCCGGCTCCTTGAGCTTGCTGTTCTGTGTCGGAATCTTCACCGAAGATGTCCGGTGTGGAGCCGCTCTGGTGTTGCATCTCGTGGCGTTGAGCCCGACGGTCACAAAGTGTCTTTTTTGATCGAAACGATCGACACGCATTGCAGTCTTTCTCGTTATGTTCCGGAAACAGGCAGAGGTTGCACACTTCGTGCAAGTCAGTGCGTGGAAATTTAGCACGACACACGGGACATAACTTAAAGGGAGTCCGTTCCATCGACTGCTAGTGCGGTCGGCACGGGTAGGCTCAACGGCCCGCCACGAGTTTTCCGATCGAAGTTTTTCGAGGTGAGACGACACGCAATGAATAGAGAACCGCTATCGATAACAATACCGTCAAGGGTAGTTGTCGAAGGGAACCGAGAAACGGTGCCGAACCGGAGCGCTCAATACACATCCTAACCCGATGGCGAAAAAAAACAATATAACAATGGAGTTGATGCCCATGCGCACTATCATCGAAAGGAGGAGCCACCTACCTCATGACTGGAAAGACTTCTTCGAAGAAAAACAAAGTGCAAACATCTGGACCCAACACTAGATGGCGATCTATGCATAGCATATGATCTACAGCTCATATGCCTCGAACAAGGCTCTTTATTGGCCAGCTGAGCCGTGTTCAGCTGTGTGTGAAACAATTTTTTCATCACTTGAAACAGGTCTCACCTCTCTCAATAATGCCTGCTTTCAATGTGGAGCTCTTCCAGAACCATAGAAAATGCCATAATTACAGCTCTCCTTAAGAAACTATCATCCAACACCAAGGTCTTGTTTAACTACTGATTTCCAACTTACCCTACCCCAACAAGATCACTGAAAGGAAAGCCACAAGGCAGCTTCACGAATAGGTCGAATCTAAGCACACTGCATGGTAGTGAATACTTGCACTGCCCCCACAAAGAGACTCAAACATCCCTACTAATAGCTAAGAAGAATTGTTTATATATTTGGATGACAATAAAGATTCTTCCCTCGCACTTTAAGTTTTCAGTGGCATACAACAGCGTGGACAATGACAACTTACTGAAAAGGGTCTTGGCTGAAGTGTCTAGATCCATCATCCAATTGATCACTATCCTAATTAGACTCAATAAATCTGGATTAGATCAACAGACTCTTAACCTCTCAAGGTGCCTTATAGGCTATTTTAGATCCATCAATAGGATGTATGTCACTCAGACACCTACTTGAACACTTGAGCTGCAGAAAGAAAAGAGCACTTAAAGAATCCTGCTCCTGGAGTGCACTCTAATGTTGGAACTCCTTCTCGTCTCTCATCAGAACAAACGTCTCCTATGGATTTTTGTGAAAAGAAAAGGCATCTCTTTCGGCAGCCTATGCAGAGTCATTCTGTTCCTTTAACTCCAAAAATAGCATCTTGTATAGCTTAAGGTATACTCTTCTTTTGTCTAAATACTGTATATATTTTAAGGAGATCCTCTTCATGCTCCCTAGGACCAATAATTATCCCACAAAAATATCTAACTTTGCTCTCTGTCTGGAATGTAATATCTTCTTGTGATTTTTGTAATGTATCCCATTCCATGATTAGATGGGGCACCTTTTAATTATTAGACCCTACAACTTGTTTAACACTCTCTGCCACTCTTGGGCGATATGTGTGCTATGCAAAACAAATTAAATAAATAAATAAATAATTAAGTATGCAAGTCATCTGGCCCAGCTTTTTCAGCAATATCAGATGAACCACCAAACGTACACTGATAATATATTTCTCCAGAATCTACGAGGAAGTCCTTTGAAAAAAAACCATATGACAATTTAGTTGGTTTAAACAAATCACACATGTCCATCTATTGAATAGCAATGCTTGTTCACCCTGACACTTGAATATTCTTTCATCCTGTCTCTCACAGATTCCGAATGTGTGGACATCCCTCTCAACTAACAGGGAGACCGGAAACTGATACAAAAGCTGTTAAATTGGGCTTTGTGGACCAATAAAGAGCATGCCTTTGTTTGCCATACATGCTTGCATTATACATGGCATGCCACTTTACCTGTGCATAAGTGCACCCTCACCAGTTCTCTGTTTTTCTGCCAGTCTGGCTCAGAAACCAATTCTCTGCTGTTCAGCAATTTCCCATACAGGGCCCTGATATCCTGATGTATTCTTTTTTTGCTCTTTCTTTCCCTCACACTTTCAGCTTGGATACATTACTCTGACATGCTCCTGAATACAGCCATGTGTAGCAAGACAAACATGTCATGTCACTCAACAATTGCAGCAGCTGAACAGACATAGCATTGGCATCTCGTTTGGGAAAAATAGGTTCTATGCACACCTGATCTCCATGTACTACCATCAGTATGAGGTGCCTTTAGAAATACCGGTCTTGCATGGAGTTTAAGGTATACTTACCGCAGAGAAGATAGGAGATTTCATCATTAGGAAGATGCATACAGGGTCTTGAGCATGTTTTCTGCTGATGAGGTAGTGAGGCACCCTACTGGGGACACTGTCTTTTCATTGCAGAGGTCACCCTCAATTTCCATACAAGTGTTGTGAGTAACCCCAAGTAAGGTGAAAGCACCAAGTTTCACAACCATCTTTACACAGGTACGAGACAAGGTTTCTTATAAGGACCTGGTTTTTTTTGTGTCCAGGAAAAGGTTGGCAAGCACCCAAGAGTTGAGGATCCTTCAGGACAAATCTTGTTTTGCTCCAGAGAGACTCTTGCACCATTCTTTCAAGCCTAGGATCTTGTCTAGGCACAGAGATCCCAAGTCACCACTTCAGACTGGGAAAGTGCCAGTCTCTCATCCTTACTAACAAAAGAGGGTTTTGGCTCTTAATCAGTAAGGCTGAGCCAATATTCATAAGCAACAACAAACGTGCCAATACTGATATTTCTTTAGTCAATTTTCTTATACATCAGGGCACACGTAAATAACTCCATGTGTCACGAAGACATTCATTTCAAGATTTGCTTTTTTATTAATTCTGAAAAAAAATGTCATTATCAAAAATCAATTTGTACAAACATCTCAAATACACTATTACGAATACACAACCACAATTTACAAAAACTTTTGACAAGAACATAGAATGACCTAAACAGCACATATAACATACAACAATTAATGACAAATTTAGACAAAGACAAGATAATGTGAACGAAGTCCCCGGTGCGTCAGGAACGGCACCGGGGACTTCGGCGGAGGAGGAGGCGTGGTTAGGTCAACCGGCGCCGATGTGGGTTGCGGCACCACCGGAGCCGGGATCGAGGCCGGGGCCGGAGCCGAGGCCGGGATGAAGGCTGGTGGGACAGGCGGCGCCGGGACCGGAGTCGACGGCGGCGCCGGGGCAACCCCATCAAGGCCCGCGGGGCCCGAAGGCGCACCGGAGGGACCTGAAGGCCCGAAGAGGCGGGCCATGGCCGACAGGAATTCCTGTATTTCGGCCTGAGTCGCCCCCGACCCCGGAAAGAACGGGTGATTCGGGGGCGGCTCTACAGGCATGTCCGGGGCCGCGGGGACGGTGCCGACTGGGGCCTCAGCCGAGTCGCGAGACCGGCGACGCGAAGTCTTAGAGCGATGACGTTGCTTAGACTTCTTGTGCTTCGACTTACCGGAGGAGCGCGAAGACTTGGATTCCGACGAACGGCGGGGACTCTGCGACCGGCCCCTCGACCTCTCCCGGGACCGGGGCTTGGTGCGGCGCGGAGCCGACTGCCGGACCTCGAGCAGCTTTCGAGACCGCTCTCGCAAAGCCTTCGGATGAAGTTTCCGGCAGTCAGGGCACGACTTCGTGTCGTGGTCTCAGCCGAGACAGAAGAGACACTCGAGATGCGGGTCCGTGATCGACATCATGCGACCACAGGCCTCGCAGGGCTTAAAGCCGGGCATCCCTACGACACCTTAGGAGTCGTGAAGACTCGTTGAAGAAACAGTGAAAAAATTCACAAAAAAGGATAGTCAAAAAGTGACTAGGGCACTGCTCTTCCCGGATCTGCGCTTACTGGCGCGGAAAAAGAAGAACTGACGTCAGCGCGCAGGGGCGGCGTCTAAGTACTGCCCGCGACGTCATCCCGGCGACCACGACGCCGACGACGGACGCGGAGCCGCACGACACCGCCTACCGACGCGCAAGGGTACTGCTACGCAAAAAACTTTCCGGATCCAGCCTGACGCCTGGGGATATTCTAAGGTAAGGAATCTGTCACTAACGTGTCTCTTTCAGATATGGAATCTTAATATCCTAAGATCTGCTGGACTTAAAGATGAAAGGTGTTTTCATCTATCACATTTGTAATGTATAAAACAATTTTTGTTAACTTGGGTTGTGCAATCCATACTGCATACCTATTTGAGTCAAAAACTGATAAAGCAAAAAGTTGCTTTTGACTTACTATCAACACCTTGACTGACCTTACTGCCCTGTCTCCAGATCCTAATAAATGTGGGGGGCAAAATGTTATTCAAATACCAACTGAACTAAATGGAAAGGTTCTGAGGATGAAATAAGTTCGAAAGTAACGAAAAGGAGATATTTACCTTTTTTGTTTGCTTACTTAAAGGGTATAACCCATTGAAATGCACTGACTTTAAGGAAAGCTTCAAGGATAGCTACAGATACCTGAACGTTAGCATGTAGCTTTATACGTGGGTAGAAGACGTGGGTGGAGGGAGGAACGGGATAGTTTTTTTTCTTTCTTACCTGTACATTTGTGTATGATTTGTATGTTTCTGATGAATCATAACCTTTAATTATGGAAATAGGCACAAAGAGATCCATTGGCTTTCCATAGAACTGGCTTAGAAATGACTGTAAGTACTTAATTTCTATTAACCCACTGTGCTGGAATAATATCTGCTACATGACTTATACAACATTTTATAAACAAAAAAAATAAAACTACTGTTAAAAACATATGTACATGATTAAATGAGCAGCCATATTCCACATGGAGATAAGAGACAGCCTATGACCAAGAGGCTATACTTGGATCACAGGTAGGCATTAAACAAGACTGAAGAAGACAGAGCCTTGAGGTACTATCAATTTTATTTTGGTATGGGACAGTGTACTCCCTACACTCTGAAAACGAAGCACTTCAGCACCATGGTGGACTACATCCCTGGAGGTAGGGCTCAATAACAAATGAATATTCAAAGGTTGAGCCTCCCCTCCTGCCCACCCCTTGCACCAGAGTGGCTTTACGCATCATTCAATTAATACATCCAGACTGCACAGACTGAAAGAGAAGATGAAGCATTATCACATTACTCTGCACTGCAAATACCTTGTATTATACTTGTAGCACCTGTATTTGAATGCGCAACTAGACATGGATGCCCACAGTCTTTTCTCAAATACAAATACAATTCAAACCACAATAAAACACAAAATCTGTAAAATTTGTATTGTATGATTTTCTTTGAAGGACATATAATTATAATAAAGATGTGGTTAAAAAATATTACCTCTTCCATTTTAGTGATCATTTTTTTCTTTTTTTCTTCTTCTTCTTTTTGCAGCCAAAGGTGATTATTCAAGATGCCCTCTTGGACAACACGTGCACTTCGTTCTTGTGAAAGCAGTCTTTGAGCTTCACTGCGCTCTTCTTCAACCTGGCACAATAGTTTTAAAATATGTTAAGAAATATGTTCAAAAACAATGCAATTTAGGATATAGTCATGTGTAATCGGTCCTACTGATCAGCCTATAAAATGTGCTACACGTCCTGCTATAGCATAATGCTACATGAATGCTCCAAAGGTCAGGAAAGATAGTCAACCTGCCAGTCGCATAAGACGTTCTAATACTGTTCTTCTGAAACAAAGTAGGGACCAGTGAAGATATTTAGCAGGAATCAAGAAACACCTGAAATGGCAAATTACATCATCTTTCAGTCCAACCCTCAAGTGGATATGTCTCACAATCAAATGTAATCCAAAGTAAAATTCTGAAATTAGAGGAAGAGAGGGTGGCTGGTAAATTATGCTTAAGAATGTCAAGAAGCATATGTGGAGACTGGGCTTATCGATGACGGTAACTCAATGGGTGTGTGGGCATCATATACCAAACCCACCTGCACCGAGTTATTTCAAAGGTGGGGAGGCTGGCAGTGTTTACATAGTATTGGTGTGGCCTGGAGAAAGGCTTTGTGCATGTGAGGACACTACGTGATGATGTCCGACCCGGGGACTATATCTTCAAGAATACCCGAATTCTCAATATTTGGACATAAAGATGGATAATCAGGTAGTACTATCATTGTATTTCACAGTGCATACTAGCTGGGCAATTGTGATACAATGTTGCTGCCACCCAGACTCAAATTGAGTCTGAACTATTACTGCATATATGAGTATTTAAATTATTTGGGAAATAAGTACACTTTGGATTATTTTTTTGAAGAAACAAAGATTTTCTGCATCGAATGTCATTTGATAGGACAAGTATATATAATGTGCACTTAAGGTACAATTGGCATTTAGTGAGTGATTCATGTGTGGTTAACATTAGGCTTCACAGAATGTTCACTATTTTCCAACTAAACAAAGAACAAGTCAGTGTCTAAGCTAACCAGTATCAGGAGACACAAACTTATGAAGCTAGAGGTAGTTATCTTGCCACTAGGAAAGGCAAAAAGAACAGATAATGGATGGAATGCTGAAAAAATCAAACATTCTCCCCCAGTCACAGATTTGGGTTTAATCCATCGTTTTTTTGCTCACCACGCCACCCCAGTTTGGACCCAGCCATATGCAAACAAGTCTTGACCCTGCTTCCCATGGGTACTGTCCAGCTCGAACTGCCAGGTCATGTCCTCCCTGGACCGGAAACATGCATCCTGGGACTGGTTTAAGGGTATCACCCCTCATCAGCCAGGCTAGCTCGAATTCAGTGGCACACTGAGTACGTGACCCAGGACTAGGAAAGGCGGCTGCAGAACATTTCAGTAGTCACTTAAATCTCGTTATATTTCAATTTCACGAACGTCAGCTTCACAGCACACAGAGACTGTTACATAGAGATATTTTTAAGGTATATCTTTTCACTCTAAGTTAAATGCAGAACATTCATGCTAGATTATTAAAGATCTCCTATTTCTATTTATATACCTATTCCGAAGAACAGAGGCACGTGTCCTGCACAGTTACAAAGCAAAGTGGTGCTCTCCAGTGTCTCTGTTTTCTCTTTTCCTTTTCCCCTTTTTTGGTTTCGCTTGCACTGTGATTGTGAAATCTCTTGTATTTAAAATATATCTTAAAGGGGGGCTCTTATCAGTTACCAATGCCGAATTACTGGGTTCATTCGCTATTGTGTGGAACCTTTTTTTTTTTTTTTAAACCTCCCCTGGCTGCGTGCATTTACGATACTTCTAATAAAGCTGTTCACACTGTTTAAGCCCCATTCATTGTCAAGATAAGATCTCTTCCCACGGAAATGGCAGACAGCTTCTAACAGTATGCTGGAATGCTTGCTTTTTATTACTTAGTTGTGTAAACCGGATGCTTTAGCCTTAGAACGTTTGTGGCATTTCCTATTCATACCTCAGTACCTTTCTTTGCACTTTGTAGGCATTATCGGATTGATTTTTTCAACTTAATCTATTTGGTCATTATGATCAAATTCTAAATATTGTAATAAACATTGCATGTTAAAAATAAAGTTAATATACAAGATCTATGCTATATTTGACTACTAAACAGGCAGTCACAATTGCAGTTACCTCGCAGTTAAAAAGGACTTGATTTGAATGGTGCAGCAGTTGCAGTAGCCAGGGTCGGACTGGGAACCGAAACCGGCCCTGGCAAACTGCTCGGCCGGTCCTCCCTGGGGGTAGGGGGGGTGCAGCCGAGCTGTTTGCGAGGGCCGGTTTTGGCCGATTTTGTTACAGGGGGCCGATATTGCCGACTCCCGGTAACAAAAACAGCCACCCAGGGGCCCAAAACCGGCCGCCACCTTAGCAGCCCACCGGGGAATCGCCCGGTGCCCCCTACGGCAAGTCCGGCCCTGGCAGTAGCACCTGGGCCAAAAGCTCTAGGGACCCCCACTAAACCCAGATTATTGCTAACATTTAAAACCAAACAGGCAGTCACACGTGCAGTTACCGTGCAGACAACAGGGTCATGATTTGAATGGTACACCAGGTGCAATGGCACTGGGGCCAACAGTTGTCAAAACTCCACTAAACACCAATATTGCTATATTTTACTACTAAACAGGCAGTCACAACTGCAATTACCTTGCATTTGAAAGGGGCTTGATCTAAATGGTGCAACAGATGCAATGGCACCGGGACCAAAAGCTCCAGGCACCTCACTAAACAGCTAATATCACTATATTTTATTCCTAAACAGGCGACCCCAAGTGTAGTTACCTAGTAGACAACCGGGTCATTGGCAATAAATAGGATCATGATTTGAATGGTGCAGCAGCATCCGGACCAAAAGCTCTAAGCACCCCACTAAACAAACAGGCAGTCACAAGTGAAGTCACCTTGCAAACAATAAGGTCATGATTTGAATGGTGCAGCAGGTGAAGTGGCACTGGGCCCAAAAGTTGTTAGAACTCCTCTAAACACCCCATATGGTTATATTTTACTACTATACAAGCGTACACAACTGCAGTTATCTTGCAGTTAGCAGGGGCTTGATTTGAATGGTGTAGCAGGTGCAGTGGCACCGGAGCCAGAAGCTCTAGGGACCCCACTAAAGGCAGAATATTATTACATGTTACTACTAAACAGGCAGTCACAAGTGCAGTTATCTAGCAGGCACTAGGACTATGATTTCAATGTTGCTGCAGGTGCAGTGGCACCAGGGCTAAAAGTTGTCAGAACTCTTCTAAACACCAAATATTGCTATATTTGCTACTAAACAGGCAGTCACAACTGCAGTTAGCTTGCAGGCACTAAGCTCATGATTTCAATGGTGCAGCAGGTGCGGTGACACCGAGGTCCAAAGCTCTAGGAACCACTCTAAACACCAAATATTGCAATATTTTACTACTCAACAGGCAGTCACAAGTGCAGATACCTTAGAGGCAATAGGGTCATGATTTGAATGGTGCAGCAGGTGCAGTGGCATCGGGCCCAAAAGGTGTCAGAACTCCTCTAAACACAAAATATTGCTATTACATCAATTAATTCTATCACTTCCCTCTTTCATTTCTCAAAATGTTGCTATTATTTACCCGCACTATACAAGTAGTAACACAATAAATTGCCTTTTTGTACATAAACAAGTCATAACACTTTAACAGACTTTCTGTAACTTATATTGTCCAACTACTCAGCAAGCTACAACTTACAACAAAAAACAGCTTATTATTAATCAAATAGGTGAAATCTAATGCATTTACCAATGCTTGTTCTTACTTTTATCATCTGTCCCACATGTTAGAATAAGTGTGGTTGGTACAAGGTGTGGTCAGGGGTGGAAGAGTACATCCCTTCCGTTGTATTTGGAGCACAAGTTTAGTGCTTTTTAACAAAGTACCAGCATTGTTACCAGTACCCACTTTAGTCTTTTGGTGGATCTTTCTGACAGAGAACCAGTACCGTTGCCAGTGCCAACTTTAGGCTTTTGGTGGATCTTCAACCAGAAGGCTGCTCAGTGGGATCAGATAGAAGAATCAGGTTGTTGTTTTTGAAAAACAGACTTAATTATTTCAGGCACAACATAAAAAAAATAGTCAGAGTTGACTTTAAAAATGAATCCCTATTTGCTGTAGCAGAATGCCTATTTGTAACAGACGGCAAGAAGCACCAGTGTTTAAGAAATTGTTGTATATGTTAAATACCACACGTCTCAGAGCATGTGCATCTGTCAGTAAAATTGATAAGAATGAAGGAAGGGGAATAACGGAAAATAAAGTGAAAGATGACTGCTGTGCCCTTTGGAGAAGGTGCAAGAGGCAACCCTGAGGTGCGGAAACAATGCATCAGGAGAACAGTGAACAAACTGAGATGTATTAAACTACAGCCATGAAATTGGATTGAAGAGGTTCAATGAAAGCAGTTTATTTGTGAGACTCATCTTGTGGTATTGAGGAATAAGGCACAAAAATCAATCAGTACTGAAACCAGCACTGAGGAATCAGAATTGGGGCCCTCATTCTTTTTTTTTCCCTTTTTGTTCTCCATTTATTCTTCTTGTTGTTCAGAGTGATGAACCTGAAGAGGAGCTCCCAAAGGAAGGTCTGGGACATACAGTATCAATAATGAAGCACCTTCAGCTCTTACCAAATAGAGTAGGTTAGACTCACTGAGCAGGAGATTTGGGAGTTTGGCTTTCTTGTGTAGTTAAACCACAGGCATGAGCTAGCACCATTCAAACTCTTAAGAGATGATCACAGCACAAGCCATCAGTCTGAGTGGTTAATTATCAACAGTCGGATATCCTCCAAAGTGACTGAGCCCGTCTGATATAACTCTAAGGCATAGGCACATCACACCAGTACCGTAATAACCTTGTCAAGTTTGAATCGCTCAACCTATTCCGTGCTCCCCAAGCCTTGCAACTGGTTGCTTTTCCACTAAGACATATGAGCATCTGCACACCCCAGGTGGGCACACTGTTTGAAACAGTGGTGTAGATGCCGACAACATGGAGTGGAAACCATCACATAAGTACAACAAGCATTTGCAATGCAATAGGTCTTGCATTTACGAGGGTTTGAACTATTGGCATTGCAAATGACAATGCCTTTTATGTGCTGTTTTTAAAACAGATAAATAAAAGGCATTGTCATTTACAATGCCAATAGCTTAAACTCTCTCAAATACCAGACCTATTGCATTGCAAATGCGTGCTATAAAAATAAAAAGAAGCATTAGAGGAGAGTGTGTCCTGCCTGCAGCAGCAGGAAGGACAGAGCTATTTGAGAAAATAGTGCTCAGAGGCTGTAATTAAAGCCTACTGAGTAACAACACACGTAACAGGGGGTGTCGTCATGGGAGGTTACAAAATGAGACAAGGCGGTACTAAGGAGGGACTACTAAGTCTTTTAACCAATGAGCAGCCACAGTTTACAGTGGACAATGACACAACCCAATGAAAAATATGGGCGGCGAGTGGGCGGAGCTTCAAATCCCTACCTCAATACAGCATGCCTCGCAGAGCAGCGCATGCGCTGCCCAGGCTAGACATAAAAATGTTTCTCAAAAATAGGTCCCAAACCCAGCCCTGAAACCCCCTTATATAAAAATGTTGTGCAGCATCTCGTTATAAGGTCGACAATTTTCCTTCATAGTGGACGTACCTTTGGCATTGACAGGAGTCCTTTGTTCACAGACTTTGGTTATACTACCACATAGAAAGGACCAGAAGTTAAAAGATGAAAGGTTCTCAAATAAGACATGACAGCCTTGTATGGATCAGCCACCAAGAAGAAAACACCATACTGAAGACGTTGCTTTTAGCTGTTCTTTAGCAGCACACGCACAAGAGAGAGGCCAAATTCATTATTAAATCATCCATAAGAGCCTGTTTAAAAGTAGGAAACCGACTGCAAATGGCTCTTTCGGTAACAGGTGGTAAGATGGAACAGTAAAAACTGTATCTAAAGAAAAAAAGGTACAGTATCAAAAAAAGCCATCCCTTGCATCCTGCTGGTAGATGGAACAAGCAGGAACTGGGCTGCAACAGTTGTTGAAGCAAGAGAAGGGGTGAGTGAGGTGTTTGGGGGAGTGGACCCTTGCACTGGCTCCCTTCACAGCTATCTTTTTAGATGCCTTTTTCTGGACCTGTCTGTATTCTAGGCATTCCTAGCCAACAGGGCATGAGGGAGAATCTAAATAAAACTTTAGCTTGACACTTGCCTTGAAACTATCCCTTGTCTAAAATGTAATGAAAACAGGTTTATTTAGGTGTAATTTATAAAAGTGCCATTCGCAGAAACTACTAATTAATTCTACATTGTTTGTCGATAAAAATAGAATATGCTTCATTTATGATTTTCAAAGACCAGTCACTATGATGATAATCTGCTAATGACTTTTAGATAAAAACCCACTTTACGAAAGCTGAATGTATTATAAGAATTTAAATTCAGTTGAGCAGCAATATTATCATCTTCCATGATTTACTTGGATTTGCATACCAAAACCATTCAATATTAAGGTCTTATTCCCTTCACTTCTCAGGTACAACGTAACTATTGGAACTGAATTAGCCAATGGTGACTAAAAGCAAATAGGAGTGCTTCTCATAAAGTAACACAACTCAACTACAGTTTTGAATATGGTTAATAAAAGAGATTATTTCGATTCAAAGAATTATAAAAATACAACAGAACAAAAATGCATCAGAAAATGGGTGAGAAAATATTAAACAAAACAGTTAAAAATGTCAGCAGTGCAATAAAATATACCAACATTTTCAATGTTATGCTATGGCCAATAACTTCGTTGTCCTCAGTGCAGCGATCAAGAAACTGCTGATCGAGGGGGCGTTGCCAAGTAACATGGCCATCAGGACGTGAGCCTCCGAGCTTCCGGCCGCCCCGCGTTAATCCTTCGACATCCTTCTGTCTAAGACACAGCTAGTCCACTAAAAAAGAAACCCCGGAGTAACGACCTGGCAGTGGGGTGTGGCTGGAGCAGCCCCCCTGACACAAGGCTACAAGGTCGGGGCCTAGCAGAGCTGAGAGGGCAGCGATCTGCCCGGGGCGGTGCAGAGATCTGGCAGCAGCCACAACTGACCCCTTTTTTGACCCTGTCTTTGGCAGAAGAGTGTGGAGCGGGGCCTTTGGACCGGAGTACCGCAGGTGGTGGGAGCAAGGAGGAGGCCGTGCGGGTGAGCACAGAGGCCCGCGGACCAAGCCCCACTTGCTGGAGCTGGAAGAGGCCCCCAGGAGCCGTAGAAGTGCTGAGGGTGGTACCACTTACTGTTTGCGGTAAGTGGAGGAGGATGCTCCGCTACCGGTGAGCACTGGAATCGCTGCCCGGTTTTGGATCCCAGGCTTAGGGTAGGCTGCTCTGCGCCACTCCTTTGTGGCCTGCTGGGCTGTGAAGTGTGGGGCAGACAGCCCTGGATCCCCCCACCCCACGCTTGTGCGAGCCGATGCCTGCGACTGCCTGCGGACGTCCCGGCGGGGGAAGGAGAGATGCCCCCCCGGGGTCATAGTGGCTCTAACGGCAGAGACGCTCTGGGAGGAAGACAGTGATGTTTGCCAGGCTTCTATTGTGTACCATTGCCTGGCCTGTGATCACTGCTGGTAGTGCAACTTTCTGCTCTCCCCGGTGGCACTGAGGTGACCTGAACTTTCATGTGATGCATGTGTGCATGCGTTTGCCCGCCCCTCTGGTCAGCCTGTGACATCAGGCCCTTGGGGGGGCATCTGGAGGCGGCAGGCTCTCTTGGGACACATAGGGTTGCTTAGCCCCAGGGGTGCATGGTGGCACAGTGGAGTCCTGAGGAGAAGGTAGACTCCCCCTGAGTGTTTGGGCACTGCGGGATTGAGCAGTGGGGGACAGACTTGCAGCCTTCATTGTGAAGGGCCTAACTGACGACTGGGGCCCAGGCTTGGACCTACACTGCCCCAGTGGGGAGCCTGCTGACGAGCCACTGCCCGGAAATAAGGCTGTGGGACGATCTGCACGTGACCAGCAGGGAGAGCCCTATGGTGGCCGGAGTTGAGGCAGCCAGAAGACTGGTGGGAGGCTGTCACTGGCCTTGGCCTGTCCTTACAGGGGACCCTCCAGGTGGTGTGCTGGACTTTCACCGCCTGGTGCACGCTGAAGAGACTGTGTGGAGCAGATCCATCACGTGCTGGCCCTGGCTGCTTCTGCTCGTGCTGAACTGCATTGTGGGGTGTGCATTGGTACTCCTGTCAAGAGAGCATGGGTAAGGACAGACCGGTGCGCTCGTCCCCTGCGAATGCGATCACACAGAAAGATCAGGAACCCACACGAGCGGAGCTACTGGTGGCCATGCATGGCTCTCGAACTGCACTCGAGCACAAAATAGAGACTGTTTTCATAGATGTGAACCTCCTCCACGTCAATCTAAGGAAAGAAGCGGACAAAGTCGCCACGGCTGAGGGTAGCATCGAAGGGTTGCAGGGGGAGGTCGCAGTCCTTAAGCGTCAAATGGCTCAAATGACGACGGTCTCTAGAAACTTTGAAAGACGGGTGGAAGACGCTGAAGGTCACTCATGATGCAGTAACATTCACGTCCTGGGGTTCACGGAAAGGGCGGATGAGACCTCGGCAGAGACTTTCCTTGAAAATTGTGTCAGGAAGGAGCTCTGACCATAGGGACTGTTGGACTTTTTTGTAGAGGTAAAGGCGCACAGGGCTCCCCTCGGTCAGTCAGCGAGTGACTATACAGGAAGATGGTAGCATGCAGGTGCAGACTGAGGGGGGCCCAGGGGTGTCCCTGGCAGATAAAACTCCTCCCCATGAGGCTGCAGCACAGACTGGTGTCTTGGACACCGAGTTGGATTTTGTGCCGGATACACTGGATGCCTCGGGAACGGGGAGTTGTAGTGCCTGGTAAGGCTTGCTGTATACGTGGTATCCCTGTGCTGTGGTTGACTGCTGCGGTTCTGTGTTTTTGATGTTCCTGTGCAGTTGGTGGTTGATACTGTATGCAGACAGAGTTGAGGACATGTCGGAGGCTGGGTCCTGCTTTCTGAGTAGGTGCTACTAGGTCATTGTCCTGGCGTCAGCCCTATGTTAAGTTGATGTTGGGCGCTGGGTTGTGGCTATGATGGCGGAGACTGAATCCCCCAGCTGGCTTGCCTCTGGATGGGATTACGGGGTGGGATGTGAGTGAGAGTCTGTTCCTATGTGGCCTGACCCTGTAGTTCTCCTCCTGGGCATGGTTTAAATTTTCTCACAATGAACTGGGGTGTTGCCCCTTGTCTGCTTCCTGCATTCTATGTCTAATGCCTATACTACTGCCTATACTACTGCACACTTTATTCATGTAAAATTAAAAAATAAAGGTTTAAAAAAAAAAAAACTGCTGTTTAGTGGTAATTTAAGTAGCCGTCAAGTTCAAAAAAAGCTAATCTGCAAGTTCTGTGTCAGGTAGAAATGAGAAGTGGGCACTAATCATGTTTTATAGGGAAATAATAAAATTGACAGCAAAAACGAAGGTTAAATCACAGCAACAAGAGGTCCGCTCACGTCTCATGCCCTCTCCTTGGGAAATCTTAGACTGCCTGCTAGGAGGCCCAACTTCAAGCAGATACATACACTTCTGTTGTCATTATGGCTAATCACAAATCGATACACAGTTCTTTACCAGTGGCATATTTCATAATGATGTGATTCCCAATTCCACCCTTTAAATGCGAGGTGGCACAAGCTGCAAGACTTCATTTCAAATAGAGGTTCCTAGACTCCACATCAGGGAGATGTAGAAGAAAAGGTTGGATCGCATCAATCAACTCCATTCCTTAATAATGAGACATAAACTTTAAGCTTTTCACATAACCTACAATCAAAATGTACATGATTATAGTATGATTATGACTGTGAGGTGTATCTTGTAATTTCATACTCTTCAAAGCTGCACATATTGTTTTGCTAGATCCAAATGTTTTAATACTATATTCAAACCTGTTTCATGCTATTCCTCAATGTTCTTAATTCCAGCTCTTGGTTCCTAAGACTGAGTTCAAGCTGTTGTCTTCCTTCCATCTCTTTACAGCACTGATCCTCCTTCTTTCGTAGCTGATCTCTGCTTTTATCATACAGCATCTCTACACTTTTCCTCTTTTCTTCTTCTTGTTTTAAGGTGAATCTGAAATTTCAAAATAGTTGTTCTATGTAAATGCAATTTAATTACCATATACATGTAAAGAGAATTAAAATGCAGACAGGGAGCTTATTACAATTGCCTTCTTCCCACTGTTATACAAATATATATGGCAGCACAGTTGCTAACACAAGATAATAGTTGGGATCTTCTGGTGACAGGTGAGAAAAAGGTAACATAAAAGGATCACCTGAATATTTAAGAACACAAACATGGTAATTTAATGCAAAAATAATGATCACTGGTAAGTTTGTGGTCAGAGCTGGCACAGTGTTCGAGTTTACTACAACCACAAAAGAACAGCAGAAATGCAACAGATTAAAATGAATTTTCTGAAATAATTTTCCTAGATCCCTATTCATGCCAATATTGAGCTCTAGTAGACTCACGCAAAGTGTGATTTGGTTATAGTTTGTGGATCCAGAGTACTCCGACAGTAAAAAGAACAAGTTACTTACCTTCGGTTGAGACGCTATCTAGCCACAGATTCCTTCCCTTAGAAAATTCCCCAGGCATCAGACTGGATCCATCTTGAGATGGTGTTCGTATCTCTTTAATGGTCATCCTTGCCCATCCTAGAACTTACATATTTTCACCACGTCGTCTAGGGGCAGACAAGTCTCCTCCTTTGGGTCACATGCTATACCTATCACAGGAGGTGGGGGAGGAGTGGGGTTGGGTTTGGAGTTGGTGGGCTCTAATCTTTTGTTTTATTATCACAGAACTTTCTCTCTTTTTTTCTCTCTTTTCTCTCTTCCTATCTCACTGTCCTTGGCGATTCCCGCACCCTTTTATCTGACATCAGACCATTGCAAGACCAAACCTTTTGCAAAGCTTGATTACGCAGGATCAATGCACACAGTAAATCTTTTTTGTACTTCACTCAAGAGGGTTGGCAACCCATCTCACCACAATGAGGTGACTCTATACTCCCACACATCTCACTTACATCAATGTATTCCCAATGCCCAGCGGTGATTCCTTGTGAATCCTCTCTCTTAGCACCAAAGGGTTGAATCACCCGGTTAAGAGGAGGAAAATTATTGAGTACACATACAAATTTAGATGCGACCTTACACTCCTACAAGAGTTTAAACTCGCCTACAAAGATATATTCTCATATAAGGCTCCATGGTTTTCAGAAGTCATCGGGTCACCAGCTCCAGGTAAAAAGAATGGAGTTCTTACCATCATCACCAAACAAGCTAACATTATGGTTCTAGACACCAAATAAGATCCACAGGGGGAGATGAACACTTAAAAAACTAAGTAAATCTGGTATAGAATTTTATTTACTGAACCTGTACGCACCGAACTCAAATGACATGGACTTCTGGAAACACAGACAGATTTCTATCAGACCTCCCTAATGACTCACTGTTATTAATTGGGGGGACTTTAACCTACCACTTAACCCCACCATTGATCGCAGCTTGACAGCCAAATTCAAACAGACACCCTCACATAAGCTCCTACACAAACCATGCCAGAGCTTTTCCCTGGTTGACACATGGTGCCTACAACACCCAGATACAAGGGATTACACTTTTTATTCCTCTACTCACCAATCATTTTCTGGAATAGAACACATCCTTGTCTCAAAACATTGCAAAAACAATCTCTGACTCATCCATAGAACCTCGACTAGTCTCTGATCACTCGGCCATATTAGCCTCCTTAGACTAGACTGCATCATCACCAGAGATAAGATAAATCCTGGAGACTTAATGAGGACATCCTGAAAGACAAAAGTCACCTAGAAATGATCCGCCAAGCCATTGGAAATTTCTTTCTTGAACCCCCCGCCCCCACCCATGATTGCCCTCCGCAAATGTGCAGGGATGCCTTTAAGGCCACCACCAGAGGAGTAATTATAGGCATCAGCGCTAATATTTATAAGACGGCTAATGGTCAGCCAACAAAATTGGAAAACGAAATAAAACAACTGGAGTTCAGACGCTACTCCGAAAAAGGCACACAATTGCTACATAGCCTAAATCGCAAAAAATATGAATACAATAAACTCCTCAGTACCAGGGCTGGACAACGGGTCAGTAAATTCAATTCTATAAAACATTGTGCAGGTAACACTGCTGGGAAGATTTTAGCCAGCTACTTTAGAAATAATCAAGACAACCCCAAAAGGACCCCCATCAGAGACAAGTTTGGACAACTACATCTAGACCCCCACAAAATCTCTAAACTCTTCTTGGACTACTACAGTGTCCTATATGATGAAAACGCTAGCGTCAACTCTATGGAAAGTTTGGCTTACCTTAATAAGCTTAACTTACCCAAACTAGATGCCCATCGTCAGTCCCTGTTGAACCAGCCCATCTACGCCCCTGAACTAAACTCAGCTATCAAATCCCTTAAGGTGGGGAAAGCCCCTGGGCTGGCTGGTCTTAAAGCCCAATTCTATAAATTTTTCTCTGTGGAACTACATAAACCCCTTCTTTCCCTTTTCCACAATTATGCGGACACGGGTATCATTGATGTAACTTCTGCAGAAGCTATCATATCCTTACTTCCTAAAGAAGCCAAGGATCATACACAACCCACAAATTACAAACCAATTTTGCTTATTAACTTAGACTGCAAGCTTTACGCCAAGATTCTGGCTAATAGTATCAAACCCATTCTCTCCTTACTGATTGGCCCATACCAAGTTGGATTCCTCAAAGGTAGACTCTCCAATGAGAGTGTTAGACTAGTTGGTCATGTTCTCCAAGTCGCTCTGTCCAAGAACTCCCCCGTTGCTGCAATAGCATCTGATGCTGAAAAAGCATTCAACAGTGTTGCATGGCCCCTTCTAAAATCCACGATGCCCTTTTTTTTTTAACCTTCGCGAAACATTCAAAAAATGGTATAGGCCCTCTACTCAAACCCAAGCCCCAAAATCAGGGCTAATTGATTGCTATTAGACTCATTTCCCCTTAAACAAGGTACAAGGCAAGGCTGCCCCCTCTCCCCATCCCTCTTCCTCTTAGCCTTTGAACCTCTTCTGCGGTCACTCAATGAACAATCTAATTCCATTGGTATCTCCATCAGGGACCATTCTTTCAAAACGGCAGCATACACAGACGATATTCTAATCATAACAGAACAAGCAGATACTGCCATCCCCAACATTATGACCACTATTGAGGACTATGCTGTTGTGGCTATACTCTGAACAGAGACCAAACTGAAGTACGCCCACTAAACATTCACTGCACTAAAGAAGTTCTAAGCACCTCAGGATTAGCCTGGCAACCTAAATTTCGCAAGTACCTGGGCCTCAAATTCAATGACAACCTTGTTGAATCCATTCAACACAATGAGTCCCTAGTCCTACACAAAATTCAATCCATTCGAGAAACCTAGTCACCAAAATTTCTAACCTGGTGGGGCAAGCTTGAATCTATAAAAATGGTTATTACCCTGACTGTTAACTACTTAATGTCTTTGTCCCCCATCCTATGTTCCGACAACTTTTTCTGCAACGTAGACCGCCTTTTCAACAAATTTATTTGGAATTCTAAGAAGCCACGTATATCCCTGAAGAAACTCCACATTTCCAAACATTTAGGTGGAGCCAACCTAGCTGACTTCAAAAATTATCAATTAGCCTTCCTGGCAGCCCCAAAGGGCAAAGTGGTTCAACAACAACTCTAGCTTCACTCCTCCTTGGCTCACTCTAGAATGGCTCTTAACTAACAGCCTTCCTTTGCCTTGCCTCTTATCCATATATAAAGATGATCCTATCCTTGATGACTTGATTTTAAACCATACAAGGCGGTGCCTACTTCATCTGAATCATCGTCTCTCGGATATCTAAATCAGCTGCTCTCTGTTCACCTCAATTTGGTTTAACAAAAACATTAAACCTCTTTCCGACCTATCCATTTCTAACTCGTGGATTGAGAAGGGAATTTCTATGATGGGCGATCTTGGTTCTAGATCGCACCCCCTTTCATTCCAAGAGATCTCTAAAAAACACAATATACCTTCCGCTGATTTCTATCACTTCCTAAAATTAAAGGTAGCCCTATCCAAACACAGGGCATTTCCTTTCAAACCTGCCTCGCTCCCACTCCTCCTATCAGCTTTCCAGAAAAGTGGACACGTGGCCTCAAAGATTTACACCAAACTCAGACCCACTTCCTCCTCATTATGTAACACAACTCAACAGAAATGGCAGAAGGAATGGTCGCACCCCGAACTTGGATCAGACTAAATTACACGTTCTTAACAGAACTTACTACATTCCTCACAGACTTTTTACATTGGGCCTCTTAGACAAAGTCAACTGCTGGAACTGTAACACGCCTCAGGCTGACCTCCGACATATGTTCTACAAATGCCCCCTGCTTTCCAGCTTCTAGACTAAAGTGCACAATACAATACATGAAATCCTCCAAACCAAGCTCCCAAGAAATGTTTCATTCCCAGTCTACAGTGTCTACAACTCCAACTACACACTTGATTTAAAGAGGGATGATCTACTCTTAGCGGATCTACTTTTCACCCTCGCCTACAAAACCATTCTAACCTTCAGGAAATCGTTGGGTAATGCCTCTAACACTTGGTGGAAATGGTTGAGATACATTAGGGGAGCACACTCCATCCTCTCTACCTAATACCCATGGTTCTCAGCTAACAAAACCTTGTGGGACAGTTTAGATAGATACCTAGAGATAATCAACCACACATAATGTGCATATGTACCTCCCACTTGACCCACTCACACTTCCTCATGAAGGCCCTGAATGAATGAAATCTTTACCACGACCTGCAATATCTGGTCGTCTTGCAAGCACTTTTGCAAGACGAGCTAGGCAATCACCTTCCTCTTTCTTTCTTATCCATTACTTTCCTTACAGCCCCAATTTCTTCTTTTTACTTTAGTTATTACGTTCCCATCATACGGTTGTGCAGCCACGAGGTGGTATTTTTTTTCTTTGCATAACTCATGTCCTATACACAGTCAAATGTAACCCCCTGAAACCTCTTTCTTGCCTATGCACATTGTACAGTCTTTAATCAGGATGTATGCCAAGCGTTTGTTTTGTAATTAAATTTTAATAAAAACTTTTGAAATTGAAAAAGATTGGATCCAGAAAATCCTAGACAGTACCTCTGTGAGTTGGTAGGTGGACCGATCAGCTCCGCATCAGCTGCGCCGGTTGTGATGTGCACGGTATCTATAGGGGTCACCCAGCGAGCAGACATCAGTTTCTTCATGTGACTCTTTCCCCGCCAGAAGCACAGTCTGTAAGAAACTGGCTCTATATATACTGCACCAAAGAGAGGTACAGTGTGTATAGAGTCCAAGGGTCTCCAGAGGTTTGGCAGAGGTTAAAGTTAGATAGAACCTTACTCTCTAAAGTGGTAGCTTGGTCGAGCAGTAAGGCAGTATCAGAGGACAGTGTTAAGCATTTGATGTACACACTCAGTCAGCATATGAATTCACACACTCAAGAACTGAACTCTAGGCCAATTGTTTTTGTATAAAAAATATACTGTTATTTTATTTTAGAACCAAGCAAGCCTGATACAGGTAAGCATTCAATTCTTTTCATTAATAAGTTACTTGTTGTACACAGTTTTAAAAAGCAATGAAGATTGTACTTCATTTGATTTACAGGGGATGCAGTAGGTTGCAATACTTAGTAAATGCAGTACATTGAAATGAATGGCTTTTTAAGGTAAATGCAGGTAAAATTACTTTGCGTTACTTTTGTAATCCAGTGCTGGACTCCTAGATTCAGCACTGGGACATTTACTTAAAACAGGTAAGTAATTACGTTTTTGTAGTTTGTACGATTTTTAAAGAATATTCTTGTATTTCAAAAGTTGACAAAAACTTTTCCACCTAGAACCACCAATGTTATCCTATGGAAGGAAATTCAATTCACGGGTAAGTTACTTTAACGTTACTTTTCTTACTCTGTGCTGGATACCTAGATTCAGCACTGGGACACTTCCTGAAAACAGTTGAGAAAATGCGTTTTGGTTATTTGTGTGATTTTAAAGGAATATTCTTAGTTTTCAAAAGTCGACACTTAAAAACTTTTTGGGAGAAAAAGTGTCAATGTTATTCTATGAGGAAAAACAGATTATCGGTTTTGAGGTAAGTAATCGGTCTTTTGAGTTAGGGTTCTGGGGTTAGACTCACGGGTCTCCCAGGGTCAGTGATGCACTGTTGTTGCACCCTCAGCAGCACTAGGGCGGCCGGGTGCAGAGTGTTGAGGCCCAATGTTATCCTATGGAGGATAGGGGGACTCCGGTTGGTGGCTGCTGGCAAGCAGCCACGGGGTTGTGGGAGCAAAGCTCCAAGGGTTAAGCTCAGGGCAAGTTGGGGACCAAGTTAGCACAAAAGGGGCACCCTCAGCGGCACTAGGGCGGCCGGGTGCTGTTTTGAGGTTGGGTGCCCTGTTGATTTCAATGGAGATTCTCCGGGACAAAGAAACACTGCAGGCTCAGGGACGAGGATCTTCCAGGAGCTACCACCACTTCAGGGGGTAAGTTGGGATGTAGAGGGTTGGTTAGGCACCGCTGGGTTGCGCACACAAGGTCGTGGGGCGTCGGGTGCAGGGGTGCCTTGGGACGTCGGATTTTCTTACCCGCTCTGGTCGCGGTAGGGGGGGTCCTCTGGATTGAGGCTGCAGGCGTCGTCAGGAGGCTTGAGGCAGGTCAGGGGTCGCCGGATCTCGGGTCAGGATCGCCGGGGGGACCTCCTCGGGATATTTGCCCACTCGAGCTCGGGCCGGATTCGGCGGGTGCAGAGTGTGCGGGATTCGCGGTTCCTGGCTGGCACCAGAAGCTGCAGTTCAAACACGTCCGGTGTTCACGGGAGAAACAGCTTGGAAAGTGAAGGCAGGCAGGTCCTCCGGGGTTTTTGAGGTTGCTGGCCGCTGGACACGCCGGGGTTTTGCAGGAGCAGGTTTGAGGGGAGACAGGCCTGTAGGGCTGGGGCCAAGTCAGTGGGCGTCGTCCTCTTGTTAGCTCTGTACGGCTTCTCGTCCTCCTTCTCTTCTTTTTCTTGTGGCTGCTGGATCTGCCTTCCTGGTTCAGGGCTGCCCCCTAAATACTGTATTTAGGGGGCGTTTTAGGGGTCTTGAGGTCAGTAGCCAATGGGCTACTGACCTTAGGGTGACTACACCCTTGGTGTGCTCACCCCACGTCGGGGAGTGAGCACAATCCCTAGTCCTGATTGGGGAGTGCCTGCCATCTGCAAGATGGCGAGCACTGGAGAGTGGGCTTCACCTCGCCTCCCCCACCTGAGGGGTGGAGTTGGCAGAGGTGGGCACACCTCCTGGGCTGGCTAGTTTTTCCCGCCTGTCTTCCCGTCGAAAGGGAGGGGAGACAGGAAGGGGGCCTGCTCCTGATAGCAGGAGAGGCTGGGGGGTCGCATTACAAAGGCTGCCAGGCCTTTGAAGCTCCCCTGCCTCAGATGGCTCTTCCTGGCCTGGGGAGGTGTGTAAACCTCCGCCCAGGAAAGGCTTTGTTTCTGGGCTCAGGGAGCGTAGGCTCCCACCCTAGGGGTCCAGAAACATGTCTCGTGGTGGCAGGATGGTGTGTACCAGTCAGGGAACCCCCAGAGGCTGGTCGTTTTTCAGGGGGCATCTCAAAGATGCCCTCTGTGTGCATTTTTCATTAAATCCCACACTGGCATCAGTGTGGGTATAATGTGCTGAGAAGTTTGATACCAAACTTCTCAGTTTTCAGTGCAGCCATTATGGTGCTGTGGAGTTCGTAATGACAAACTCCCAGCACCATATACTCTTAATGGCAGCACTGCACTTACAATGTCTAAGAATAGACTTAGACACTGTAGGGGTACAGGGCTCATGCACCTGTACCCTCACCACTGGTATAGTGCACCCAGCTAGAGGGGTGACTGACCTATGCCAGGGCAGTGGGTTGTAGGCATGGCACACAGAGGTGTGTGCCATGTCGACTCTTCACTTTGTTCTGCACCAAAACACGCAGCCTGCAAAGGCAGTGTGTGTGTGTAAAGGTACAGGGCCTCTAAGGGTGGCACAATAAGTGCTGCAGCCCTTAGAGGTCTTCCATGGTCACAGTGCCCTGGGTACCTGTGGTACCATTTACCAGGGGCTGACCTGTGGCCAGAGATGCCAATTGGGTACAGTTTTGGGGAAAGAACACAGGCCCTGGGAACCTGATTGGCAGGGACCCAGGGCACATCAAGTCAAAGTGCATCAGTGGTCTGGCAAAAAGTCCTTACACATTCATGTCAGAGGGCTGATTCAACAGTGTGCAGACTAAGAGCCTACATGAACTTTCGGAAAGACAGCTTTGCAGAAAAGGGGAGTTTGGGAGGGTAGGTAAGGAATCTGCAGCTAGACCGTCTCTACCTGATAAAGCGTTACCAAAGGTAAATAACTTGTTCAAATGATAGAGACTTCTAGCCGCAGAATGCTCACCTTAAAATAGATACCAAAGAAATACCTCTCCGTAGGTGGATCTGCAAAATGGTTCAGACCAAAAAGTCCTAGAGGACCAAACGGGAAATGTGCCCGTCACAATGGACCTAACTGTGAAGGCAGTTGTGTTTGGTGAACCTGTACACGGATACCCATGTAGCAGCCTTAAAGATATCCAGGACGAGGACTCCGCAAGCTAACGCAGTGGTCACAGCTTTGAATCCGGTGTAATGAGCCAACAAACCCTCAGGTGGTTGCTTATTGGCCAACGCAAAGCAAATATTAATGCGGAGTACAATCCATATGGAGATGGTCCATTTCTGCACTGCTCTCTCCTTTTTCGTTCCAGTGAACCCAAGGAGATGATCATCCACCTGGTGTTCTTCAATGTAATCAATGTAGGACGACAACACTCTTTTCGGGTCCAAGCGGTGGAGTCTCTCCTTCACATTGGTGGGGTGAGGCAGAGCTAAAAACATAGGCAGAATGATGCTTTGGCCAACGTGGAAAGGTGTCATCACCTACGACAAAAAGGAGGCACAGGGACAGAAAAACAGTTTGTCTTGGAAGAAGGAGGAGTATGGAGCATTAACAGAAAGAAGACTGTCTTGACTGTGAGAAGTTTTAGGGGGCAAATATGCAAGGGTTCAAAGGGTGGACACACTACGAAAGTTAAAACCAAATTAAGGTCCCATTGGGTCACAATGAAAGGTTTGGGGGAAAGGGATGTTGAAGACCTTTCATAAAACGTGTCACAACAGGTGCCTTGAACAGTGAGGGCTGATACGGAAACCTCAAAAAAGCAGAGATGGCTGAAAGATACCCTTTTAACTGTGCCCAAAGAAAGGCTTTGCCAGACTAACGACAAAATAAACAGCAACACTTTGGACAAGGGTGCAAAAAGAGGATCAACATATTTTTCAGTGCACCAAGCCACAAACTTGTCCCATTGTTAGAGATATACAGTCTTTGTGGAGGGATGCCTGGCCGCCAAGAATACCTCTCAGACTTCGGGAGTAAGATCAAAGACTCTCAACTGCCACCTCTCACTCTCCACGCATAAAGGCGGCGCATGTGTAGATTTGAGTTGCAGAACCCTACAATGTTGCTGCGACAGGAGACCCTCCAGAAGGGGCAGCCTGATCGAAGAACCGATGTTCATGGTCAGGACTTTGGGATACCATACTCTCCATGCCAAATCCGGAGCCAAAGAATGACTTAGGCCAGGTATGTCCCACTTGAGATGATAAATATCGCTGAACAAGAGCCACCATGGAAACTCCAAAACGCACAAGTGCCAACATTGTGCAGTCTCAGTGGTGGCGAATAGATCTAACCAAGGTTCTCCTCAGGCGTGGAAGAGAGCTGGCACCACCTTCGGATGTAGACAACATTTGTGATCTGTGAGGCATCGATGGCTGAGTATGTCCTCGCTGCTAGGTGTTGCACGGCCAAGAAAATGTCCAAGCGTTACATCCATGTCAAGAGGCACACAGCCTCCTGGCACATGGTCCCCCACCCAGCCCTGTTTGTTGCAGTACCACATGGAGTTGGTGTTGTCCATGGAGGGGAGGAAGGCTTTCAATGCCAAATGAATCACTCTCAACTCCAACAAGCTGGTGTGGAGCTGAGACTCCACTAGGGACCAGAGCCCTTTGCTACCCACCTCTCCCCAACCCAGGAGTGACACATTTGTCACCGCTGTGAGATTTATGTGGGAAAGGGAGAGGTGTCTGCTGCTGACTCAGTCATTGTTTGTTGGCCACCACTGCAGGTCTTTTGCAGTTCCTTCCAATCTCTAGAACAGGTCAGAGAGATTCCCCGGATGCTGTGCCCATTGGGACTTTAGATCCTACTTGAAAGGAAATGAGGTGTAGTATATGGTGTGATTGTGTGAATTCACTGTGTATTACACTTACCAGCCCCTTTATGACCCTTAGTTTTCGTTTGTCAAATCTACAGCTCCACCCTGGGAAGCTGTGGCACTGAGCAGTACAGCTTACACAAAAGAACAAGTGTACAGCTTTTAAACAGCACCAAAGCAATTGAAGAAGTAATCAACAAGACACACAAGAAATACAACACAAATAGATTGTATTTTTAGACACCACAAAGAAAAAGATCTATCGGAGGGTTCCAGAAATATAGAATTTACAAGGTATAGTAAAACAAAGCATTTCACTTAACTGCAAACAAGTACTGGCAAATTGAACTAATATGATACTTAGATATTTTTTCACTAAAGAGTTTGGGCTATTTATAATGCGGTCACTTAGACTCACTGTTGGCGACCAACTCCAGTGGGGAGCCAATCAGGGGGACCAGCAAGGTCCTCAGAAACAGTTACCTCAATAGGTGAAGCGGTCTTCAGTCAGCTCCAGGCACTTTTATCCTTTGCATCCTTTGGGCTACCAACTTGCCCCAGCAGGCTTCACAGCTGTTATGTCCCTGTGCTGCGAACAGGAGGCAAGCTCACTGACCCTTCGATTTGGCTGGGCTCTGGGGATGGCTTCTCCTCACGAAGGACACAGCAGGCACAGTACCGCTCCTTTGCTAGCCACCAGGTTCAGCAGGTGCAGTCCACGTCAATGCAGCCTCTTTCTTGGCTGGGCAGTTCTTCTTTGGTCCTCCTTCAAGTCCAGTCAAGATCTGAGTTCGGAGTGCCAGGGGTGCCCGACTTATGCTCAAAATACATCATAGGATATGGCGGGGGGGGGGAGATCCCAGTAGTCAAACACTGAAAAAGAAATATAACTTTTTATGCTTTCTTATGTTTGGAACTCAGTAGGGTTAAATTTAGAATATCATTGTGGACCCAGTCTCTAAGTCATGGGGAAGGAGGGGATAAACAGGGAATATTGCTTACTTCATAAAGAGAGCGCGTCCGCTTACACCACTCGTGTGCCCCTGTATCTCTTAATGTTACTGAGCTCCAGCTGGTCAAATTAATTTAAACCTGACCGCCCCTATCACGTGGTGGTGAGCCACGTGATCCGGTCGCCCTCGTGTCATCTATTAAGTTTAAAGAAAATGCAGTTGCGTTTTGTGTAAAGGTATGTATGGATAAATGCCCTTTAATTTGCCATCACATTAAACAATTTGCACGCATCGGTTACCGTAATCGGTCGCCTGTTGTTGCGCTGGCTGTTCTCTGCTGCTGCTGTCAGCTCATCTCCCAATTGACGCGAGCACCTTGCGTCAGGGAAAGAGTATCAGGAGGTTTGAGTTTGCTAGACTCCAAGAGTGGCTGAGTCAGCATGTCTCCCTGATGATGGAAGAACCCCGGTCAGAGAGGAGAATTACGGGAAACTGAGGTTATGTTGTTCTGAACATCACGTTGAGCCTCCCTCACATTACAGTGAAAAGTAGCAATGGGATTGAAGTGCCCCATCCAGAGTTAGCCTCATTTTGTTCTGTTAACAACTTTCTGTTTTACCCATAATCTTAAGGTTCACCTTCCAGTCGATATGATTCATAATAATCATGTCATTGATGGTGTGGTTGTTAGTTATGAAATGTTCCTCCATTTTTGTTGCGTCCGCAGCGTATATTGCTCCTATGTTCACCGATACTATGCTCACTTTTCTGGTTGTCATCCCTATGTATTTAAGTTTACACGGATATCTGATCATATAGACTACTTGTTTCGTGTTATAATTGTTGTGCTTTCTCAGTTGACATGGGGTGAGCAGACCTAGGTCGACCTCTTTTGTTACTGATGTGAGGTGACCTACACCGCAATGAGCACAGGGAAAGTGTCCTGTGGGAGACCATGTGCTGTCTGTATTGTATGTGCTGGTTTCTGGTATTGTTTTGGTCTTGTATGCACTGTGGTATCACGTATGCTTTTTGCCCTTTTGTGGGAGAACAGAGGGAGATCCCATTGTCTAGTTCTTACGTTTAGTATTAACCAATTGCATTGGATAATTGTTTTGATGCGATTGGATGCCACATTGTACGCAGTTACGCATACAAGTGGTGGATCTGTTTTTTGATGTGTGGGAGTCTCCAGAAGTGCATCCCTGTTTTGATTTCTTGCTCTTTTTCTAGATTTCTGTATTATTTGTTCAGGGTAATTTCGGGCCCTCAATTTGTTTGAAAGTATTTCTGCCTGTTTTTTAAAGTTGTTAACTTGGCTACAGTTCCTTCGGAGACTAAGGAACTGTCCATAAGGAGGTTCTCTCATAATGGCTGGGGGGAGGGGGTATCATCTATGTATCGTTTCCACATGGAAATGTGTGTGCAGTAGGGGATTCTCTCGTATAGAATGCATTCCATCTCTAGGTTAAAAACATACAACCCTGCTACACTTGGGGCAAAAGTGCTTCCCATCGAAGTTCCATGGTTTTGGAGAAAAAGGGTCCCTTCTAGTTCAAATTAGTTTCTAGTCAGGGCAAGTGTTGCACATTCCATGATGAATTATCTTGCTGTTGTGTATTGCCATTCCTCCATTTCTAGAATTTATCTCATCACCTCAAGTGTGTCATCCTGCGGAAGACTTGTATATAAACTTTGCACATCCAGGATTATCAACCAGTGAGTTTGTACATTGTACTCCAAATCTTTAATTTGCATCAGGAGATCTTGTGTGTCTCTTATATATGTTTGACTTTTCTGTAAAATCGGATTTAGGTAGAAGTCACAAAATTGTCACAGTGGTTCCAAAAGTGATTCGATTCTGCAGACTATGGGTCGACCGGGAGGACGATCCCGGTTTTTGTGAATTTTTGGGAGTGTATAGAAATAGGAAGTTTAGGATTGGTGTTTCTCAAAAAATCTCCCTCTTGTTTGCTGATCCAACCTTCACATTCAGCTTCTTCGACCATAGTTGCAATTTCTAATTTTAGTGTTGGTGTAGGATCTTGTTCCAAGATTTTGGAGTTCTGTTCATCACTCAGTTGTCGTAGGCACTCTGTTCTGTATGCCATGGTGGTTTGGAGAATAATACCACCGCCTTTGTCGGCAGGTTTAATTGTTATGTCAGTGTCATTCTGTAGTTCAATAAGAGCAACTTGTTCTTTCTTGCTTAGGTTTTGGAATGTTTTGATCATGTTAGGGTCTAATTTTTCAGTCTCGGAGTATACTGTTTTTTTTTTTTTTTAAAGCTAGTAATTCTACTGGAGTAGTGTGAGTTGGGGTATAGTATGTGGATTTTTTTTACATAGCCCCATGTTAGAGGGCTGTCCCTGTTGTGCTAATGACATGCTCCTGGTGTGCATTCAGGCGTCCTCCCCTTCCCAATGTCCTGTCTCCTCACTCCCCTCCGACCTTGGCCTCTGCCTAAACAAGCATTTGCAATGCAATAGGTCTCGCATTAGCAAAGTTTTAAACTATTGCCATTGTAAATGGCATTGTAAAAGGCATTGTAAATGGCAATGCCTTTTATTTATCTGTTTTCAAAACTAACACATAGATAAAAGGTTTGTTATTTACAATGCCAGTAGCTCAATACCATTGCAGGAGAGAGACACGTAGAGCTCCGCCAGTGCGCCTCGATCTTACCCTATTATTCTTGTACTGGAACGAGCACCTGAGTCCACTGTTGCAACACTCCTACAATTCCAGTAATGAAACAAGAACACCGTTGTATCATAGTGCTGAAGACCCACTGTGTGCTCTGCCAGTGCCCCTCAATCCTGAGCCTTGCTATTGTACTTGTGAGGCTAATTTACAGCTCTGCCAGTGTGACTGAATCCTGATCTGCGCCATCCCTGCCATGCCACAAAGACCCACACGCAGCTCTCCCAGTGCATCTCAATCCTGGACTGCAGCCCCCTATTTGATTCCAGCTCTGATACCACACACTGTTCTTCTAATGCACCTCCTTCCAAAACGTACACCCCTGCCGTTCCATTATATACAGCTCCCCACGTGTACCTGCAGCTGTGAACCCATACGCTGCTCTTCCAATGCACCTCACTCCTAACTTACACCACCCCCTCCATTCCACCTAGATTAAATACAGCTCCCCCAGTCTACCTGCAGCTCTGAGACCACACGCTGCTTCTCCAATGCACCTCCTTCCTAACTTACACCAGCCCCGCCATTCCATCACATACAGCTCCCCCAGTCTACCTGCAAATTGGACCCCACACGCTGCTCCTCCAATGCACCTTCTTCCAAACTTACCCCACCCTGCCATTCAATCAGATAGAGCTCCCCCAGTGTACCTGCAGCTCTGAGACAACACGCTGTTCTTTTGAGGCACCTCCTTCCTAACTTCACCACCCCTGCCATTCCACCACATACAGCTCCCCTAGTGCACCTGCAGCTCTAAGACAACACGCTGCTTTTCCAATGCACCTCCTTCAAAACTTGCCCCACCCCGCCATTCCATTATATACAACGCCCCACTGTACCTGCAGCACCCCCATTGTATTCCAGCTCTGAGACCACATGCTGATAGTATACCGAGATCAGTTACAGAAAGTAAGTAGATATGATCCGGATGTTAATTACTTTATCAGTGCGTTTATATAGCGCCACAAAGCATGACCTCGCTGTAAGGCACATAAGCTGCCTTCCTGCTAAAGGTGTTGTAGTTTAAGACACAGTAAAGTAACTGTTTTTCGGACATAAAATAAGCACAAATCCTTACTCAGGCGAGCCTTACCTGTTCTTCTTGGCGACGGCGTGCCTGTCTGTATGTTACAGGGACTTCTTGCAGAGGTGTAACTTTCGGGGTACAGGGGCTCCTTGGTGCCCAGATGCGCAGGTTTATTTCTTGGGGTGCAAGGGCTCCTAGGCAGTTAGTGCTCACAGCTCCGGGTCGGGCACTCACTCCACGGAGCCTAACAGAAGGAGAGGCGCTGCAGCCTACAGAGAAGCCCGGCCCAGCCCCTGGTTCATGCTTCTGCTGAAGGAGGAGCTGAGGTGGGAGGAGGAACCAGCCGGAGGTAGTGAGTACCTACGTCTGTGTGTTGTGAGAACCGATATAGATGAGCCTCGTCATAGAGCGCCTCTGTGCTCCACCCGAGGGTGGCAGCACAAGCAAACTTAAATCGCCAAGACACATAAGCCCACAGCCAGAGCGTGCACATCGGCTGTCCGACGCCGTGAGCGTGCGAGCGTGCACATCGGCTGTCCGACGCCGTGAGCGTGCGAGCGTGCACATCGGCTGTCCGACGCCGTGAGCGTGCGAGCATGCACATCAGCTGTCCAACGCCGTGAGCGTGCGAGTGCCCATGTTTCCTCTTGGCGGGTGGCTTGGTCGGGCCGGCAGAGCTGGGCTTGGGACCGGACGAAGAGCGAGGCAGACTGTATGGCACCAGAGGCAAGACGGGGCTCCCGAGTGGTGAGGAGAGCCCCGCGGCGTGCCGAGGAGACGGCTAGGGAACCTGCAGACCGAGGAGAGACGCCCTCCTGAACCAGCGGTGAGTGAGGGCTTGGCTGGGTGCATTGCCGGCACCCATTGTTTTAGCAGACCCGCTAGACAGCGGGCCGCTCCATCATGGGGGCAATTTTGTAGACCTTCTGAGCCCCGGTGAGACATGTAAGGCGCACGCTGAAGGACACGCCATGAGCGTGCACATCGGCTGTCTGAAAGAGACGCCGTGAGCGTGCACATGGCCTGTCCGGGCGCCGTGAGATGTGCACGCGTATGGTGCGAGCAGGAGTTGTGACAACGCCGCGAGCCGTACGCGTGCACATCTCCTGTCTTGCCATACGCGTGCACATGTCCTGTCCCGCATCGCTAAAAAGTCGACAACAATAGATCTCGCCTACGCGAGCAGCGCATGGCGCTGCATCGCTAGGCGAGACCTAAAAAGGAGGGCGTTGATTGATTTGGAAGTTCGGGGTAGCATTGGTTTAAAAGGGGGCCCCAAGGTAGCATGTGTTGGCCTTGTGGAGTGAAAGGTGGTTGGTAAAAAGGTTGTGGTGGGAAACTGTACCCTTGCCAAGAGCGCACCCATGGTATTATCCTACTTCTATTACTCCATTTCTGATCGTTGTCACTGACCTATGATTCTGAATCAGTGGATCTGCCATCTGATGAATTATTATCAGATGCATCTGAATTGTAACTTGTGGGGGTTTTATAATCCAAGTTGGAATATGGATATGTTTTGCTTAAAGCAAATCGTGTGCAATATTTCTGGAGTTTTTTTATTTTGGACTGTGTGAGATATTCTTTGTATTCATTTGTCTCTTTCAGCTAGCCTTTTCTTGAAGACTAACTGTAGCCCTCATTTCTCCCTTGCTAGTTTGGATTTCAACTAAGATTTTCTCGCATATTCTTTGTGACGTTTTAATTATCAATATTAACCTATCCTAGGCCTCGAGCAGGACATCAGTGTGGGCTAAATTGAAAGGAAGGAGAGGTTCCAGGTTAAAGCACCTCCGTCAAGACATTAGCCTTGCCTGCTACTGAGGTAAGCGAGAAGACCTCAGCCGCCCTTCACACCACTATGCCAAAAGAAACCCCTTTGTCCACAGCTGTACTAGTAGGAGAGACCAGGCCGGTGTCTGGTGAGGTGTCCAGACCACTGGCATTAGCCAGTTCCTCATACCATCTCGGCCAAGGGCTCCTCAAGGGGGTCATGGTAACCATATGGATCCTCAGATCTGCCCCAACCATATTCCTCAGAGGGCCTGTCAAAAAATGGAGGTACTGTCTCCAACCTGGAGGGTTTTGGTCTAGTCTGCATCGACATACGACGATGCCTGTCTGGCTCTGTATCGGAGTTGTGAAATACAATGGTGAAGTTTGTGGATCCGTGACCGGAGCTGGTCTGGATCCGGGAATGGATCCAAAGAACAAGACTGCTGCCGAGGGCAAACCTGCCCTGAGAATTCAGTTGGGGCACATTCCAAACCCATTGGGCCTGAAGGCGCTCCAGAGGGGGTCGGCTCGCTCCAAAGATTAGGTCAATTCTTTCAATTGAGCAGGGGTCCTTCTGGCTCCTGGAAATGCTGAGGTGTAGAGCGTAGTGGGCCCAGGTTCAGGCTCTGCGGAGGAAGTGCGGGAGCAGGGCCTAGATAATGGAGTTGTTCCCATGCCTCATCCGATGACTTGGACTGACGCGGCAAGGTCGAAGAACGCTTCGACTTCCTGGTCGTCTTCTTGCGGGACTTACGCGACAAAGATTTTGACCCTGACCTCGATGACTACAGATGGGTACGACTCTGAGAGTGGGCCTGTGTCATTCCACACAGCTGGGATCTGGAGTGGTGCGGAGTCATTTGGTATCAAGTGACCAAGAGCTTCAATGTACACTTCCGGGTTGCTTTGGGGTTTATCGCATGGCAGCAGGGCAGGCCTGGAAGTCATGGTCCAGCTCCATGCACCATAAGCAAACCAAGTGCAGGTCTGTCCCAGACATTTGCCTGTAGCAGGCTCCATAGGATTTAAAACCCACAGGTTTCTTAGGGGACATCCCTAAGACACATTGGAAGCAGGACTGCTCGATAAATGTTGATAAAAAATAAAATAAATTACTGAGGTTACTCTTCCCCATCTGTGCTGATGGCATGGAAAGAATAGAACTGATGTCAGTGCACTGGGGTGGTGCCTACATATGCACCGCACGTCACATCTGGCGCAGACGACACAGAGAAGATCGGCCCTATCTACCGGCATGCAGAGGTAAACTCAAGATTTTCCAGATCAAGTCTGACGCCTGGGGAATATTCTGCGGTAAGAAGTCTCTTTCAGATGGAAATACTGAAAGTCTGTAAATTGGAAAAAAGACAACTACTGAGGAACACATTTTAAGGTTTAACAACTTGCTTGTTTTGTATGAAGTAAAAAAAAGCTATAAAAATATAATGCTTGTGGTTGCCAATAAATAAATGCAATGTATTTGTTATACTTGTTTGAAAATGCCTGCATCTACATTTAAACACATTTGTTACCTTTTCCCTTTTTTCACCCCACCTTCTCCTCCTGTCTGATTTTATGATTAAAACAAACACCAACTCACATAGTTTACAAGCTAAAAATATATGGCAGTGATTCTGAATTCACACATCTGCAAATAATTAATTAATTACCAAAGAAGGTTGCAATATATTACATTGTGTTTACCTGTTTGATGTCAATAAATATATATCAAGAAATTAAATCAACACACAAACTGCATAAAATGCCTACATTGACCACAACTGTGTGTGCAAAAATCTCTTAAATAAATATACAGAACTTCCTTTAAGAAATTCAAATAGATATTTAGATTTTTTTAAGCTAAATTAATACCTGACACTATTTAGGTCACTTTCCCATTCAACTTTCTGATGTTCGAGTAATGATTTCAGATCTCTTGTTTCTTCAATAACCTTTTGCAGCTCTTTCTTTTCGCTTTCAAGCTTCTTCACTTTTCCTAGCAGTAGTCCATAGCGACCATTTTCCCTTTCCATCAAATGTTCATATTCATGTACTATATTCTGGATTTTCAAGAGATTAACTGAATCTGAAAATCAAGACATATGCTGTAATCAAATGTATAGTTTAACAGGTACGTTAACAGTTCCTAAAAAGTCACACAAGTAAAAACGAACTGCACATATGCAGGGATTATTAGCCATATAAAAACATTTCCTCTCATGCATGTGCTTCTGAACTCTTTCACATTTTGCCTCGGGCCACTTAAAATATATGTTCTGCAAGGGGCCTCCAACTTGATTTTAAAGGTACTGTTCTGTAATAATACCCTACAGTCTTCTGGGTTCTGTAGTGCTTTTAGGTATTTTATTTAAAGGAAAACAACTGCTCCATCAATATATCACATCTACCAAAAAAAAAGGACTAAGTTTACATTACATAATGCTTACTAAGTATGCTTTCATAAGTATTTTCCGTATTCGGAACACAAACTGAGCTTAAACCAATAAGGGCTTACTTGTATTGGGTTACAGTCATGGCGCAGTGGCCACGAGCCATGTTCTGGCATGACTTTTCTGGGGCAATGTCAAGACTGATTTGCATTTACTTGGTTCACTGAGCAAAAACAATGCATAGCAGCGCGGCCCAAAGTAACAGCCAGTGGCTGAGAATAAATCAAATTTTTCATCATGTTTGGACTTTCTGACAAGAGCAACTGAGGTCATGATTTTGATAATCCCATCAGTGAGCTTCCCAGCCACCCTGAAAGGTCTATGATTAAGGTAACAATAGGATGACGGTTTGAAATAGAACACCCTTTTAACCCCTAGGACTAAGACTCTCCAATGACAAGTATTCAATACATGGTTAGGAATTGCGATCATTTTAGACTAACTGAATTCAATATTACCCAAGTTGATGTTGCAGAATCCTTATCTAAAGCTAACCCCAGACGGTCATTATAATCAGGAGTTTTGAAACCAACCAAAAGTCACAGCGCCACTTGTATAATGTTGTACAACATGCTTCAAGAGTACACTTGCTCAGAACGTTGAAATGCCATACCTACACCGGAGTTTTACACTACTCTTATAAATGGTATTTTCTGAAATGGCACAAGCCAAACCTTTTGAGTTGATAGAAAAACCTAGACTGCGAAGTGTAAAAAGCAATCCTAAGGCTCTTCAGACAAGCAACAGCAAGCTGGCCACGAATAGCCAGCCAGTGAGTTACTGTTACAGATGAATGAATAAAGACGAGTGTAAGTCTGAGAAACAGATGATGGATGATGCTCATCCTTGAATAGTATGTGGAAGTATGCATCTTTGAGTTCCACAGACGTCATCCAAATCCCTGTCCTGCATGGCTGAAAGATTTGAGACATAGTGGCCATCTCACAGACATAGGATAAACATATTTGTTTCATAATTATCTAATACTTATCTAATTATTATAACAGCCTGAGGACCGTTTTCATCTTGTGCATAGGGATAATAATGTACTAGAGCTACGGTAATTGTTCTCAAAAGTCACGTTTTTCTGAATTTCTAAAAGTTCTTGGAGGAAAAAAAATCAGCAATCTTGGAGGACATGAAGGAGGGACTGGGGAAAGGCCATACGCATATCCTTCTTTGATTACAACAAATAGCCATTGATCTTTATTGCAGCAGACTTCAATACCTTGATGTGTTTACCATCAGACCAGGCCAAAACACCACCCAATGATCTTGGAGACCCAAAATCTTGCTCTTCTTAGGGTCCGATCCAGAGATTGGTGGAAAGGGTACAAATGCGACGAAGTAACCTCTCCGACAAACCATTGATGTTACTGTCTCATTTAGATACGGGCAGACCTTAGGTTTTCCGTTGACTGAGCGCACATATGGTCTGCTGACGGAAAGCTTCTTCAGATGGCCCAGCAGAGTAGGAGCCATTGGAAGAAGGACTTTACGCCACCAGCCCTCTTTAGGGTGGACAGTGTAATGTCTTTTTTCCTGTCCGTCACCTCCAGGAAAATTCTGACAGTGAGAGACTGAAGAAAAAAAAAAAAAGGAAAAATGTCCTCCACAACCTGGAAGAAAATTTCCAGGTTGTAGGGGTCATTCATTTCTTGTTTTTTTCTGAAACAAACTCCTACTTTTGGAGTTTGTTTCTGAAACAAAAAAAGTTTAAAGTTTGGTGAATGGCTGTCAAAACAGACAGTGGCTGTCCACCAAATTTTGTGTACACTGTCATGACAGCAGTTCCTTTAAATGTACAGAGATGACAGCTGGGCCTCTAAATTTGTCAGACAGCAGTCCATAATAATGGTGTAAGTAAAGTTCACCTCCACCGTGATGGACAGACAAAGCCCATCCGTCAAACTTTCAATTAGGCCCCAAGTAATATTCCTTCCCATATTAAAGGTCCTTGTTTGGACCTTATTATCTATAGGCATATGGATGTTCATCCGACCAACTCACAATGAATAGGCTAGTCAGATAACCTCATACTATCTTTTTTAGATTCACTTTTTTTACAAAATGAAATCAAAGTACTCAAGCAAAGCAGGCACAATCAAATTTCATCCCAAAAAACTGCATACATTTGAGGAAATGGAAACCTCATATCTGATATTTCAGTAAACCATCATACTAATCCTAGTGATACCCTGCCAAAAAGGCTACAAAATAACTGTAATCAGGTAGCTAAACAAAATTCTCCGCCATGCCTTAACTTGATGTCAGCTGATTTCAAGAGACAGTGTCACAAACTAGGACGAAAACAGAAATAATTAGTCCTCAGATGAATGGATAGCACTAAAATAGTCACTACATCGCTATAAAATCAATTGTTAATGGACAAAATATTAACAATAGGGTTGATGAAGCCAGTAATCAGGCAGGGGAACTAGGTAGCATTTTACAACTGTTCACCAAATTAGCCTGTTTACAATTACGCCTAGTCCCCACAATCAGTAGATCAAACAAGTTTAAGATTTGTTTTAAATAACCTGCAAGCCATCGACCATATGGATCCCCGACATGTGAAGATGAGAAGCTACCACTGACATGACTTCAGCAAAGACCGAGTTGCCAATGTCAGGCCAATGGGTAGGACGATGGTCAGCAGGACTGGCACAAGAAAAGACATATTCCTACAGGCCTAGGACTGTATCCAATCCTCCGGGTTTAAGGCCAGCAGAACCTGAGCAAGTGTCATAATTTTGAATTTCTCTTGCTTGAGGAACGAGTTCAAAAATCTGAGGTCCAAAATCTGTTCTTGATGACTGTTTTTCTTGGGTACCAGGAGGTATCTGGAATGGCAACCTATACCTCTCTCCACCTCGAACACGATTTCGGGAAAGCATAGTGGCATGATCTGCTGACAACTGAGCAGAAACTAAAGGAACATAAAGAATGTATAACCTTGTCAGACAACGTGAGAGACCCACTGATCCAACATAAGAGAGTGCAAAGGGGTTAGACAAACTAGACAGCGCTTTACTGCCCTCAAATGGATGATGGAAGGTACCCTAAAGAGGCTTTCTGGCAGCCATACCGAATGAAAAGGAGGAATAAGATTGTTGCTTCTTCTGGTGACCTCTACCCCTACCACTACCTTTCCCCCAGGAGCCATTGAAAGGTTGAACTGCCTGAGCGGGCTGTAAAGGCTGCCTATGGCAATAGGCAAGGACTCTCAAATATCCTCAGAACTTCTGATACTGCTGCTGAAATTGGTAGGCAGGGGGAAAGCAATTCCAAGAAACAGGTCATAAATCTGCTGTCCTTAAAGCCTTTCAGGGTAGAATCTGTCTCCTCACCAAACAAGTGAACCCCGCCAAAAGGTATGTACAAGAAGGAAAATTTGACACCCACAGAAAACATAGTGGCAAGCTTCTTGGTTTGGCATTTAATGACAACACTCATAACCTGGGTGACACAATCTGTGGTATCCAGGACGGAACTCAAAATATATTTTACAATGTCCCGGCCATCCTGTATTGTCCAGGCAAACAAGTTGCACAGGCAAAACCTCACTCGTCGTGTCCCAGAAGGCATGAGTGTAACAACCCAAGAGGCAAACCGCATTCAAAGCTCAAAGTGCTAGGCCAGCGGGTAAAAAAATGTTCTTGCCCATAGTCTCTTTCATTCAATGTACACTGGAGCAGTTGGAAAAAAATGTGGATTGACTTTGCACTTAAAAGTCTGAACTATAAGACCTTTTTTTTTTTTTTTTTTTTTTTTGTGTCCTCATGTCAGCATGGCATCTTACAAGTCAAGGACCATTATCTGGCGCCCTTATATCGTATGGACCCTTGCCTTTTCTCAGCCCAACCCTTTAGAAGGCTCTTTCTTCCCGAAGGATAGACGCCTCCGCCATGTTCTGGTATAATCATAGGACTAGAAAAGAAAAAAGACAGGCATCTCAGCATACCTAGCTTGACCAGTCTGCGAACACCTGCCACAAATCCCTAGTCCTAGGTAGATTACCATCTGTAGCTGTTCTACATGTCCACTTGGCCGCTTTCAACCAGCCAGTAGGATGCGGGGGCACAGAGTCTGTCCAATATTTACATATTTCTCGTCTGGCCAATAATAACAGGTAAAATATCAACCCCCTTTGTTTACTGTCAAGCCTTGTTTGCAAATCGTGGTTCACCCCGAAGAGCACAAGAGTTGATGTCAATGTTAATGGTATCTTCAAGATGTCACAAATGGTAGATTCCACCACCTTCCAATATTGCTTTATTTCGGGGCATGTAAAAAAAATATGTATATCATTGGCTTTTGTTGTTTTACATCTATTACAACTAGGGATCGGCTGAGATATGAACTTGGCTATTGAACTATAAGACTCTTAGGAGTAAGATGTTCTGTCAAGAAAGTTGGACCATCTGGTACAGGCCTGTGTCATGTTGGAGTAGGGCAATTCACAGGTGGGGTCAAGCAAGACTTACATCAGGCTGCCAAGAGGGACTTAGTCAGCTTTATCAAATGGCATGAAGGCTCTAAAGTAGAACGCTTGTGCAGTTAACTTTCGGTTCAAAGGTTGGCCTTGGTCTCCACTGTAGGAAGCTGCAAATTTAGCACCTCTGCAGCTTTGCATACCACCACCACGAAAAAACAGCACTAACTTCTATCAGGTGCCTCTGGTGAGGTGTCCAAGCCACTGAACTACGGAGCTCAAGGTATAAGCTGGCATCAGCAAAATGAGGCCGGAGCAAGTGGTCCGTCATCTTACATTCGTCTTCATTGTGGGCAACATGCTGAAAGCATTGAAGAGCACTAAATTAGAGACAAAGGTGGCCTCCTTACTCCTGAAATACTGCCTTTGATGCTAGGAAACAGGAGGAGAGTCTTCAGGTTGGCCTTCTTGATTATGTAGTGTGGCATAGAGCACGGTGTAGCTGAAGCCGAATTCAGATCTGATATCTGAGTCAGAGCAGGATTCAGTACTGGTGCGTTTGGAACTGGGGGTAGCTCCAAGAAGATACCAACTGGCACAGCCTGCAGTAAAGGAGTAAAGGCACTGCCTGGGGCTGGAGCTGCCTGAGTTTGTGAGGGGTCATTCAGCAGACAGGGAGCCCACACAAGCAGAAGCCTGACTACAAACCCCAACAGATCCATGGGGCCTGGCAGTGCGGCAGAGGGATTCTGAATCACCTTAAAGAGCTACCGTATGGCCCCCTTGAATGGTACATTTTGCTGTGCAGTAAACTCTGGCCTTGGGCAAATCAGAGTACATCGGCTCCAGAACCAGAATAGGATCAGAGTATGACATTGAAGCAGGAGGCGGGCCTTTTGAAAATAGACTAAGAGACCTCTGCCTGGAGCGCAAGCTTTGAAAACGCAAAGAGCCTCCCTTGGACTTCTGTTTTCTTTTAGACTGGTCTCTCAGATTTATCTTGGATTTGAAAGGGATGGCTCCAAGACTTGAAGTGGGACCGACCCCATTTCTTGTGCTCAGTGACAGTGTTTAGCTTCTCGCTTAGATGCATCAAGGAGCATTTGTCACAGGACTTGAGATCATGCTTGATACCGAGGCACCAAAAACAGAATTCATGAATGTCTGTGACTGACATCTGCTTACGACACAATCCAAACCTTGTAGATATTGAAAGGGTGACAAAAGTTTGGAAAAGAAGTTAAAAACTGAAACAGCGGAGCTCTAGAGCCACGTCAAAGGATGCTGAAAAAAAGGAACCGATGTTAGTGCACAGCAGTGGTGCCTATATGCGGACCTGTGTTATCTTGTCGGAAGGTGGGATGGATTCACGACATAGGATGATGGTGCCACATGCAGATGCACAAGAGCTATGGCAAGAGTTTCCAGATCCAGTCTGTGACCTGGGAAGATTCACAAGGTGAGGAATCTATGGTTAGTTGTATCCGTCAGAAACACTGCGTGTTGCTCTACAAGATGATATTCTGGTGGCCTCAGGCAAGGGGCAATTGCCACTCTTTCTCCTCAGTCAGTCAGCAGCATTCAAAATGGTTCCATTTTAATTACTCTTCAATTGGTTACAGGGCAAAGCACACATATCTAATGCAGCTATATAATGAGCCAAGTATTGGGTGCCACAGGGACCCCCCTCACCCCCATTCTTTTTAACATATTTATCAAAACCCCATTCAGAATTCTTCAGAGGAAGTATTTAAAATAAGATTCATATGCCAAATACACAAAGATTTAGCAGTGTGTCAAAGGACCTTGTGAAGAATTTTTAGCTTGGAAGAAAGGCCAACAAGAATGCTTGTTGGGAGAGGATGTAGCCTTACGGCTAGAGTGGTCAACCTTGAAGCTGGGAAACCAGGTTCGAGTCTCGGCAACGCCGCTCAACATCCTGTGATTCTGGGCAAACCACTTAATCTCCCCGTGCCTAACAAAAATGAATGTGTCCATCTGTAACGAAACTGGTGCTCATGTAAAGCGCTCTGATACTTGATATCTTTGGGTCAAGTTATGGCTATATAAAATTCAAAAAATAAAATAAAATGCTAACTGAAAGGCCCACAGTGGATTAAAATTAAACAGGGCAAGAACCAAGGTTCTTTTGATGGGATTGAACCCTAACAGATGTGTACTCTGGAGGCACTTCCACAGCCTTCAGAATTATTTGCATTTTATCCACCTTTGCCAAAAGGCTAGCAATCTGAGCATTATTTGTGATACCGGAGCAATGGTCAGGTCAGATGATTATATCTTAAAACAACTGAAGCAAATAGTCCCATGAATTAAGGAAGAAAATGATAAAACAACAGTTGTGATTCAGCAATTCAAAGCTCTCACTTATCATCCAATAGAATGACTCCAGGTAGTGCACAAAGCTGCAGCAAACTCAATGGTAAAAAATCATTAGATTAGGGCTTACATTTCTTCAATGGATCTCAGTAGTTAAGTGAATACGTTACTTATCACTTTTTGCAGGAAGGCAGCTCGGGTCCTCAACATCAACTTATCTGGGAAGAATGTTGTTTAAGGCCAGTTGACAGAAAAAGCCTGCAGCTTGCTCACACACCTAGCCGTTGAAATGGCGATGAGAAAGACCATTTTTAAAGTCAAAAGTCTTAATGGACCACTGTGCAGAACCTCAATAGGGGTGCACATAAAAAAGTGAGAACTAAATTTCAAGTACCACTGTGGCATTACAAAGAGTTTTGGTGGTAATAACTATTACAAACATTTCACCACAACATGCGACTTTAATAAAGAAAGCCGAATCAACAACGGCAAAAAAGCCAGAAAAGCTGACAAATAGCCTTTAAGGTCCCAAAGCAAGCCCTTGCTGGGCCAGGGTGAAAACAAACAAGAATTCAGCCAACTTGGACTGCAGTGGGTCAATTTGTCGGGTGCCGCACCAAGTCACAAACTGTTCCAAATGACTAATTGATAGCAATTTTGTAGAGGGATGCCTTGCTGCCAAGAGGACCTCAACAACCTCTGAAGGAAGTCAAATGAGATAATTTGCTGCCATTCAATCTCCAAGTATGGAGATGGAAACTGCACAGGCCTGGGTGCAGTAGCCTGCCCTGTTGCCGCAATAGAATATCCTCCTTGATCAGCAGCTTGACCACATGACATATGCTCATGCCTAGGAGTTCAGGCCACGACCTTCTCCTGGCCCAATATATTGCCACTAGGATTACTTGGGGCGGTCGTTCCTGGTCTTTTTTAGAACTCAGGGCAGGAGAAGCAGAGGTCAGAAGACATACAGAAGTAATCAGCTCCACTCTAGGCAGCATGCATCAACTTGCAAAAGTGCAAACATTGCATATTCTCTGCAGTGGCCATAAGATCGAGCCAGGTTCTCCCCACTGATGGAAGATGCCCTGCGCCACCTCCGGGTGTAACAGCCAATCTGGTCTGCTAAACATGGGCGGCGGAGTTTGTCCGCCCTGGCATTTAGAAATCTTGCCAGGTGATTCGCCACCTGAGAAATTCCCTGGCAGTCCAGCGACTTCCAGAGGTGTAGAGCCTGCTGGCACATTGCCCAAGACCACACCCTGCCCTGCTTGTTGCAGTACCACAGGACAGTGGAGTTGTCCATGAGCACCTGCACCAGCCTTTCCATGATGACTGGCAGGAAGGCCTTCAAAACCAAGTGGATCACCCTCAACTCCAACAAACTAATGTGGAAAGGAGCTTCTGCTGCATGTCTTTTGCAGTCTCCTCCAAAATCTGATTACAATTCGACAGATTCCCTTGGTGCTGTGCCCATTAGCACCAGCAGGATGTCCCTCCTATTCTACCCAGCCAAAGTCCTGAAAAAAGACATCAACAAGCACCTCTCCGACCATGTCGCTGAACACAATCTTCTCAACACCACACAATCAGGATTCAGATTCACACCTAAGAATGGAAACTGCACTTATAACAGCAAAGATGACATCGGAATGATCCTCAAAAGGGAGGGAAAGGCAGCCTCATCCTTCTAGACCTATCAGCAGCCCTGAACACCATCTCCCACCCAATCTTAATCCAACTACTACATGAAGCAGTCATTCAGGGACTCACCCTCGAAAAGATATGCCCCTTCCTCAATGGAAGAATCTAAACCATCAACATAGCCATCCCCTTACGCCTCTGAAGCACGGGATCTTATTTGTAGAGTCCCACAGGGCTCCTAGCCCAGCCCAATCCTCTTCAACATCTAATTGACCCTGCTGCTGAAGTCATATGAGCTCACAACATAAACATATTCACTTACACCAACGACAAGAAACTGAATCTCAGACTAAACACCCAACACCACATGTGTGACAGAAGTAGCTACATGGATGAAATCCAATTGTCTCAAATTGAACTCGGACAAGACCGAAGTGGTAGTCTCGGAAAGAAGGCCTCACCATGGGATTCCACCTGTTGGCCCACAAAACGTGGACCCACTCCCAAACCCTGCTAGTAAGCCGTCAGACTAGTCCTCAACCTCCCCGGCTGAGCTTGTATCAAACCACACCTTAGGAAACTCCACTGGCTAACGATACACAAGTGTGCACACTTTAAACTCCTCACCCACACCTAGTAAGCTCTCCACAACACTGGCCCTGCCTACCTGAACAGCCACATTCACTTCCACCAACCTTCCAGACACCTTTGCTCTGCCAGTCTCTCACTAAGACATACCCCAAGCATACACAAAAGCAGAGCATGAGGCTACACTTCTCGTACCTGGCTCTTAATGACTGAAATGACCTCTCACAACACATCAGAGCCTCCTCCTCTCTTCTTGATTTTCGTAAGAAGCTGAAGACCTGGCTTTTTTTAGTAGCCCCCAGGGCTGGTCTCACACACTTGCTACAGAGAACCAGGACACCCTTATGGGTGATCTAATAAAGGACAAAGACCTCCATCATTTTCCAGCACCAGGAAGTAGCAGAAGTAACACCCAGCTTCTAATTCAGATGCCTGAACTCTGCCTATGACCACTTTCATCAAAAGAGCCTGCACTTTATGTTGCAAGGCGGACAGGTGGTCCTCAAAAGCCACCATAATGGTGGTAGAAGGTGTAATGGGGGAAGAAATGGGAGGGCATAGCCCCAATAGACAATTTGAAGGACCCATTTGTCTTGCCATTCTTGGAGGAAATATTGGATCCTGCCTCCGACAGGGTGGTCCTGTGACAGAAAAGACATATTAGAGATGTTTTGCAGCTGTGGTTGCTGGAGGGGAAAGGGGCTGATCTGTATGTTGTGTCTGCTGCCCTGAGTGTTGTATTTGTGAGCCGCAACCTTGAGGCTGGATGGCCTGAAACTACGGAGGGGTCTGGTGTTGGCAATACTGAAAACCCCTGCTATAGCCAGAGAGGGGGTGTAGGAGGCTGGCTTAGTATATGGTGCACACCTATTTAAGTGAAGAACCTTGCACTAATCCAGACAACCCTTATGGTGATTTTAGTGGTCTTAGAAAACCATAGAAAGCTCGCTAAGTGGTAGCTGTGGAGAGCAGCCTTCAGGCTTAGTCCAGAAGGAGTGTTAAGCAGCTTGTTTTACCAGAACTAATCATATAGTGTAGGTTAAACAAAAAAGAACCACACAGTGTAGTTATAAAAATAGGTCTATTTATTATACACACTCACTAACACTAACACATTGGTAGATCTCCTACCCTTCAATTGTAAACCGGTAAGTAAGCACAAATACACAGTGGTCTCCAGTGGGAGACCAAACCATATACTAAAGAAGTGGAATGCAAACTGCGAAGTCGGTACTTGGACCAGGAGACTCAGAAGAGCCAGGGACACAAGGAACCACCCAAGGTAAGTACCCCACGGAGCCTGTGTGCTGAGTGGAAACACAGCCGTGTACCCAATGCAAGTCAATGGGAAAGTCGCGGTTGCAGTTTTCAAGAAGGGCCCTTCCCAATGGACCCTGAAGAAACCCTGTGGAAGAAAGAAGGTTGGAGAATCACCCCACCCATGGATACCCCAGGAACCAGGATGCCTACACCAGGGAAGCCTGTATGCAAGGAGGGAACCAAATGTGCCCTTCAAAGTAGTCTGGTGGCGCTGGCAAGCGCCCCTACCTGAGCCCAATACACTAAGTCCTGTCTGGGAGGTGGTCACACCTCCCGTGACAGGCAACCTATTGTTCTACCTTCCACTGCTCGAGCTCAGCTCAGCAGCAGGAGAGCAGAATCATGTCTGGGGTCAGCAGCAGCACTAGCTTGCTGGCAGACCCTGGAAGGCTATTACCGGGACTACTGGGGGCTTCCCGGAGGAGCCCCCCAGTGCATTAAATCATACATCAAACACCACTAACAGTGTTGGGGTATGATTCTAACATGTTTGATACCAAACATGCCTATGTTCGGCACAGCCAATATATAGTTAGCCATCGCGTAATGACCATGGCCACTCTATGTATCAAAATGGCAGACCGCACTTAGAAAGCCTGCAGAATCGACTCTGGGGTTTGTAAGGGGTGCCCTGTTCATGCAGGGCACCCTCACACTTATAACCTAGCACCCTGCCTTCAGGATTGAAAGGCCTGCCTTAGGGGTAACCTATAGGTTTTAATTGCAGTGACCTCAGATATAAGGAAACTTATATCTGTTGTAAGTGGTGCTAGCACCAACTTACACAGGCTGCAATGGGAGGCCTGTAGTCACAGTTTGAGTGGTCTCTCATGGGCGGCATAATACATGCTGCAGGCCATGGGAGAACTCTGGGGTACCTATGCCCTGGGTACCTTAGTATCATATACTAGGGACTTACATGGGTACACTAGTAGCCAATTGGGAAGGTACCAAAGTAATTACCACTGTCAAATTTAGGGAGAAAGCACAGTGACTGGGGTCCTGATTAGAAGGATCCCAGTCAGAATAGTCATAAAACAGAATAAAACCAGCAAAAAGTTGGGGTAAACATGAAAGCAGATTCTGCTTTCCTACAGGGGGTCAAACTGTTGGTGGCATTGCCTGGCAGTGCAGACACACACAATGAACGTACTGTGGTGCTGCTTTCCTTAAATCATTCCAGGCTGAATCGGTTTTGTTGCTAAAAAGGTGAGAGCCACTGAATGGCATGTCCATTAAAGATGCCTAGACATGCCCATAGACGCTTGCAGATCTCATCCAGGATTGGCGTAGTAGTGTCCCACTGGTACTCATCATCCAACCTAAGCAGTCGGTCATGTCCAAACCAGAGAGAATTACAAATTTAGCTGCATTGCAGCCATCTTGGGTAGTTTGGATCAGGGTCACCCTGAGGTCACCCAGAGCCAGCAGTAAAGCTTGGCCCCATAAGGCATGGGATTAGCAGCCTAGAAGACAGCTGGCAATTACTAATCGCAGAGCAAGACTTGTGGAAGAAACAATATGCTTGGCAAATATCTCTATCCTCTTAGACTTAAGATCTGGGGGCCAGGTGGGAAAGGGTTTGGGATTTACCTTACTAGTGCAGGAATCCACCAAGTTTTTTGGCGCAGGATGTCCTGTGAGAAAGGCAGCGTTGCCTGGTGCTGGATGATTGAGCCAGTATAGTGAAACAAGGGTACCCCGTTAGAAGAACCTGGGGTTAACATGTGTTTTAGGAAAAACAGCGGTTCAATTTGGCCCGAATGGGTCCTATACAACCAAGTGAAACCCTCGAGAAGGACACAAGGTAAAGCTTTTTGGGGTAGACAATTAATCATTAAGGGAGCACGAAAGTAGTAGGGGAACATATGTGGTGTAAAATAAACATTTTATTTTACACAGACATGATTTGACGACAGTCAAGGTAAACAGGTGCTCACATAAAGTGACAGGTGTGTAAGGTGACAAGGTGCAGTGAACTCTAAAAACATTACATCACATTGACAACAGAGTAGGAACTTTGCTTAGGTTAATACAAATGAGAGAGTTCCTGTTGTAGTATGTATGTATGAGTGCAATAGTTAGTCCACTCATTGCTAATTGATATAATGCGCGCAACTCCCCTTAGGGGCCACTGGAATTGATAGGGCCCTAAGCTACTCACTTGGCCCTCTTTAAATAGGTAACGGTCTATTTCACTTCACTGTGTGCCAGTGTTTAATTAAGATATGCTATCGCACTGGGAGCACGCCCACGCTGTTAGTAGTTGAAATGTAGGGGACATATCGTAATTCCACTCTGTTCCCCTTTAGGTTCAGGTTGCTCAATTATTGTCCTGATGATGATCTTAAGTCCCTAAGATCGAAACGCCGTCGACTTCTACAACAGGAACTCTCTCATTTGTATTAACCTAAGCAAAGTTCCTACTCTGTTGTCAATGTGATGTAATGTTTTTAGAGTTCACTGCACCTTGTCACCTTACACACCTGTCACTTTATGTGAGCACCTGTTTACCTTGACTGTCGTCAAATCATGTCTGTGTAAAATAAAATGTTTATTTTACACCACATATGTTCCCCTACTACTTTCGTGCTCCCTTAATGATTAATTGTCTACCCCAAAAAGCTTTACCTTGTGTCCTTCTCGAGGGTTTCACTTGGTTGTATAGGACCCATTCGGGCCAAATTGAACCGCTGTTTTTCCTAAAACGGATGATTGAGCCAAGCGACTTTCCTAATAAATGGTTGTCCTAAACATGGTTTCGCCCAAGTGTCCAAGAGGGTATCCGTAAGGGACTCATGTAAAGATAATAGATGTTCTGTAGGCCGTTCAGCAGACTGGAGTCTGTTAAAACATTAATCTTCCCCTACATAGTAGGGAGTTATAGGTGTAGTACTTCTGCCACCCTCCACATAACACAGTGAAGGAGTCACTTTCCTCAGTGACAGAATCAGGAGGAGACACACTGCTCGTACCTGGAGAATTATCTAGGCCACTGGCATCTTGTAGATTCTCACACCAGTTTTTCTCATCAAATTGGGAAACAAAATCATCCAATTCACCCAAATGGTCCTTGTCCAAATCAGTACCAAAAAGGCTGGTCCCTGACACGTGGGAAGGGCACAGAATCAGAAGGACTGCCGACCGGCTGCGCTCCTGTGAGAGCCGGGTACAGACTCAGTCGAGGTCCTAGTGGATTCTGTAAATCATTCCCTGGCATCGGCAGCATTGGCACAAGTGTTGATAGAAAGTAAATTGGTGAAGTAAATGGCGCCAGAACTGAAGTTGGCACATGAACTGTTGATCAATCTGAAGCAGGTTCAAGGACCACAGACAGCACTGAGGGCGGACACATCTGTGGAAGTCCAACTGAAAGCACCAGCGAATTCTTGTGGCCTGAAAAGAAGTCAGAAGGGACTTGGAAAGTGCTGAAAATGAACATCATGATTTTCCTAAAGGCCTTCACCTGCTGAGACATCACAGGCGGACCTGGAAATTCAGGGTACATCTGAACTAGACTCGGAATCAGCTCAGATGAAGATGGGGATACAACACCAGGGGATACAACACCAGAGGGCACCCTGATGCCCTCACACTCTCTACAGAGTCCGAGAGTGGTGGGAAGGGGGCAATCCCTGCTTTGATTTCTTCTGCTTTGTCTTGGACTTTCTCGAAGACTTCAACCAACTGTGATGAGAATCTGCAGTGGGAACGACATCAGGAGTGAGAATGGGGGGCTTTCTTTCGTCTTCGACTAGTCATGATGTGGATTCCTCCAATGTTTCGCGACAGAGATAGCCTCCTGGTCTTTTATGGTGTTCAGATTTATCTGGGTGCAGTCTTCACAGGCCTTGGAATCGTGCTTCAACCCCAGGCACCACAGACCTACTTTTTTTGTTTGTTATGCTTCTTATGCTCTTCATTCATCACCTTATGTTATTAGCTGACCCATGAACACACTTCTAATGCAGTTTTGGATTCAAATTTGGAAAGGATTTAGAAGTGAAAACCATAATCGTGACCCCAAGGCACTTTAGGTTAGGAAATGGCCTTTTTGAGTTATCTTGTACAGAAGCACTGGTCTAAGATAACACCATTACCTATGTACTAGAACCATGGAAGAAGAAGGACACACCTCCAAAGCCTCTTCGGTGCATATGACTTGGGGAATCTGATCAACCGCAGAATGCTCTATGCGAGCATGGTATAGGTGAGAGGCAAGAGCACCCCAGTGTGTTACTGCTTGTACCAAGTAGGCCAGTCCTGCAAGACCCTAAGCCTGGTGCTTTCCCTCTAAGTGGCACCACATCTGTGCATGCCCAGAGGGTTCCACTCAAATGAACAATTGAAGCCCCCTTATGAGTGCCTACTTCTGCGAAATTGGAAAACACGTGGGTGGTTCAAGAAATTTGGCTATTAGTTGCGAAGGATGTGAGCCCTACAAAAGTAATACATCTGCCACTGTCTTTTTACTAGGAACCAAGTACCCCCAAATAACACTTGACTCTCTCAGGGTAGCGAAGCGAAGCAGAGCAGTCCAAGGCCTACTGAAGATGAGGTGGTGTGGGCTGGTAACCCCAGCTCACTGATACGCAACAACAATGCCCAGCAAATCATTGTCCATTAAGTTTTTTTTCTTGTAAAAAGGAAAAGTATTTTTATTGCACACACAGACACAAATTACTATATACTACGCATTAAATTATAAATATGTGCAATCAGGGAGAAGGAATACATGTGGTGGTACCCGCATACAACTCTTACAACCCTAGTGGGTCCTGAACCGTAAAACCACAATATCCTCCTCTTATACTAGATGCTGCATCACAATATAAGAGGGATGTCATTATCAATAAAGCAGGCCTACTGGTTTTGTCAGGCTGTCATTACATCAGAAAGAGCTGCTGTTGGAAATCTGCCCTTGCTGCAGGGTCACCCCAGATTTTCTTGCCATTTTTTTGGACCCCTTTTTTGCTGGCTTTAGAACTCTGTGCATTTTACCCCTGCTAACTAGTGGTAAAGTGCTTGTGCTCCTCTTTTCAACATGGTAAAATTGGGATTTCTCCCGACTGGCACATTTCATTAACTCCTAAAAACCTAGCATATGGTACTAAGTGTATCCAAGGCCTGTAAATTAAATGCTGCCCGTGCACTACATTGCTCCTTGTGCCATCCACTGCAGTGGCACTGTAAAGCATGTCTCCAGGTCAACCACTGTCATCTGGCTGGGCAGTATTAAAACTGCAAATCCGACCTGCCAAAATAACCACCTTTCGACAGGCTTAAACATTCCTTTTAAATATTAATAAGTTACCCATAAGTAGGCCTTATTGCCCATAAGGCAAGGTGCATGGTATTTATAAATAGGACATGTAAAACATTGATATTAAACATGTGCCTACAGTGAAAAAGCCCTAAAAGCTATTTTCACTGCAGCAGGGTTGGCTGTTTCATAGGAAAGCACTGGGATACAATAGTAAGAATAAATGTTATCTCTGCCTAGGAAATACCTACATATGTTATTTTTTGACTTTCTGAAATATTTATTACAAGCCCAATTCACTGGTGAAGTCGGATTTGTTATAAATATTTAGGAAAGATGACTTTTATAAAGTTATCTTTGTCCTGCCTGAAGTGCCTGGAAGCTAAACCTGCATTTTACTCTTCCTTTTCAAACGACCAATAATTAGCATTTCAGTAGGCATGAATAAGTTATGAACTTGCCCAAAAGACAAGAACAAAAGGCTTTGGGCGTGTGGGGGTGTTAATGTGCTCCCTCACATAATAACCCAATTTCTTCCATTTGTCACAATGCACTAATAAGTTAACAAGGACATAAACAACACGCAATATATGTTATTACCCACCACTGAAGTCAACTGTGGTAGTACCAACAGTAAAACCATATACTGTTAAAAGTAACATTTTCAATATAGCATAATGTTTAATACATATGTCAGTCTTTCTTTTAATTTTATCAGGGCCACTGGAATTAAGCGATACAAAAGGGGATGATGGACGGAACGCTTGAGCCAATCAAACACTCACCCCCAGTCAACTGATCTGGGTTTAATCCATCATCATTCTTTAGCTCACTCCACCACCCCAGTTCAGACATGGCCATATGCAAATCAGTCTGACCCTGTGCCTCATGGGAACAGTCCAGCCCGAACTGCCAAGCCATGTCTTCCCTGGACCGGAAACAAGCATCCTAGGACCGGTTTCTGGCATTCCAGCCGTCATCAGCCAGGCTTGCTTGAATCCAGTGGCAAAGTGAGCAAGGGACCCACGTCTGGGCATACCCCCGCCAACTTAGGGCGAACAAAGCGATACAAAAGGGGATGATGGACGGAACAGCTTGAGCCAATCAAACACTCACCCCCAGTCAACTGATCTGGGTTTAATCCATCATCATTCTTTAGCTCACTCCACCACCCCAGTTCAGACATGGCCATATGCAAATCAGTCTGACCCTGTGCCTCATGGGAACAGTCCAGCCCGAACTGCCAAGCCATGTCTTCCCTGGACCGGAAACAAGCATCCTAGGACCGGTTTCTGGCATTCCAGCCGTCATCAGCCAGGCTTGCTTGAATCCAGTGGCAAAGTGAGCAAGGGACCCACGTCTGGGCATACCCCCGCCAACTTAGGGCGAACAAAGCGATACAAAAGGGGATGATGGACGGAGCGCTTGAGCCAATCAAACACTCACCCCCAGTCAACTGATCTGGGTTTAATCCATCATCATTCTTTAGCTCACTCCACCACCCCAGTTCAGACATGGCCATATGCAAATCAGTCTGACCCTGTGCCTCATGGGAACAGTCCAGCCCGAACTGCCAAGCCATGTCTTCCCTGGACCGGAAACAAGCATCCTAGGACCGGTTTCTGGCATTCCAGCCGTCATCAGCCAGGCTTGCTTGAATCCAGTGGCAAAGTGAGCAAGGGACCCACGTCTGGGCATACCCCCGCCAACTTAGGGCGAACAAAGCGATACAAAAGGGGATGATGGACGGAACGCTTGAGCCAATCAAACACTCACCCCCAGTCAACTGATCTGGGTTTAATCCATCATCATTCTTTAGCTCACTCCACCACCCCAGTTCAGACATGGCCATATGCAAATCAGTCTGACCCTGTGCCTCATGGGAACAGTCCAGCCCGAACTGCCAAGCCATGTCTTCCCTGGACCGGAAACAAGCATCCTAGGACCGGTTTCTGGCATTCCAGCCGTCATCAGCCAGGCTTGCTTGAATCCAGTGGCAAAGTGAGCAAGGGACCCACGTCTGGGCATACCCCCGCCAACTTAGGGCGAACAAAGCGATACAAAAGGGGATGATGGACGGAACGCTTGAGCCAATCAAACACTCACCCCCAGTCAACTGATCTGGGTTTAATCCACTGGATTCAAGCAAGCCTGGCTGATGACGGCTGGAATGCCAGAAACCGGTCCTAGGATGCTTGTTTCCGCATAGATCGCCATCTAGTGTTGGGCTCGGATGTTTGCACTTTGTTTTTCTTCGAAGAAGTCTTTCTAGTCACAAGGTAGGTGACTCCTCCTTTCGGTGGTAGTGCGCATGGTCATCGACTCCATCTTCACATTGTTTTCCCGCAGAGGGTGAGAGAATGGAGTAGTAGTAAAGAATAGAGATGTCCATGTGTATGTATGAATAGTAACAAGAGAACTACAGCGGGTACAGGTACCCGGGAAGGTGGGTGGGCGCATGAGATTCTACAGCTCTACATGCCAAGAACAGATGCATACTGGGTAAGTAGCATTTTCCGTTCGAGGCATGTGAGCTGCAGATCACATGCTTATGCATAGACTATACAGCAGTCTCCCCTAAGCGGTGGCTATCCTGTAACTGATGGAGTTGTCTGAAACAGCGTTTTAAATACTGCTTGGCCCACATTAGCTTGTTGTCTGGCTAACACATCTACACAATAGTGTTTGGTGAATGTGTGTGGTGTGGACCATGTTGCAGCCTTGCAGATGTCAGTAATAGGGATGTTCCCGAAGAAAGCCATAGTAGCCCCTAGCTTACGAGTGGAATGTGCTCTAGGGGGTACCGTTAGAGTCCTTTTGGCTTTTGCAAAACAAATCTGAATACATTTAACAATCCACCTAGCAATACCTGATTTGGATATAGGATTGCCCTTGTGAGGTGGTGCAAAAGCGACAAAGAGTTGTTTGGTCTTACGAAAAGATTTTGTTCTTTCAGTGTAATACAACAGTGCTCTTCTAACATCTAAGGTGTGTAGAGCTCGTTCTGCAACAGAGTCAGGTTGAGGGAAGAAAACAGGTAATTCAACCGACTGATTTATGTGAAATGCAGATACTACCTTAGGTAGGAATTTAGGATTGGGACGAAGAACCACTTTATCTTTGTGTAGCTGGAAAAAAGGTTCTTCTATGGTTAGCGCCTGAAGTTCACCCACTCTCCTCAATGAAGTGATTGCAATGAGGAAAGCTGTTTTCCAAGTGAGGAACTGTAGTTCATATCTATGCATAGGTTCAAATGGTGGGCCCATAAACCTTGAGAGGACTATATTAAGATTCCACACTGGGGCAGGTGGAAGTCTTGGTGGTATAACTCTTTTCAGTCCTTCCATAAATGCTTTTATTACAGGCACTCTAAAGAGCGATAAATGTTGCCTATTTTGAAGATAGGCTGCAATTGCAGCGAGATGCAGTCTGATGGATGTATAGGCCAATGATGACTGTTGCAAATGTAGCAGGTAGCAGATAATGTTTTGTATGGAAGCATCAAGAGGGTTGATGTTATTGTTATTGCAATAGATAACAAATCGCTTCCATTTGGCTGCGTAGCAGGCTCTTGTGTTAGGCTTTCTAGCCTCCTTAATAATGTTCATACAGTCTGGTGGAAGGTTCAGATAACCAAACTCTAGGACTTCAGGAGCCAGATCGCGAGGTTCAATTGTTTGGGATCTGGGTGTTTGATTTCTCCCTGGCTCTGTATGAGGAGACTGGGAGTTAAATGTAATTTTTGATGCAGTACCAAAGAGAGAGTTCCAACAGGGTTGTGAAACAGGGTTGACGTGCCCATGTTGGAGCTACCAGTATTAGTGTGAGGGATGTTTGTCTGAGTTTCCGAACCACTAATGGAATGAGTGGGAGAGGCGGAAAAGCGTAAGCAAATATCCCTGACCAGTTCATCCATAGAGCATTGCCTTTGGACAACGGGTGTGGATACCTGGAGGCGAAGCTTGGGCATTTTGCGTTTTGGGGTGTTGCAAACAGATCTATGAGAGGGACTCCCCAAGCTTGGAAGAATGGGTGGAGAACTTGAGGGTGAAGTTCCCATTCGTGTATTTGATACCTCTGTCTGCTGAGGAGGTCCGCAATCTGGTTGTTGACTCCTGGGAGCCTTGACCTTGCCAGGTAGGTCGCTCCCCCACCACACAGCTCCGCCTGTGTTGTCTGCCCGCTGCTTCTGCAGGTAAGATCGCCCCTCCGCTTGTGGCCCCGGTGCCCGTATTTCTTGCTTGTCTCCCCATTTTCCTTCTGTGCCCCTCGCTGCCCCATTTGCGCTGTGCCTGTAATTCTGTCTGTTTTTCTCCCCCCATTTTCCTTTCTGTGCCCCTCGCTGCCCCATTTGCGTTGTGCCTGTAATTCTGTCTGTTTTTTCTCCCCCCTTTTTCCTTTCTGTGCCCCTCGCTGCCCCATTTGCATTGTGCCTGTAATTCTGTCTGTTTTTCTCCCCCATTTTCCTTTCTGTGCCCCTCGCTGCCCCATTTGCGTTGTGCCCGTAATTCTGTCTGTTTTTCTCCCCCATTTTCCTTTCTGTGCCCCTCGCTGCCCCATTTGCGTTGTGCCTGTAATTCTGTCTGTTTTTCTCCCCCATTTTCCTTTCTGTGCCCCTCGCTGCCCCATTTGCGTTGCGCCTGTAATTCTGTCTGTTTTTTCTCCCCCATTTTCCTTTCTGTGCCCCTCGCTGCCCCATTTGCGTTGTGCCCGTAATTCTGTCTGTTTTTCTCCCCCATTTTCCTTTCTGTGCCCCTCGCTGCCCCATTTGCGTTGTGCCCGTAATTCTGTCTGTTTTTCTCCCCCATTTTCCTTTCTGTGCCCCTCGCTGCCCCATTTGCGTTGTGCCCGTATTTTTTGTCTGTTTTCTCTCCCCTTGTACTTTTGTGCCCCCGCTGCCTCTCGCCATTCCCGCCGCTGCGTCCCCTGCGGCCCCGCCCCCTGACTGCCCATTCGCTGCCCCTGCCTCCCGCCTCCCAGCTGCTCCTCCCTCCCACCTCCCCATAAATGGCGGCCGCTGCGCGGTGAGGAGAGCGACCCTTGACCTTGCCAGGTAGGTCGCTCCCCCACCACACAGCTCCGCCTGTGTTGTCTGCCCGCTGCTTCTGCAGGTAAGATCGCCCCTCCGCTTGTGGCCCCGGTGCCCGTATTTCTTGCTTGTCTCCCCATTTTCCTTCTGTGCCCCTCGCTGCCCCATTTGCGCTGTGCCTGTAATTCTGTCTGTTTTTCTCCCCCATTTTCCTTTCTGTGCCCCTCGCTGCCCCATTTGCGTTGTGCCTGTAATTCTGTCTGTTTTTTCTCCCCCCTTTTTCCTTTCTGTGCCCCTCGCTGCCCCATTTGCGTTGTGCCCGTAATTCTGTCTGTTTTTCTCCCCCATTTTCCTTTCTGTGCCCCTCGCTGCCCCATTTGCGTTGTGCCTGTAATTCTGTCTGTTTTTCTCCCCCTTTTCCTTTCTGTGCCCCTCGCTGCCCCATTTGCATTGTGCCTGTAATTCTGTCTGTTTTTCTCCCCCATTTTCCTTTCTGTGCCCCTCGCTGCCCCATCTGCGTTGTGCCCGTAATTCTGTCTGTTTTTCTCCCCCATTTTCCTTTCTGTGCCCCTCGCTGCCCCATCTGCGTTGTGCCCGTAATTCTGTCTGTTTTTCTCCCCCATTTTCCTTTCTGTGCCCCTCGCTGCCCCATTTGCGTTGCGCCTGTAATTCTGTCTGTTTTTCTCCCCCATTTTCCTTTCTGTGCCCCTCGCTGCCCCATTTGCGTTGTGCCCGTAATTCTGTCTGTTTTTCTCCCCCATTTTCCTTTCTGTGCCCCTCGCTGCCCCATTTGCGTTGTGCCTGTAATTCTGTCTGTTTTTCTCCCCCATTTTCCTTTCTGTGCCCCTCGCTGCCCCATTTGCGTTGTGCCCGTATTTTTTGTCTGTTTTCTCTCCCCTTGTACTTTTGTGCCCCCGCTGCCTCTCGCCATTCCCGCCGCTGCGTCCCTGCGGCCCCGCCCCTGACTGCCCATTCGCTGCCCCTGCCTCCCGCCTCCCAGCTGCTCCTCCCTCCCACCTCCCCATAAATGGCGGCCGCTGCGCGGTGAGGAGAGCGACCCTTGACCTTGCCAGGTAGGTCGCTCCCCCACCACACAGCTCCGCCTGTGTTGTCTGCCCGCTGCTTCTGCAGGTAAGATCGCCCCTCCGCTTGTGGCCCCGGTGCCCGTATTTCTTGCTTGTCTCCCCATTTTCCTTCTGTGCCCCTCGCTGCCCCATTTGCGTTGCGCCTGTAATTCTGTCTGTTTTTTCTCCCCCATTTTCCTTTCTGTGCCCCTCGCTGCCCCATTTGCGTTGTGCCCGTAATTCTGTCTGTTTTTCTCCCCCATTTTCCTTTCTGTGCCCCTCGCTGCCCCATTTGCGTTGTGCCCGTAATTCTGTCTGTTTTTCTCCCCCATTTTCCTTTCTGTGCCCCTCGCTGCCCCATTTGCGTTGTGCCCGTATTTTTTGTCTGTTTTCTCTCCCCTTGTACTTTTGTGCCCCCGCTGCCTCTCGCCATTCCCGCCGCTGCGTCCCTGCGGCCCCGCCCCCCTGACTGCCCATTCGCTGCCCCTGCCTCCCGCCTCCCAGCTGCTCCTCCCTCCCACCTCCCCATAAATGGCGGCCGCGCAGCGGACGTGCGCAGCGGGCGCGCCGCTGGCGCGCCGAAGGCACGCCTAAGGCAAGCCCGTCTGCGCCCGTCCGCGACTGGACCGCGCCCAGCGCCAGAACCCCTGGATCCCACCCATGCAACACTACTCGACGGACCTACGACGCCGCCACCCTCACCGCACTCAATGCCGGCCGGAACCCTGCCTGCTACCGAGCCTCACCGAGACGCACCCACGGACCCTTCACCTGCCAAACCTGCCGATTCACCTGCCCCCGGACGTGCACCACCTCCGCCAAGTCGAGCACCAGCAGCAACCACCTGAAATGCATCCTGTTGAACACCCGCTCCGTCCACAGGCACGCCGTGGAACTCTGGGACCTGCTCGACGCAACAGCACCGGACATCGCCTTCCTCACCGAAACCTGGATGAACGCCTCCTCAGCGCCCGACATCGCCATAGCCATCCCGGACGGATACAAGATCACCCGGAGGGACCGCGTCAACCAGACGGGAGGAGGCATCGCCATCGTACACAAGAACACCATCCGCATCTCGACTAACTCCGACGAGACCTTCACCGCCGCCGAACACCTACACTTCCAGATACACACTGACCCCAAGACCACCCTCCGAGGCACCCTCATCTACAGACCCCCGGGACCACGCACACTATTCAGCGAAGACATCGCAGACTTCATCAGCCCGCACGCCATGCCCTCCGCCGACTACATCCTCCTAGGGGACCTCAACTTCCACCTGGAGAACAACAACGACAGAAACACCACCGCCCTGCTGGACAACCTCGCCAACCTCGGACTCAAGCAACTGGTGAACACGCCCACCCACTACGCCGGCCACACGCTTGACCCCGTCTTCTCTTCCAGCAAGCACATCTCCTTCAGCCACGCCACCGGACTCCACTGGACCGACCACAGCTGCGTCCACTTCAGCTTCAGAAAGACTGCAACCCACCACCACCCGCAACAGGCTCCCCGCCGGAGCTGGAGCAAGATCACCGCCGAGCAGCTCACCGCCTCCCTCAGCCAGAACACACCCACCAACACAACGGACCCAAACGAAGCAGCCAGCAACCTCGCCAAGTGGCTGACCGCCTGCGCAGACGACCTCGCACCACTAAAAACCCTCCCAGCAGACCCGGAAGCAAGAAAACCCCTTGGTTCACCAACGAACTCAAGGAATCCAAGAAGAACTGCCGCACTCTCGAGAAAACCTGGCGACTCGACCAGACCACAGACAACAGGACCGCCCTCAAGCACGCCACCCGCAAACACCACCAGCTGATCCGTGCCACCAAGAAGTCGGCACTCAAAGAACGACTGGACAACAACGCCCACGACAGCAAGGAACTTTTCAGCATCGTCAAAGAGTTCTCCAACCCCAGCGCCGGAAACAACGACATCACCCCCTCGCAAGACCTCTGCAACTCACTCGCCGCGTTCTTCCACCGCAAGATCACCGACATACATAACAGCTTCGACGCACAAACCACGCACCCTACCGCCGAACCAACGCCCGCCACCACCACCCTCTGCAACTGGACCCCGATCAGCACCGAAGACACCACCCGCACGATGAACTCCATCCACTCCGGATCACCAACCGACCCCTGCCCACACCACGTCTTCAACAAAGCCGACGCCACCATCGCACCCCATCTCCGGGACATCATCAACTCCTCCTTCCACACCGCCACCTTCCCGGAGAGCTGGAAGCACGCCGAGCTTACCGCCCTCCTGAAGAAACCAACGGCGGACCCCACCGACCTCAAGAACTACCGTCCCATCTCGCTCCTTCCGTTTCCGGCCAAAGTCATCGAGAAGACCGTCAACAGACAGCTTGCCGCCTTCCTCGAGACAAATGGATCCCTCGACCCCTCGCAGTCCGGGTTTCGGGCCAACCACAGCACCGAGACCGCCCTTATCGCAGCCACCGACGACATCAGAACCCTAACCGACAACGGGGAAACAGCAGCCCTCATCCTCTTGGACCTCTCCGCGGCGTTCGACACCGTCTGCCACCGCACCCTAGTGAAGCGCCTCAGCAACATCGGAATCCGAGAGAAAGCACTGGAATGGATCATCTCGTTCCTCGCCGGAAGAACCCAGAGAGTCCGCCTCCCCCGTTCAGATCCGAGGCCACCGAAGTCATCTGCGGCGTTCCACAAGGATCTTCACTCAGTCCAACCCTCTTCAACGTCTACATGAGCCCCCTCGCAGCCATCGCACGCCAACACAACCTCAACATCATCTCCTACGCCGACGACACCCAGCTGATCCTCTCCCTCACCAACGACCCCACCACCGCCAGAGCCAACCTACACGACGGGATGAGAGACGTCGCCGACTGGATGAGGAACAGCCGCCTTAAACTGAACTCAGACAAGACGGAAGTCCTCATCCTGGGCTCATCACCCTCCGCCTGGGACGACTCCTGGTGGCCCCCGGCCCTGGGCACCGCGCCCAAGCCAACGGACCACGCACGCAACCTGGGCTTCATCCTGGACTCCTCCCTGTCGATGACCAGACAAGTCAACGCCGTCTCATCTTCGTGCTTCAACACCCTGCGCATGCTCCGCAAGATCTTCAGATGGATCCCCACTGAAACCAGGAAGACCGTCACCCAGGCACTCGTCACCAGCCGACTGGACTATGGGAACACCCTCTACGCCGGAACCACAGCCAAACTTCAAAAAGACTCCAGCGCATCCAGAACGCCTCCGCACGACTCATCCTGGACATCCCCCGACACAGCCACATCACCGGACACCTGAAAGACCTGCACTGGCTCCCCGTCAGCAAGAGAATCACGTTCAGACTCCTCACCCACGCACACAAGGCCCTCCACGACCTGGGCCCAAAGTACCTCAACGACCGCATGACCTTCTACACGCCCACCCGCCAGCTACGATCAACCAGCCACGCCCTCGCCACCGTACCACGCATCCGCAGAACCACCGCCGGAGGAAGATCCTTCTCCTACCTGGCAGCCAAGACCTGGAACTCCCTCCCCACTCACCTTCGGCGAACCCAGGACCATCTCTCCTTCAGGAAGCAGCTCAAGACCTGGCTGTTCGAGCAGTAACTTACCCCCTCCCCCAGCGCCTTGAGACCCTCCCGGGTGAGTAGCGCGCTCTATAAATGCCGTGATTGATTGATTGATTGATTGGGAGGTGTTCCGCTAGGAGATGGATATTGTGGTGAATAGCCCACTTCCAGATGTCTTGGGCTAAGTGGGACAGTTGGAGAGAGTGTTCCCCCCCCCCCTGTTTCTGTATGTAATACATAGCTGTCATGTTGTTGGTTCGAACTAAGACAGTTTTGCCAGATAGGTGATCTTGAAAGGCCTTGAGAGCTAGAAAGATCGCCATGAGCTCTAAATGATTGATGTGGAGCAACTTTTGTTGGTGGCTCCACAGGCCTTGCACTGTGAGTTGTTGAAGATGAGCTCCCCATCCAGTTAGGGACGCGTCCGCTGCTAATACAGTCTGTGGAACTGAGTCTATGAACAGCCGTCCTTTTGACAGATTTTGGGTGTTCCACCACTGCAGAGAGCGATGAGTATGGCCGCTTAACAACACTAGATCGGTTAATAGACCATGTGACTGGTCCACTGACTGGCTAAGCATTCTTGAAGTGGACGCATGTGCAGCCTGGCATGGGGAACGATCATGATGCAAGATGCCATCATTCCCAACAGTTGCATAAACACTCGAGCTGGAAGTGATTGAGTGGCTTGAAATTTGAGAATCAGCGCCTAAATGTTTCGAATTCTGGCTGCATTGGGAAAGGCTAGAGCCCTTTGAGTATCCAGAGTGGCTCCTAGGTAGTTCTGAATTTTGTTTGGCTGAAGATGTGATTTTAACACATTGACTGTAAACCCTAGCTGGTGAAGTAACTGCATGGTTACGGAAGTATGTTTGCGACATTGTAGGTACGTGCTGGCTTTGATGAGCCAGTCGTCCAGATAGGCGAAGACATGTATGCTCTGTCTTCTTAGATGCGCAGCTACTACCGCCAGACACTTTGTGAAGACTCTGGGGGCAGTGGTGACTCCGAATGGGAGTACCTTGAATTGGTAGTGTTGACCTGCTACCACGAACCTGAGAAATTTGCGGTGAGGCGGATGGATTGGAATATGAAAGTAGGCGTCTTTTAAGTCTAGAGTAGAAAGAAAGTCGCCCTTTTGCAAAAGGGGTAGAACCTGTTGAAGTGTTACCATGTGGAAATGGTCTGACTGTATGTAAAGATTTAGTTCTCGGAGATCTAGTATTGGTCTGAGAGAACCGTCCTTTTTGGGAATCAGGAAGTAAAAGGAGTAGACGCCCGACCAATGATGTTGTGGTGGTACGGGCTCTATAGCTTGTTTTAGTAGCAGAGATTGTACCTCTTGTTTGAGAAGGTGTATGTGATCCGGTGAAAGTTTGTGCAACTTTGGGGGAATGTTTGGAGGAGTGTTGATGAACTCCAGGCAGTAACCAGAACGGATAATTTAGAGGACCCACTTGTCTGTTGTTATTGACTGCCACTTTGGTAGAAATTGTGACAGTCTTCCCCCCGCAGGTGTTAAATGGTTGGGGGGAACTATGGGCAAGTCACTGTTTTGTATTGGAGGGGGAGGTACGTGTGTTGGAACCTCTACCTCTGCCCTTGCCGTTATTTCCTCTATAACCACCTCTGAAGTAAGTTTTGGAACCTGAGGGTTGGTTATTGCCCTTATAGGTAGATGCAGTGTCCGAGGAAGTGGTTTTGGACCCTGCTCGATAAAAGGAACCACGACCTTGTGGAGACTGAAGGGCTCCCATTGATTTAGCCACTTCAGTATCTTTCTTCATCTTCTCAACCACCGGCCCAAACAGGTGTTCTTTGTCGAAGTGTGTGTTCAAAATTGAGGTCTGAACCTCCGGTTTGAACCCCGATATGCATAGCCAGGCATGCCTTCTTAAAAGGACACTAGTGTTCACTGCTCGGGCAGATGTATCAGCCGCATCTAAGGAGCATCTAGTTTGATTGTTGGAGATTAGTTGTCCCTCACGTACCAGGTCTTGCGCTTTAGATTTATGTTCTTGGGGTAAAAATTGGATAAGTTGTTCCATTTCATCCCAAAGCGCACAGTCATATCTGGCTAGCAGCGCTTGTGTGTTAGCTATGCGCCAGAAGTTGGCTGCCTGGGAGGCTATTCTTTTCCCTGAAGCATCAAGGAGCTTTGACTCTTTATCTAGGGGTGGTGCGTCTCCAGTAGTCGATGGGTAATTGTCCTTTTATGTAGACTGGATCAGTTGGTGCAGGTTTGTATTTTTTATCCACCCTAGGGGTAAGGATACGTGCCCTGACAGGATCCTTAAATATGTCGTCTACATGTCTGGTCATTCCTTTAAGCATTGGCAACATATGTGTGGATTTTTGCGTGCTGTTTAATGTTTCAAAGAGGAAATCCTCTTCAAGGAATTCTTTATGCAGCTGGACCCCATGGTAATTGGCAGCCCTGCCTAGCAATTCAATATATCCTACGCTGTCGTCTGGTGGAGAGGGCCTGGTAGGGTATATGTCAGGGTCATTGTCTGTGGGCGAGTCAATGTTATAGTTATCCCACACATCTGTAGGTCCAGGCTGATTATCATCATTAGTATCATCCCCGTCCCCATCACCCTGATCGTCAGGTATATATGGTGGTGAGTGCTCAGGTGAAGTTGGCACAGGCAGAGACTGAGGTAAAGGTGGTGAAGGAAGAGGAAGAGGAGGAGGGGAAGGGTTTGTCCCAACTGTTCTCTTCTTTAATGGAATGCGGTATTCCTCTTCGGTAGTAGCACCTCTGTTTAAAGTCACTTTGGTAGTAATGTGGCCAGTTTTTGAATGTATGACCAACATTTTCTGTTTTGGGTCCGGTTTTTCGAGCGGATCACCGAAACTATGCTTCTTAGGTGACTTTAGTGTATCCGTCTATTTCGGCGCCAAAATTTTCGGTGCTGATGGTTTTGGGGCTGGTGTCTTCGGATCCGAGGTGGTTTTCGGTGCCGAATGGTGATGATCGGAGCCGGACTTGGTCTTCGACCCCAAAGGCTTTGGCTCGGTGCCCGATTTGGAATGGGGCTTTTCGGAGCCGGAAGGCTTTTTGGTAGGCTTTGGTGCCGAGCCGGGAGGCGGGGCATCGGAAGCGTGGTCTTGGTGCCGACCGGGGCCCGAGGGCGCGGGTTGGTCCGGAGCCTTCTTTTTTGGTTGAGTTGGGAGTTGGGGCAAGATAGGGCCTGTACTTACAGTACGTTGTCCCTGCGGGATGTCTTCATCCTGTTCGGAGTCATCGTCGGAGAGGGAGATCTGTTCTTGCTCCTCCTCGGCTCCGATAGGGTTGTCAGCCTCTTCATTCGATTCAGGTCCGAAGAGGTCCGGAATGGAGCCTGTGTGTTGGCTCTGCGTGTCGCGTCGTCGGGCCAGACTGTCGCAAACTGTCTTTTTGGAGCGGAAAGCTCGGCACGCGTCGCAGTCCTGTCCACTGTGTTCCGGTGACAGACACAGGTTGCACACCTTGTGTGAATCGGTGTGCGGATATTTCGCGTGGCACAGAGGACAGAATTTAAAAGGAGTTTGTTCCATCGACTGCGAGTCGAACTGGGGGCTCGGCTCAACGGCCTACCACAAGCTCTCAGATCGAAAAGAGTTTATTGTAAGAACACGATCTGCGACGAATGGATAACGCAATCGAAAACAATACCGTCGAGGTTGAGTGTTGAACGCACAGAGAGAAACCGAAGGATCGGCGTCGAACCGGAGCGCAGCGAGTCACATCCGAACCCGGTGGCGTAAAAAAACAATCTGAAGATGGAGTCGATGACCAAGCGCACTATCACCGAAAGGAGGAGTCACCTACCTCGTGACCAGGAAGACTTCTCAGAAGAAAAACAAAGTGCAAACATCTGAGCCCAACACTAGATGGCGATCTATGCATAAGCATGTGATCTACAGCTCACATGCCTCGAACACACATTTTTTTTTGTTGCTACATTCTGCTGTTTATGCAGTAGATTATGTAATATTTGGCAAATCCAGAATTATGATGAAAACACGTGCCCGCATAATTCCAGTTGCCGTGACTTTAATCAGAGTGCCACTGCAATCATAGGACCAACCACAGGTGTTCCCAACACTCCACAGCCCAAGAGCAAAAGCTCCAGCTCCAGTGTGCTTTGAGATGAAGGAAAACCTTTCCGGGGGTCATCAGGGATCAAATCCACTGGGAGAGGTAGAATGAGCTTGTGAGGGCAACTTCTGAGAATGAGCTTGTGAGGGCAACTTCTGGGGGTCTGCTACAGTCTCTGCAGCCCACCACAACACAACCCACACACGTTGGTGGTGCCCCTGTCCATCCCGGAGGCACCACAATTGTACATTGTAGCCCTACTGCAGGGATGGGCCTTGCATATTTATGAACAAATCTGATCCCTTCCCACCAACATATAGTAGAATATGAGCAAATCTGTATTAAGTATAATAACCCAATTTCTTCCATTTGCTACTTGTTATAATTCACTAATAAGTTAACAAGAACATAAACAATATGCTATATGTTATGACCCTCCACTGAAGCCAAATATACACACATATATATAAATATATATACACACACACATTTTTATAAGTTGTTTTTAAATGTAACCGCACTACTTTTTCTTTCTTTTTAAATCCTCAGTGCTGTGGTGGGAAGGGGGCAACACGGAGTTTACTGCAGCAGTGTCTCAGCCATTTCCAAGAGGGTGCACCTCCTGTGCAGTTCACATGAGCCTGCATCTTCCTTTCTGCTCCCACCACAGCGGGAGCAGGTTCTTCTTCTGCAGGTGAGAGCTGTGTACTTTCCGTGCCCCCAGTGAGCGGAGACAGGGATATGAGAATGCATACCACCCGCCCCCACCCCATGTGCAGGGAATTGGTGGGACAATATGCTCAGCCAAGTTTCCTTGCAGGATACGGGGGAAGGTGTCTCCAGGGCACGTTACCATGCAGCAACCCCTGGGGGCAGAGATAAGTTGGGGGAGGGGGCTCTACGCACACAGGAGGGGAAAGCAATTGCGTCGCTCCCCGATAGAACAGCGGAGCACCTCATGATTTATTCTCTGCTGGTCCCCCATTGGGTACCGAGCTTTAAAAGATGGCAAAATAAGCCCATGGGGCAGATTTTAATTTACTTGAACTAATTTTGCTCCTGGTGGCCAGCCGCAGTCACAAGAAGCATTGTATTCAGGCATCTTGACTTTTAAAGGGCTCTTTTTGTGAGAAACTAGGTTGCTGTCTCCCTGCACCAGACTTGTCCTTGGTCCGTGCTCCTGAGGCTCTCTTCTGCTTGATGGCATCTTTCACAGCCCACCACAACCAGCAAGCAGAACATCCTCCCTGCTGCACTCCTTACATGGTCTTCTGGCCATCTTTCAGGGCACCTATGTGTCAGCAGCGGAATGAATGACCAGGCCACAGAAGATCCAGGGGAACCATTTAGGGTCTCCCAACTAAGGGGCCTAGTACCAATCGCCCTAGTGATACCCATCCTAGTCCTGGAGATCAGCTGGAGTCAAAGTCCCAAAGTCCATCACTGCAGGCGCTCAAGTGTCTTTTCAATCCAGCTTGGCATTCTTTGACCTATCATCGCATCCTAATCCTGTGTCTTCTTATCTGTCTCTCCCTTGTGCAGAGATTTTTAAGTGGGATGGAAAGTTCTAGCAGCCAGGCACCGATAGCCAATTCTGGGATGCCATATGATGACTCCACACCTGTTCAACTCTCTTGAACAGCTTTCTGGGACAAACCAACATGGCAACTTCAAGTTGCCTGTGGGAACAGCTTCTCTGAGCCTCACCGTCAACCCCTAGCTGACACAGCTGCCTGATCCCTTCCCACCAAAACTTCAAAAGGGAGATATCCGTTATTTGGCTCCAGGTCTGGCCCTCCTTCGTTTCGGTGGGCTGGACTGTCCCAGCCCAGTTGCAATGCGACAAGCTAATTAACAGATGCAGATTTCCTCCTCAGTCCTTCCTTTCCCAGTAACTGGGTCAAGTACTCTTCATAGCTCTTATGTGGGGAGGACTATAATCCTCCTGCTGAGGAGCAGAGTCTTGTAGAGGGGACAAAGGCCTGTCATCTGATTATGAGCTGAGCCAGAGAAATATGACAACTCTTAAAGCGCCACAATGAGTGTATGTATGATGTTAGGGACGGCAAATATACACTCAGTTTATGTTTACCCCTAGACTGGTATCTTCATGGACCCAGAAGACCCACACAGTGCAAAACAGTACTTTTACACCTATTATGTGTAATGCAATGAAAGCACCACAGACCTTCAGTTAGCCCTATAGACCTACACTATGAATGCCCACTCACATTATAAGGCTTACATCAGGTCAGTACAAATACTTGAAGAGTCCTTTCTGCGACAGTTTACCTGTGCAGAGACAAAGCTGCTCAAGACAGAAGTCTTGTATGCACAGTCTGCACACGCGTGTACTTGCATGTTCACAGTAACTAGCCCAAAGCATCTTACGCTAGCTGTGCAGTGGCAGCCTGGTCTTAAAAGGCAGACATCGGCAATTAGCACTCTCAGTCCATTTACTGTGAATTTACCATGAGTGAAACTAAGCAAGTGAGTGAGTCTCACTCACAGTAAAAGGCCTAAAACCGGGTAATAAAAAGCAAAACATCTAGGGGATTACATGGTCAGAAACAACTTTGCAACAGGTTGCAGGTAATATTCCTAGGACAGACAATACCAATCAATCTGCTGTTCAAAAACATTCAATTAGCTGCAGCACAGTATCCAGTCAAAATGTACTGCATGCTTTGTATTGTTTTAGGCTCCAGGAAATATTCTGCACACACATTTGGCTCCAACTCTCTCAATGGTTTCTTTGAGAAGAAACAAATTCACTTTTGCTTGGAAAATCTCAAGAAAGTCAGACACTGAAGGAGAAGGGCATAGTGTGTAAACTCGAGCAATGACAAGGCCTAGGGACCTTTAATAATTTTTTAGCAACCATTACTTCACGGTTATTACAGCTAATTTCTCAGAAACCGCATTAATTTCTTTCCTGAGAAGAGAAGTAGTGATGGTGACAAGAGGCATAAAGGAACACCCATATGGTAGGTGCACAAGTGTTCTAGGCGCAGATTTAATTTGCTGGGAACAAAATATTTTACTTACCTCAGACAGGCTAAGAGATGCTGACCTTGGTTGATTTGTACATTTTGACAGGAACAAACCCAATTTTATTCCATAAAGATTATGTTCATTATATACAAGATGCAGTCATTTAGGTTGAACATTGAGGTGAAAACACCAATATAGAAGCAAAAATGATGAGTGATCAACAATCCAAAAAACTGACCAGTGAGGTAGCATGATGCATGCACCAGCTGGATCAAATATACTGCTTGTTACACAATTTGCAAACTCTGGCTGCCTTTTTATTCCTCAGTACACTCTCTTTCTTACTCACATGCAACATATCAGGACAAGCTTTGCTGGAGTAAGCCACTGGAGATCTGATAGTCACAGAGTTTATTGCAAAAAAGTTCTTTGCCTTTACAGTCAATTGAGTGAACCTTTAAGGGGGAAGCTTTTTTTTAACCTTGTGCTGGAAGCCAAAAAACTCAAAAATTCTACAGTTGAGTTTTGAAAGAGTAAAAAGGAATTTCAAGAGGTGGGCTGATGATTACTGAACCAGTTGTGGCATGTGAGCAGTAATGAATTCTTAAGGATGCACTCAATAACATTACAGATTTAGAGGAGGACATACTCCATATCATGAAATCAGTCAATAATAATTTGTTAGCAGCAACTGCATGAAAGCACATTAAAGCAGTCTGCTTGAGGATGCGCAAATATAATGACATCTTACCAGACGATATTAAAGAACATAAAAAGCATAATCATTTCCCTTCTATGAGTGGTCAAAAGTGACAGGGCAGTAACCCCACCCATCACTGCTACTAAGGGAATAGGTCACCACATTGGTTAAAAGTGGGATCACAGGTTATTATGATAGCCACATATGGACTATGAAATAACATGTTGAAGTCGGTGTTTCTGCACTGAATCCCATGTGAACCCATAATTTTATTCTTTTTAGGGGTTTAAAGTCCTCCGAGTTTGAGCAGAATGATTTGCTCCATAAGATAATGAAGGATTACTGCACCTAGGAATACTGACTGTATTAAACCCACATCACTTGTGATGCCAGTCCAGCCAATAACTCAAATTATTGGTGTGATCGGTAATACAGGGCCACTGATAAGAAGGCCTGTGTCTTCAGCAGAGGTATTCAGATGACTTGTATTTATGGAATGGGTACCACAGCAAATACTTCAACATTTACTGAGGCCCTACAAATTCTTAACAATATTCAGAATAATGTTACCAGTTTGGAGGCTAAAAAGTAGGCACTTATTTTATATCCATGGGAGAGGGAGTGGAAGCCGAAAAATCCCTACTTCTCAAAATATGTGTGTCCCTCAATTTTGAAAAGGCTCATCAGATCAAATAATTTAGCTCGAAATTCACTTTGACACATACACTTATGTCAGTGTCAAGAATCAGAGTAGCTTGCCAAGCAACCAGTATCCACTGGAAAATATCACGGATAAGAACACAGAGTCCAGGCAACAAATGAATTATGCGTGTTTCTCTTCTCATGGGTGGTGGTACATCACTTCAGAAAACACACACTCCACAAGTATGTACTCAGTTCCCCCACTTTTTATGCTTCCATGACAGGTTTGGGATTTTGTCACAGAACTCGTACTTGGCAATGATGTGCCACTGTCCCAACACAACGTACAGTGGGAGTTGGGAATCACTGACCAGAGTATTTGCACCACTAATTCAGTAAATGAAGCCCATTTTCTCACCGTAAGTTACAGCCAGCTTGTATTTGCACCTTATGTAATATTTAAAGGGCAGGAGAGGGAGTGACTGAGGATACTGTTTGAGGGCTTATAGTAAACATTTTAGCAATTTGCTATGTTTTATATTTTGTTTGTTTTGCTTGATTGCACAATATTGTGGGCTTTGATGAGGAGTACTGGCCAGCCCAACCAAGCAGAATTTGTGTTGTGCTCTATTTACCGCCAGTGGCGGCAATCATAAGTGAGCGCACTAGTTGTTGTTGGCATACTAACGATGTGTAGACACGCATGTGACTATTTAAAGCACCTTGAAGCATGGTCTACTAATGATGTGCAGTCATGCATGTGACTATTTAAAGCGCCTTGCAGCATGTCAGCAAAAAAACGCAAAAAAGTTATGTGCTAAGGCTCCAATGAGTCCTCATAAAAAAAAATCATCATTGATTTCGGAGTCCAGTACGAATTTTGTAGTGGGAAGATGTAGCGATGGGAAGATCTGACTAATGCTGAATACTCTTGATTCTAAAGTGTATATAAATTGCTTGCAAGGTTTGAAATTGGATTAATGGGCTTTTATGCTTTAACAGTATTTTTGATTTATTTACAAATCTTTCCTTTGGGATTTCATTTGTGGGCACGTGTGTTTTATATGGCATAAACATTGTTAAATGTCTGACATCAGAATAAAGTCCGGTTGCCAGTGGTCATTAAAATTAATGTTTGATATATGGCCAAATGGGGCACCTGTATTTATCCTATAGCCTGAGTACTTTGCAGGCAGGATTATTATGTTACAAAATCTGTAGCTTTTGGAGTCATTATCGGAAATGCTGTAAATGGATACAATTGTGAATGTCTTTGCAAAGAAAATGCAGACGAATGGGGAAATAAATGAATGGGTCACTTAGCATTGTACAGAAGACCTACAGTAGTTCTAAGGCTTGTTGGTGGCACAAGTTTGACCAAGAGCCTTCACTCGAAGTAAAACTGCAGGTATTATAAAAGGATAGAGCATGTTTGGTATAACTCCACATTCAGAAGAAAATGTTTAATGGAGTTTCTAAAATGTTTAATGGAGTTTCCAAAATGTTTAATGGAGTTTCCAAAATGTTTTATGGAGTTTCTGCCTGGTGCACAAAAAAGATCTGAGGATGGAAATCTGCAGGGTATAATACCCATGAGCAACTGTGTCTAAAATATGGGAATGCCTCTGTAGTGCAGGACAAAATAACCTTCAACAATGCTTACAATTTGAAAAATAGAATTAGAAAACATAACTCTTACCGTGGCCTTCTACACTAAGTTGATCTATCAATAACATGGCATTTCTGTAAACTGAAGTGGGTGAATCACAATCCTCTGTTGCAGTGTCAGAAGAGAGAGTCAAGTCTTCTAAATCATCAGCAAGATCAATTTGTCTAGTGACCTGAAAAATTGAAATCACTTTTTTGAGTATGGGGAGCTGCAAAAAATGTAAGCAAATGTGCCCACTAATTAATGACTTAGGGGAAAAAATGAATGACATTACCTTGTCTTGTTTATTTCCTGGGTTGGAAAGTGACCTGAAAAGAAACAAACATAATAACCATCAGTACCTGCATGGCCATGCTGACAAATATAGAGAGTTGAGAATGTGTTAAATAAATGGTTGTACAAGTAAAAGTAATTATTGGCTAAACAGCAATCTGAACAGTACTATTTTTTATTTTATCAACTATGTTAGAGACCATCTTGGTCCTGCTGCTCCAGTAGGAACAGTCCAGCCTGAATTCTTATGGATTGTCCCCTCTGAAGAGGTGCACAGTTCCCCAGAGCAGTTTCAGCCTTGCTGGGGCTCGTCACAGAGATACAGCTTGTGTCCATATGGCACAGCAAGAAAGGTATCCACGTCAAGGTGTAAACACACTACTTAAAGCAACTCAGGCATCAGACATGGGATGGCAAGGAAACACTTTAATCAGACCTACTGTTCACTACTCAGGCTCTGAGTAATTACCTGCAACTAAGATTAATTCAAGCATCACATCAAATATGTTTTGCTTCTCTCATACGTCAAACAGGGGAACAGAACTTTGGATCTCTTAGACAGCGTCTTGAGTAACCCTTAAAACAAATAGCACATGGATACCAGCCATGCCATTTTAAGAGCCTGCATCAAATCATGATGGGCACAAAGAGTGTTTACCCAGCATTTGTATTTAATCTGTCACTAATATCTATCATAATGCCTACCATATTCACAAGAAGAATTTTAGTGAGTCAACTGTGCTCACAGGCATGCTGCCAATCAAATAAGAAACTGATCAGGGCCCACTAACTCTGCTACTGCCATCTGTCATAGTTTGGTCTGATGGTCACTGCTTTAGGTATAAATAAACATCTGTTATCCGGCGCCAAGCTACCCAAAGGATGAATATGCGATTTAAAAATACACATTATAAGCTTAACATTATTCATCACCGAGAGCTGGACTTAAAATGTTTTGCCAAGCATCAGCATGTGGTTCTCAGTTTCTGCATCAGGATGGTAGAGATAATAGGTAATATGGGTAGTTATTTTTTTTTAAAAAAAAAGAGGACAACATTGTTTTTTTCAGTGCAAAAGGGAGGCACTCTTTACTCAGCCTCTTTGCCTCTGGAAAAAACCTCCCCTGGCTTATTCCTATCTTTCTCAGGTGAAACAGGGTTAAATAGCAGTGGATGAGGAATTGCACAAAGGAATGTCTTAAGTGAGAGATCGCAGAGTGGCTGATTCAGGGTGTGTAGGCACTGTGACAGAGAGAGTGGCTGGCTTAGAATTATTCTTTTAGTATCCTGATGCTGTGTGTTCTTCACTGCTAATGTAGGCTTCTAAAAACATACATGCAAAAGGCTCAGAGGCCTACCAGTCATAGAACTTTAATTTTTCATACTGACCACAGTACCCATGTCTGACAAAGCCTGAGACAATCATTATAGGTCCACAGAAAGGGCCGACGCACCAGCCCTTCAATGGTCAGCTACCCTGAACTTTCTGCTACAAAAAACTAATGCCATGAAACCAGAACGAAGCAGCAGAAGCTCATATAATGTGCTTTGGGTATTTTTTTTTCGTTTTAAAGTGAAACTAGAGAGAAGTCATTAATTCAACAAGGGGTATCATCTTGATAGTAACTACCAGGTGTGCATCAAAGCTAAAGGAAACCTCCTTTCCTTCAGGAAACTGCTTATAACACATCTTTTTCATTTTCCTCTGAATTTGTTTAGATCTCTTGAGATTTATCTATTGTATCTCTTCTACAATTTTCCATTTGCTAAATTTTAGAATTTAATTTGCTTTTACTTCCAGTGTGCTCAAAGTTTCAGAATGTCTCACCTATAACAATAATACTGATCTATGCAAAGTGTGCTAATGCCTTTTAGAGTCACTCTAAAGAAAATGGTTACAAAATGAAATGAAATGATGAGGACAATAGGTGGAAATATAAGAAATCAACAGTGAAATGGTGGTTTGGATAACTAATAACTAATTGTTGTGAAAGATTGCTTTTGCACCTGAATAAACTACTCGGACTCAGTGGGCCATGCAACAGTGCCCTTTAAATTGACAGAAGGCAGCACCAGGAATGGGGAAGCAACAATGGTAGCTGGTCTGACTGCCTTTCCCTACTGTGGTATATCAAAGCCTGTACTGGATCCTTTTTAACCATGTCTGGATGCCAGCAACCCAAGGTGAGATAAACTATCTCCTGTGGTACAAAACCGTTCTTTTTACAAAACTTAGCAAAGGCTAGCATTGCAGGGGTTGCAATGAACCTCCAGCACAAAGTGGGCGTAAGCGATTATGTGAAGGCCTACATTAAGCCAGTTTAGATATTTTAAGTCTATAAAAAAAATATGAGCCAATAAGTTGACTTTTTGTTCAAATTATGACACAGTCCCTTACTTTACTGCAAGTGCAAAAAGGATACCCCTTTAAATCCTAATGGCTGCTCTGGCATCAACATTGCTCTTGAAATAAAAAAATGCAAATCAGGAGTATTCCACCTAGCACCTTGCCAATCTGCTGATTACTTTGTTTCTGTTCTTTACTCTCAAAACATTAGGCATGACATTTTAAGATTTCCTCTTCCCAAACATCTGAAAACTTAGGTGCTGAGCAATATATAAAAAAATACAAACAAAAATGTTTGGCACAGTCCAGCAGTCCTTAATTTGTAAAAGAATATGTACGGCGGGCCACATTTTTACTCAGGAGTCTGCCTCCAACTGTGGAACATGCCAATGTTAAAGAATACTGCCTCGTCTTCATTTCATCTCAGGCCTCGTTTTTCCACCACCCTGCACTTCAAGTCCCTTTACCTCACTCTTGGCTTTTTCATATCCATGTTCTTCTGCCTTTGTCTCCGCTTCCCTGTCTTTCCTTCCTTTCTCACTGTTCTACTCTCTCTGTTACTCTCGTGCAAAGCGCAACATTTATAAATAAGTTCTGGACTGCAAATGTTAGTTTTGGTGATCACCACAAGCAACCACCTGCACAAATTACGCATTAAGGAGTAGGCATGCTTTGAAGAGGAGACCAAAAAAAGATACAGTCTAGAAATTAGCACTTTTTACAAGAAAATGTAGCTAAACGTAATCATGCTGAACTAGGAGTGAACCAAATGAGAAAACCTTAGAAAAGAGTACAACATGTCATATAAATAAGTTCATGTCAACATTGGTCATTGGAAAAGGTGGAACCAAGGTTTTATGTTGCCAGACCCCGTGTGATCACCAGAACAAGAGCTTCAAGAAGCACTATTGAGATAGGGTCTCTGGCTCCACCGACACGCTGGTTGCCCTGAGTAGAGAACTAGATTGAGCTGAAGTTGTGCACTTCTATCAAAAGAGTATTTATGTTGACCTCCTACTGGCTGGAGGACGGGTTTTCCTAACCATGCTGAAATGTAATGACACAGCAGCATACTAGGGGGAAACGCTCCAACCTGATGCACTACTATTGGCTGAGGGATTTCCCCTCAACTAAGAAGGAGCCCTTCAGAGTGTAGTTTGTGCTGGTTAATGTGACCATACGTCTGTTACACAAACCTTCTCTAACCTCAGTCTAGCACCGTTCATAGATCTTTTAAAAAAGAACATTTGAATGAAATTTCAGTATACTCACCCGAGAGCAAATCCAATAACTGGCCATGTTCAGGGATTAAGAGTGATTCAATGTTTAAAGTGATCTAGTACTGGAGCATTTTTGATCCCTCAGCCAATTCAAGAGCGTTGTAGAGAATTCCGAAATGCTGATTTTCTGTGGAGTCAGCACATGCATCTGCGGTTTATAAACACTGCCTGGTGGCCTGGGACGTTCTCCATCCAGCAGTGAGTGCCATGTATTTGAGCAGTGTAGCCAAGGTGAGAGTCACTGCCAGTAAAGTTGCCCCGAACAATCACAGCTGGTCTTGGCCCAGACACACCCTGCTGCTGCTGCTACCCACGATGTTGGATCGGAGAAGGGAGGAGTGGAGGTTTTTGGAGGGGTGATTCTGCTAGTGTTGCAGCTTTAAGCAAGACTGGCCCCGGGCGATGACTGGAATGGTCGGACCCAATTGAAGCATCGAGGCTTTATGATGCTGTGAGTGCTCCAGTAAGAGCGTGGTCACAGGGTAATTGCTCTACTCCTGTCCCCAAGTGCGGGGTACACCATTATTTCTCATACTTATGGCCCACATTATGGGCGAACACAAAACCCTACCGTAAAGAGGTAAACAGCCACAATGAGCCAACACTACACCGGTCAGAGGGTACCAGTGATGGCCGGTAGGGTGACGATCGGGTTCATTCACATGCGACAACGGGACTGACTGCACGCCTTGCTAGTTGCTGCGTACAGTATTGTCCCAGTGTCTGAGGCTCACACCCTCAGCTAAGTGACTGACATAGTGGGCGGGGCGGAAACACTGACAGGACATTGGACGATTGCTCTCCAAGCCATGTGCAAGGGCCCTGTATTAGGAGCGGTATTTCGGGTGGAAAACATCTACCATACCCAATATTTAGATGACTTGTTTGAAAGGTCCGGTCATCACAGGATATTGCCAGGACAGGACGATATTAAATCATAGTAAATTAAGTGGAATTCCCACAGAAAGCAACAACATTGTGTGCACTGCAGTCTGCGTCACTGTTTACATCTCAGTTGGTTCTATGGTGAGAGTCGTCAGTGCAAAGGTGAGAGGTGTATTGTGAAACGTGTTGGAGCCTGAGAATGCAGGGTGATTGTTCTGCACATCCACTTTTTACTTTGTACTGTCATCTAAGTGCAGATGAAATTCGAAATAGAAGAAATAGCATGTAGATATCAAATATAGGATAACACAATCATAAGTAGGTTGAACTCTGCAGTCTGTAAGTGTGGCCATAAAGTGCCCATCTTCATCTGTTGAAATTGGTCAGTACGAAAGGAATTTAGGCATGGAAGAGTCACGCAGACAAGGTAGGCATACACTGGGACAACAGTTTCAAATGCAGCACACAGATTCACTAGGATCTTCTCAAGATGCTCGTGGAGGTAGGTTCTGTTCTCATATCAAATATAGCACATTCTGTGCAGTGTGTACACATTATACTGGAATGATGTTAATAAGTACTTATTCAGCCTTAGTCACATCTTGACATTGATCTACGACTTATCACTGAATGATGCTGCAGATGCAAGGACATCTGGGTGATATTTGGGACACTGACAGAAGGAGACCTAGGCATGCTAAAAGCCTTGGAGTAATAAGCTATTTTGAAAAAAATGTTCACTATGATAGATTGATGTGGAGCCAGGATGCCATAAAGTGCCTGTGCAGAGACATGAGGCGCTTTACAACACTAAAGAAAAACATAAATAGCTAAATACATGTCAGCTGACGTAGTAGAGAACTGAAACGGGCCAGCTAAGTGCCAGAAGATTTAATCGCATTTAAAACAAAGCTGGTAAATAGATCGAAACCTCAAAAATAGTGGGATTTAAGGCGAGGGAAGTATGAGAAGAATAGCTAGGCGATGACCATGAGCTTTTGATACGCAGTTTTTTTTTGTTGTTTTTTTTTTTAAAACAATAAGAGGTTTGGGATTAGTTGCATTTAACCTCAAGAGGACATTTAGTGAATCATGCAGAAATATACTTTGAATCGAACAACACTATTATCATCATTGGATAGTAGCTAGGATTGAAAGCTTGATCAGGACTCCCGTTAATGATTTTTGCTGAATGAGGGAGGCCAGTTGGTCCAAATAATGTTCCGATTTTTTCCAGCATGGCTCTAGACATCTGTAGACTCTTCTGGTTACAACCAGATTCGCAGATAATTATTAGCTTTGCAGATGTGCTATCTTTTACACAACAAGCATTGGTAAAGCCAATAGGTCTTGCCCATGCAAGAGCTATTAGTTTGGCAATGTGCTTATCCTTGTTGTACACCAATGTGGCTTCAGTTCAGCATGGCTAGAAGTTAGTGGCATGGGATGGGGTGGAGTAAAGTGGGGGTGAAGTTGGGTAGATTGGGTAGAGCGGAGCAGGGTTAGACTGGAGTAGGGTAGATTGGGATAGAGTGAAGTGGGGTAGAGTGGGGTAGACTGGACTGGGTAGATTGTAGTGGAGTTGGATAGATTGGAGTGGGGTAGATTGGAATGGAGAGGGGTAAACTGGAGTTGAGTGGGGTGGATTGGGGTAGATTGTGTGGAGTTGAGTAGAATGCAGTGCAGTACATTGGGGTGGACTGGGGTAGATTAGGGTAGACTGGAGTGAAGTGGAGTAGGGTATGTCAAAGTGGAGTGGGGTAGACTCGGTTGGAGTGAAGTAGATTGGAGTAGATGGGGCGGGGCGGAGTGGAGTGGGGTACATTAAAGTGGAGTGTGGTCGATATGAGTGGAGTAGACTGGAGTGGAGTGGGGTAGATTGGAGTGGAGTGGGGTAGACTGGGATAAAGTGGAGTGGAGTAGATTGGGGTAGACCAGAGTTTAACGGAGGGGGTAGATTGGACTGGAGTGGAGTGGAGCAAGGTAGATTGAAGTGGAGTGGGATAGACTGGAGTGGAGTGGGTAGATAGGGCAAACTGGAGTGGAGGGGGTGTTGCAGAAGAGTAGAATAGAGCAGAGTTGGGTAGAGCGAGTAGAGTGGGGTAGATGGAGTGAGGTATATTGGGGTGGAGTGGGGTGGGGAAGATTGGTGTGGGGTAGACTGGAGTGGGGTAGATTGTGGTGTGGTGGTGTGGTAGATTGGAGTGGGGTAGATTGCAGAGGACTGGGGTAGATTGGAGTGGACTGGGGAGTTGAGTGCGGTAGACTGAGGTAGATTGGAGTGGGATAGATTAGAGTTTAGTGGAGGGGGTAGATTGCAATTGACATGAGTGTGGCAGATTAGGGTGGACTGAGATGGAGTGGGGTAGACTGAAGTGGAACAGGTTTGAGGGGGTAGATTGGACAGCAGCAGCGAAAACTGGGGTAGAGTAGGGCAGACTGGAATGGAGTGGACTGGAGTGGGGTAGATTAGGGTAGAGTGTAGCGGGGTCGATTGGGGGGAGTGGAGTGGGGTTTACTGGGCTACATTGGAGCAGAGTTGGGAAGATTGGAGTGGAGCTGGGGTACATTGAGGTGGAGTGGGGTAGATTGGGTTGGAGTTGCGTAGAGTGGAGTGGATTGGGGAACAGTGGAGTGGTGTAAACTGGAGTGGACTAGAGTGGGATCGAGTAGAGTCGGGTAGAGTAGAGTGGGGCAGAGTGGAGTGAAGATTTGAGTGGAGTGGGGTAGATTGTGGTTGAGTGGGATAGATTGGGGTGGATTGGGGTACAGTGGAGTGGAGCGGGGTAGATTGAGGTGGACTGGAGTAGGGTGGGGTGGATTGGAGTAGAGTGTGGTAGATTGGGGAACATTGAAGTGGGGTAGATTGGCCTGGAGTAGAGTAAACTTGAGTGGGATAGATTGGAGTAGGATAGATTGAAGTGGGGTAGATTGAAGTGGGGGGATTGGGTTGATGGGAGTAGATTGGGTTGGAGTGGGTAGACTATAGTGGAGTGGGGTAGATTGGGGTAGACTAGACTGGAGTGAGGTGGACTGGAGTGGAGTAGACTGGGGTGGACCGGAGTGGAGAAGATTGGTATGGGGTAGATTGGGGTGAAGTGGGGTGAAGTGGGGTTTATTGGGGGTGCATTCCGGTATACTGAGGTGCACTGAGATAGATTGGGGTGGGGTGGACTGGAGTGGATTGGAGTGGAGTGGGGTAGACTGGGGTAGGACAGAGTGGAAGGATTTGGGAAGATTGGGGTGGAGTGGGCTTAAGTGAGTAGAGGTGGGGTACAGTAGAGTGGGGTAGATTGGAGTAGAGTGGGATAAATTGGGGTGAGTGGAGTGGGGTAAATTGAAACGGGTAGACTGGGTGGGGTGGAGTGGTGTGCATTAGAGTATATTGGGGTGCATTGGGGTAAACTGGGGTGGAAGTTAATAGATTGGAGTGGGGTAGATTTGGGTTGAATGAGGTACATTGGAGTGAAGTGGGTGGAGTGGGGTAGACTGGGTGGAGTGGGGAAGATTGGGTTAGAGTGGGGTGAATTGGACTAGAGTAGATTGGAGTGGGGTAGATTGGGGTGCATTGAGTTGGGTAGATTGAAGGGTAGGGTGGAGTAAAATGAAGACTGGAGTGGGGTGGGGTAGACTGGAGTGGGATAGACTGGAGTCTGGTAGATTAGGGTGGAATGGGGTAGATTGGAGTGGGGTAGATTGGGGTGTAGCGGAGAGGAGTAGATTGGGGTGTAGCGGAGTGGGGTAGACTGAGGTGTAGTGAAAAGGAGTAGAATGGGGTGTAGTGAAGAGGGGTAGTTTGTGGTAGACTGGAGTCTGGTAGAGCGGAGTGGGGTAGATTGGAGTGGAGTGAAGATTTGAGTAGAGAGGGGTATATTGGAGAGGACTGGAGTGGGGTAAATTGGGGTGGATTGGGGGAGCTTGGAGTGGGGTGGATTGGGGGAGATTGGGGTGGGGAAGATTGGGGTGTGTGCCACCCTCGTCCCCGTTGATGCCAGCCACGACTGAGCAGTGTTCTTTTGACATCATAAACCTCAAGACCTAAGGCCCAGAAGTTTGTAAAAGCCATCAGAACCCCAAGATGACAATTTAGGACCCTATCACACGTTACCAGTTATGTATATTTTATAATACATGTCAATCGTGCGGAAGTTCACTTGAAAAAGATATTTTTCAAACAAATATATTTTACTGAAAATAATAATTGAAATACCGAACTACACCAGTTTGTCTGCATTAAAAAAAAAAACAGAAAAGAACAATACTCAATCATGTAGTCAGATTCTGAGGCTACAAATCTACCGCATAATTATGATGTATTACAATTGTCCCATAAGGTTGCGCATAAATTGCGTTGACATAAATTGTAGATATCATTAACAATGTTGTTTTAGCCTCAAACAATACTGCAAGAGAATGTTGGTGCATAACGCCGCATACTCTGCCTTTTCTTGCTGCATAATTTAGATAACCCTGCACATATAACTTGGCCCTCCATTGTCAGAGTATCTAAGTGACCCTGACAATAAGTTTGGTGGCTGTTCTGATGACGAAATTCATATTTCCCAGTCATATGTGAAATACGTTCCCTATTTCACTGACCCATGTGAAAAATGGGTCATCTAACACTGCATTTGGTGCAATAAAAGCACCTAACCTGTAACATATCAATATAATCATGCCTCATAAGGAAATAAATCATACTAGCAATAAAAAATCAACTAAGTAAAATGCAACTCTACCTTTGTTCGTTCTGAGATGTTTCACTTAAAGAGCTATCATCAAACACCTGTAGTGCATTCCCATTAAGAGATGGAATCTGTTGCTGATTGAGTGCCTTGGCAGAGATCTGCTGAGAACTCTTTTTGGTGTGATTTTTCTTCTCCTGTTTTGTATTCTCTCCGCCTGAAGACGTGCTGTAATTTGTAACAAATTATTACTGATATAATCATAATGCCTGTTACCGCATGGCCCATTTCTGTTCTGTGACAAATATGACCATGATATGCATTATGCATCAGACAATGTAACATAAAAGGATGGATTTAGCATTTAAAAAAGGATCTATGTATCAATGAACGCAACTAAATGTTGCGAAAAAGTAAAGAGAACAAATATGATTTTGTGAAAACAAACCTAGAAAACATTTGGAATATTACTGGTCTGAATAAAACAAAATGAATCTAAATTAGTGGGGGTCAAATAAGTACATCAGGTACCAAAACAACTAACTAACTGGTAATATTTATTTCTTTATTTACTTTTGTATGTAGTGCTACACGTCGAATCAGTGACTTCAGAATGATGCACAGTTCAATTAGAGATGTGGGAAAGTCAGAATCCAACCTAATACAGCAAGCCTCAGATCCCCATTCGTCACTCACTACCAACACATATGTAGATTAATCAAGGGCCAGTCTCCATAATTCAGTTTAAGAGTTTGCTGAAAAGTAGGTTGCTAAGCTCTGCTCTGAATGTCAGATTCAACACACTCCAAAGATAAAACAGTTACGGGCCTGAATCAGTTAAGCACTCTTGACTAGCGATACAGCAGATCTGAATCTTGTGGCAACTAGTTGTTGTAATGAGATCCTGTCTTTCATCCACTGTTGCGCTTATCGCTGCCCTGTGCAAATGGGAAGATTGTTGACAGTGAGAGAGAGGGAACCCAAACAGCACAACCAATATATGCATAGCAGCCAATAAACTTCTCAAAGGCCAGTTGTGTTGCAGTGCGTCATCCCCTGTGTCTGCAGAGGTCTGTGATTTACAAACAGATCTCCAAGTATCTGACTTGCAAATGTCATGCAATGGGATATTTCACCGTAAAGTGACAGTGGCACTCTGAACTGGCGTGGAGTTTGTTCATTTCTTTGCTGCCTGATCATAAAACCCTTGCACGCACTGTATGAGGCAATCATTTATACCATACTAAGAACCAAGCAGTCCGCTACTGGTGTTCCCAAACTTAGTTTAAGGACCAACCAATCAAAATATCTTTATTTGACCATTACATATGACCATAAAAGCACCAGATAAAACCATTCTACATTTATACAATTACTGCAACGAACCAAAAAACACCTAGGATGAATAGATTATGTCAACATTCCTTAAAAACATGTCATTTACCAACCTGAGCCATTCCTATCAGTTTAAAAGTACATTAAATCGAAAATTAATTGTAATTAACGACAATGATGCTCAAGTGGATATTTATTGTCTCCCCAAGGTTAAAGTGCATAGTTTCTTCTTAATTTGACTGCAGTAACGATGTAATTAAGGACAGCTGCACAAATTTTAACAGATGATACATTTTGCAGATAAATTAGCCCCTCCCTATAAAATACAAAGTAAAAAGTTTTTTTTTTAAAGAATTGGGCGCAAGAAACGTAGTCTAAGGGATTCATACAAGGCGCAAAAAAGCATAAAGTGCTCAGTAGATTGGGCATTGGCCCCATCACATAGGCAGCATGGCAGAGAGGCATACCAAGTGCATTCCATTAGAAAGGCCTCAAGAAAGTGAACTGTATTCAGTCTCAACCTAGTAGATAACATCTATGTTCGGGTTTAGTTATCCAGCTAAAAGAGGGCTCCAGGACGATTGATACGGACATTTTAATACATTTGATGACAGATGACATACCCAACAGCTTCTCAAGTCTTGTTTACTCTTTGAGGGACCTAAATGCACCTATGACTATCTCTTTAGATCTATGGCCACTGTTTTCAGGACGGTCAAAATAGTCACTAAGACCCAAGCTGCAAAAAGTGTTTTTACCATAAATCAAAGCAACCACAAGGAGATGATGAGGGGTGTTACCTCGAAACCGGTCCCAGGATGCTTGTTTCCGGTCCAGGGCAGACCTGGCTTAGCAGTTCGGGCTGGACTGTTCCCATGAGGCACAGGGTCCAGACTGATTTGCATATAGCTTGGTCTGAACTGGGGTGTCAAAGTGAGCTAAAGAACCATGATGGATTCAACCCAGATCTGTGACTGGGGGTGGGTGTCTGAAAAGTTTCAGCGCTCGGTCCATCATCTCCTCGTGTTTACTTTGTTCGCCCTAAGTTGGCAGGGTATGCCCAGACGTGGGTCCCTTGCTCACTTTGCCTCTGGATTCAAGCTAGCCTGGCTGATGAGGGGTGTTACACCGCAACCGGTCTCCGGATGCTTGTTTCCGGTCCAGGCAAGACCTGGCTTGGCTTTTCGGGCTGGACTGTTCCCATGAGGCACAGGGTCAAGACTGATTTGCATATAGCTGGGTCTGAACTGGGGTGGCGAAGTGAGCTAAAGAACGATGATGAATTCAACCCAGATCTGTGACTGGGGGCGAGTGTCTGAAAAGCTTCAGCGCTCCGTCCATCATCTCCTTGTGTTTGCTTTAACATCAATCAGCCATTGGATAGCAGTCCTATTCTCTAGATTTACGCAATCGGCTATCACCTGCTGTGAAAATTGGGCCTTAGGGGAATTCCATATCTTTAGCCATAAAAGAAGCAGGCCATATTAATTTGGTCTTTAATAAAGCCTAAACCCAATTCCATTTGTGCAATGACACTCGCAGTAGATTTTGGGACAGCTAGTAGCCTGCACAAGAAACTGTTTTCGGCAACCTAAAATTTACCGGGGGAGACATAGCCCCAGACACCAGCCCCATAGGTGCCCACTGACAGACATTTACTCTTATATAGATGAAGCATCTCCAAAATCGGCTTTTGGCCCAGTCTTTTGGCAAATCAGAATATTGTATCACCAGCCGCCCCCATTTTTTGAGCACTTTTAGTTATTAACTTGCCCTAGCTCCTACTGGTGTCCAATAGTATGCCTAAATATTTATAAGTAATCACTTTCTTAATGGGTCTCCCTTCTATAAAACATGCTTTAGACTTAGGGCCTGAATAAGACTTTGGCGGTCTCGCAGGGGGCTGCCATGTCAGCGCCCTGCTCCAAGACCGCCAAAGCAATCTGCACACCGCCCACCAGATTAGGAGTTTAATCCTGGTCTGGTGGGCGGTGCTTTGGTGGTCCCATGGTGGTGCCTTTCAAAGGCTCATAACTCAGCCTTAGAAAGGCAACGCAATGGGAGCACCAAAGCACGTTCCTGCACGGCATGGACTGTGCAGTTCATGCCGTGCATGCATACAGGGGGGCACAGCACGTGCCCTCCTGCATGCATTCCATGGCCCAGAAGCAATAGGGGGCACAGGGCCCCCTTCGTTTCCTCACCGCCATCCTTTTAATGGAAACTTGTAATATGAACGGCGGCTCTGCACTGGCACAACCAGCATATTGCGGCCTCACACTGCCGAGGGATCACAGATCCTCAGTAGTTGCAGCGGTCCTTTGGCAATCCGATCGCTAAACTCGTATAGGGTGGTCGGACCGCCGTTGCAGCGGTGCCCGCACTGCCATGCGGCTACAGTGGTTCATAGGACCGCCATAGTCGTAATGAGGCCCTTAATATTTTTGGGGCCACGTGACATTATAAAAGATTTTTGCTGATTCACCCTGAGTTTAAGGCCGAGCATAAAATTGTTAAAACCATTTAAAAGATTCTGGAGGCCATTTGCTGTCCGAGCTAAGAGAGCTGCATCGTCTATGTACAGCAATACAGCGACTACCTGGGAACCGATTCTGGGAACGTCTTTACTGCATGATTTCAATGCTGAATCCAAAGAATTTATATAAAAGAGCAAAAATAAGGGGGATAAGATACAGCCTTTCCTAACCGTTCTTAGTCGGTGTATATCGCACTCTAGTTATGGTGACGCAGTGCAAACGCTTGATAAGATCAAGATTGGGGGGGGTCGATTCCTGCCTGTTCCATCATGTCCCACAACAAATCCCGGTCTACAAGGTCAAAGGCACAGAAGAGGTCCATAAAAGCCATATGCATGGTCCCCCTCCTGGCCTTGCCGTATTTATTCACAATAAGTGTGAAATTGAGGGTTTGTTCTACAGTCCCCAGTCCTGGCCGAAAGCCAAATTGGACTGGAGAAAAAAAGGAATTGCTCTCTGCCCAGGTTTCCAATTGCATTAAAACCATGCGTCCTAAAATGTTTGCTGTTGAATCTATCAATGATATTGGCCTATAACATGAGGGTAAATTTCTATTGCCCTTTTTAAAAATTGGCACTATTATGGAATCTGTCCATGAAGCGCTTGGGCCTCCCTTCACCACCACCCTCAGCACATTGGTGACCAATGGGGCCCAAAACTCAATGTTAGATTTAAACAAGTCAATTGGTACCCCGTTGGGGCCTGGGGTCTTCCCATTTGCAGCATTCAAAATACTTCAATTACGGAGGGTATATCTATAAGGCCAGCTATCCAAGTGTCGTTTACAGTATAAAGACCCAGACTATTGGCCTTGGTGTCTTGTCTATCCAGTTTATCTGGGTTAAAAATTAAAGAATAATGATTTCCCCAGTCTTGGTCAAAGATGTGGCAATCTATCTCCAAGGACAAATTATCCTGGAAAATAAGACAATATACTAAAAGTTTACAGTCATTCAGCTGTGCTGCTGTGTTTGGATCTTCCCGGGCATGCTCCTTAATTAATTTTTTCCTTTGCTGTAATGCATGCTTATACTTAAGTCTGGCTTCTCTAATTTCCAGGACAGTACGAGGGATGACATTTGTGGCAGCCTTCAGCACGCTGAGTGCAAAGGTACATTCATGACTAAACCATGAATGGCCACTGCGCTCTTTGGGCGGTTTTTTCGAGGTGAGCCCACTAAAGACTGCTCTACTAATTCCCCGAAAACTGTCCAAGATTTTTCCAGGGCCATCTTCTGCAGAAAGGCAGCCCAAAATCTCATCTGAGTTTGTGGTGATCAAATCCTCAAAAAACGTTTTTGGGTCAAGAGAGCCCCACCTTACATGGACCCCCTTGTTTGCTGAATAGTTAACTTGAGGTATAATCTTAGCATGTGGAGTGCCCTGAGGGAAAAAATTTTAATTTAAAAGGATAGGATTAGGATTGCTATAAGATAATGATCAGACCTCACAGCCATCAAGATACTGCTCTGCATCCCCAGATAACACAATATCTATAACACTGCCCTTCCCCCTTCCTGTGAATGTGGGTAAGTTTCCTTTCCCACTATCATGAAAGTCAGATGAGAAGGTTAAATCGTGGGACAAAATTATCTGATTTAGGGATTCCCTTTTGTTTGAATGGGCAAAATGACCTGTGTATCTTCGCCTTGGGCATTAACAAAACCACATATACATTGCCCAACTGGCGTTTGGAGATATTAAAATTCCTGCCCATATTACTGAATAACGGGCCTGCCGTTTATTTGCAAATTCCATGATTAGTTCCCCCAAATCATCAATGATGCCTGCTGGGGGAGTTGAGAAAAAATTAAAATTAAAATGAATTAAAAGAATATTAAACTTTAGTTTTTGGCCAGTAAAGATATAACATTTGGATGCATGACCCAGAGGCTAAAATTTTAACTTTCAAATTTCTGATGGTACATGCCACAAAAGTAAAAAGGCCCCCTTTCCCTCTTCCAGCAACAGATGGAATTGCAGCTATTAACCGTTAATAACTACAGAGTCAAAGGCCCATGTCTCCTGACAACAAATCAAATCAAATTTATCAACAAAAGCCAACCAGTCCTCATTTTGTAGTTCTGAGCTGATCCCTGCAATGTTGCAAGATAAATAGGATATGCTTTGGCTGCCCCCGCTGTTACTTGGCAAAGTGATGAATGTTCCAAGCCGTTGATATGAAAGCATTTTCAGCTCAGGGTTGTTTCTCCCGGGGCCTAACGCATACGTTTCCTGGATTTTCTTTCCTGCAAAGAGTCAATCGTTAGCCTTCATGCCAGACAGGGGCATAAGCCTGTCGCTGAGTGTTAAGACATAATTAGGTTGGGGTACGTTACAGGGTTAACTGGTGCCAATGAACGTGTTATTCCTTGGGGCGACTAGTTGTAAATGCCAGTAAAAATAACCTAGTGGCAGTAGCTTCATGGAACTGGGTTTCATCCTGCCATCTCTCGCTTGGGCCAAAATGTCTCCAGCAAGCTTTGGGTTGCACACATTTATGACGACGGTATCTCCGGAGTAATTTCTTGGTAGGGTTCCAATGCCACCAACTCTCCGTACCAATATGATTTCTTTACTTAGGTCCCACTGTGAATTAACAGAACTTTTTAGCCAAAACAAGACCTTATTCCTGAGACACCATTGTGGTTCAACAATATCTACAGATAGCTGGGGTACATTTGCCAATGTCATAACATATGGCCAGTAAGCTGGGGGGAGGTTTATCACAGGTAGATGTACTTGGTTTAAGGTACTATTCCCACCCAACCTTCAGAATGTTGTACAGGGGCTAGGGGCCTATCATTTTGGGGTAACTGGTGTGATGGAGCAGCTAAAGTAAAGGCTGTGTTACAGTTTCCAGTCATGACGTGATTATTAGAATCTTACTCATTCCCCTAGTGGTGATAGATGGACATGTAACAGGTTTAGATGTGTGGCTAAAATCACGAAGTCTGTCGTGAGGGTGCATCACTAATATGTTGTTTAGCATGATCGGGGTAGTTAAAACCCTCTTTTACAAGTTTAGCTATATGATTTTTGTTGGCCTCAATAGAAGCGAGACAGTCACAAATAGGGGACAATTTAACCTCAAGGAGATAGCAAAAATAACTCTTTAAAGTGCCCCAGAAATCAAAAGTCAGGGGTGGGGGAAGAACTGGGTTGAGACATCCAAAGCCTGTTTAGTTTTAATAGTCTTCTGCTTAGGCGTTTTTTTCCTGCATTTGGATAAAGGCCCTGGGTTTGGAGGGCTTGGGGCCATAGCAGGGTCATAGGTTATATCATGAGTCTCCAGTTGATCCAAAACCTGTGCACTCAAGACCCCAAGGATCGCCTTTCATTCCCATTTGAAACACTCGTACTATTAGTAGAAACAACAACTATTTTAGAGCTTGTTGCTACATTCGACACAGGCATGGTAGCTAGCGATGATTGTGATATTGCGAGGTCTCCTGAGGTTAATGAGAGCCGTCGCTCTGCTAGTTTTATTTCATTTGACACAAGATTCACTGCCCTTACCAGGAAGGGATCAATAGTGGTTTGTGGGGGTAGGTGTTGTGTATCTGAAATGTTCACAAGGTTTGCCTTCCTTTTTCCCATAGCGATTTGAACTGCAATAATCTTTAGGTAATAAAATGATGGGGCAGATTTGGACTTACAGGTGTCACCAGTGGCTCCAGAAGAACATCTGAACAGCAATAAGGGGCAAATAAACAGGGCAAGAGAGTAGGCCCGGCCTCCGACAGCCCGTATTGGCCCGGTCTTTGCCTGGATGCACACTCGGGCGTGTCCCACACAGTGGGAGCTGAGCAGCACTTTAGAGTGCAATTTCCTCCCTCTAGCCTCGAGCTGCCACTCGGCTGACTGTGGGACGTAGTCCCACCCCAGTCCAGTGCAGGGGAACTCAGGAATCCGCTTGAAGCAACTTAAGGATGTTTTTATGAGATTTAAGTTATTTTAGGCTGCGGATACTGGGGCCGGTGATCTTGTTTTTAGTTATTATCACCACACCTTAAGTTAAAGCCCCAGGAACTGGAAATAACCAATTTGGAAAAGGAATTACTGAGTCAAAAAATACAGGTTCTGGGACTTCAATGTTCACATCCACCACCTGCTCTAAGCAAATGGTAAATGTGAGTAGGGGACTGCATCACCTTTCGCTAGGTGGGTGTCAGGGGAAGGGCAGGCTTTTGTGCCACTGAGGGGGGAGTTCTGCATGCTCACCCAAGCTGTACGAGGGATTGGTGGGGAACTGATTTAATATGTGCCCTCTGCTTGTGCTGGAGCCCCAATGATTTTACCAGCTACAAATTAACACCTGTTAAAAATGGGCCGGGTACACTGGATCTTCCCCCTCTCCCTCGAGGATATTGATCCTGCAAACTCATAAGAGGGTATATAGCTCCTCCTATGTCTAAGGTACTTAAGGCTCTCCATGGGGTAGTTGCAAAACAACAGAAATTCAATTGTCCGATTGGCATGAAAGGATGGCCCGACCTTGGGGGGAAAACCCCGATACTCACACAGCACTACCTAATCTCTGTCAAACTATGTGATTTGATCTTCAGTAGCTAAGTATATATATATAGCACAGGGATGTTGCACACAAACCCACTGTGGATTTAATTTTGACAATTTTGAACTACGGGAAGTCTGACGACTCACGTGAGTAACATTGAAGCACTTCAGATACCAGGGGGCCTTGCGAGTGGCCACGCCCACTGGGGCAGGTATCAGTGATGTAAGACAGGTGCTTTATAAACAGTCTACAGGGGGGGCGTGGCCAAGTAAGATGGCTGAGCGGTCGTGAGCCGCTTCAGCTCCGGACCCCGATGATTGCCCCATGAGAATTCCTCGCACCTAGTGAGCCCTGCTTGCCCTGCCTGTTGCCCACAACATCCCAGGAAGTGTCGGGACCCGGGGAGCGAGAAGCGGACGAGCGGCGGCGAGTTTTACCTTCCATGATCGCTCGCCGGACCCCCGAGGCCAATATCGGGATGGCGTAGCAGGACGAGACGGAACTTCTACCATCTCCCACACCCAACGGCGGTGGACACCGGAGGCGCCTTCTCTTGCCACGGATGGAAGCGTAGTCTCCCAACTCTGCGGTCCTGTGGAGGAATGCCGGGGGCGGACGCCCTGTCCAGCGGGCCCGATGGGATGGTGGTTGCGGCCGACACATCTCCGGCGCCATTTTAACGCTCCAGAGCGGCTGCGGAGAGACCGCAGCTCTATGAGGAGTGAAGAGGAGCAGCGGGGAGGCAGCTGATGTACACACTTAGAGCGGGTCAGTCTCCTCTTTTTTCGACTCCTAACGCCGTGTGCCAGATGGAGGGGCCGGGGAATGTGAGCCATGAATGCCCCGCCTGACCCTAAGATGGTGGCGTTCAGGGATACGCGCTGGTGATCCCCCGGCACCCTGGGCCTTGAGAGGGAGTCGAACGGCGATCAGCGGGGAGCACCCATCAGCATCCATCAGCAGTCCCATAGAATTGGTCTGAGAGGAGAGGCGTCGAGGCAATCAGCCGGTTCGTGTCTTTCTCTGCCTGACTTTAACAGGGCGACCAGTCCACTCGGCAGAGGCCTGATTTCACTGCGTGTGGTGACCAGACATTTACTCGGGGCCACCAGCGCCTGCACAGTAGAAAGCTTCAGGGTTTCTTGACCGGGCAGGGCGGCGACCTTATGCCTCCCAAGAAATCTACGAACAAGGTTTCCCGATACTTTAAGTCTGCTGAAAAGGATACCCCCTCAGCGGAGACCAGCCACCCGCAAACTATGACGCTTACCCGTGAGGACTTGGTTGACGCCCTCCGTGACTTCAAGGCAGAGCTCTGCCTGGAGATCAAACAGGACTTGCGCTCCTCCGTGGAACAGTTGAAAGCCGATTTCACCGAGAAAATGACGACTTTACGCCAGGATGTGGACTCCGTGGGCTCCAGAGTGTTGGAGGTGGAGGAGCAGACACAAGAACTGACGACAACCACCGCTAAAATGCAAGACTCCCATCAAGGCCTCCAGACCCAGCTCCAGCTAGTGCTGTTGAAGGCGGAGGACCTGGAAAATAGAACCCGGCGAGAGAACATACGAATCCGGGACCTGGAGGAGGGGGCGGAGGGGCCCGATCTCGAGGCATTTGTGACGGGCCTTTTTGCGGAGCTCCTGGCCCCCCAACAACTGAAGCTCGAACTGGACCGGGTCCACCGCGTGGGCACTCTACAGGCTGGGGGCCGCAAACGTCCGAGAGACGTCTTGGTTAAGTTACACTCGTTTAAATGAAGGAGGCTATCTTATCTGCAGCGAGAAAGAAGAAGGAGGTGTCCTTTCAAGACCATAGGTGCTCCCTTTACCAGGATCTGGCCCCCTCCACCTTGGCCAGACGCCACTCGCTGAGACCGATCACCGCCAAGCTACAAGAGGAGAATATTCGCTACCGCTGGACATTTCCTTTTGGCCTCACATTCGAGTATCGAAACAAATTACACCACGTGACAGAACTCCCCGACGGCATCCGCATCCTTGGTCTCCCTCTCCCAGAAGAGGCATCCACATCAGGCTCCCCGGCGGAGCGGAGAGGGCCAGGAGAGGCTCCAGGCCTTGGCACACGGTCACGAAATCACGGTGAATCATAATGGGCCCAACTAAGGATCCCGACTCTACATAATTGCCGCTCCCCTGAGATCTCGGACCGGGTTATCTTCCTGGGAGTCGACGGTGCACCCTCCGGATAGAACCCTGGCTTGGGGGACGGCCGGACTGAGATCACCTGAAATGAAGCTCGATCATTACGGACACTGAGGTTTTTATTTTCTATTTTCCTCTGCTTCGTATTGAAATGCTCACTAGACACTATGATATGGCAATCGGGGGTGCGGGCCTTGCCCGTACTACCCACAATTCTTCCTCTTTCTTTTGGAAGCATCATGAGCCGTGGACCCGTTGGTCCTCCGGCTTTCAGTTTAGGGGGTTGTTGGGGGTTCTTTTTTGGGGGAGGGAGGGGTCCTGGTGGTGAGGTCTGGGTTTTATTGTCTATTTTTTTAGGTCTCTTTGTATTCAGTGGGATTGGGTGGGAAGACTCTGAGGGCATGGCACCGGCGGGTGGGGAAGTTCACATCTCAGTGAGAGAGGCCACCAACGCATGCTCAAGGGGGCAGTGGTGTACAAGGGGAGGGGGATGGGGTCAACCAATCCAATGATTACTGTAGCTTCGTGGAACGTTAAAGGGTTGAACTCCCCCCAGAAACGTCAGAAAATATGGAAATATCTCGCAGATCACAAATTTGATGTAGTGGCTCTCCAAGAGACTCACCTCAAAAGATCGGAAGTCACGAGGCTCCGACATAGGGATTATCCCCTGATTTATACCTCCTCGGCAACCACTAAACACAATGGAGTGGCGCTACTCTTTCGTAGCACAACTAAGTTTCAGCCCGAAGCCACTAAAACAGATCGGGAGGGAGATTACTTATGGTGAAGGGACGGCTGAAAGGCACCTTATGCACGTTCGTTTCCCTATACGCTCCCAATTCGGGCCAAGCCGTTTTCCTTTCCACTGTTCTCGACCTATTGGGGGGATTTGCAGAGGGCCCCATTATATTGTTGGGAGACTTTAATTTAACCTGGCACGGGTCACTGGATAGTTCTCACTCGACACGGGCACCTACAGGCTCTTTTTCCAAAGGGGTCAAACAGAAAATACTTGCGCTCGGCCTCTGCGATGCCTGGCGCTCCCTTCACACCACCACCAAAGACTACACGCACTACTCACACGTCCACCAGACATACTCCAGGATTGACTATAGTTTCATTAGCCAAACCTTGCTGGGGCCGCTACAGGCAGCGCAAATACTGCCGATCTCTATCTCCGATCATAGCCTGATCACCATCAGTTTGGCCTGGAACAGTCCTAAATCTAGCTCTCCCAGATGGTATTTCCCGTTGGCGCTTACAAGGGATAGGGCCCTCAGGGAGGAACTAAGGGCGTCCATCACCGACTTCTTCACCCATAATATTCCACAAGACACCTCCCCGCAGAACAATTGGGACGCCTTCAAGGCAGTGCTACGGGGAAAATGCATCCAACTCAATACAACCCTAAACAAACAGAGGACGAGAGAACGCATAGCTCTTGAGCAGGAGTTACAGTTAGCTGAACAGACACACAAAGCCACACCCACGCGCGTGTCGCTGAGACATCTCACTGCCCTCCGGGGCAAATTACGTTCTATATACACTAATCGAGCAGAATACACTCTGTTAAAGCTTCGTCAAACGTCTTTTGCACAGGGTGACTAGGTGGGTTCACATTTGGCTCGCCAACTCAGGGTGAAGAGGGAACGTGAATATATTGGGGGCATTTTGGACCACAGGGGCCAACTCGCACACACTGACACCGCTAAAGCCAACCTTTTTGGTGATTTTTATGGGCAGCTGTACCAAGGTACTAATCCCGATTCGATTTCACAACAACAATATCTTGACTCTGTGACGCTTCCGCAAATTCCCCCTACGATAGCCGACTCGTTGGATTCCCCCATCGCCCAGGAGGAGGTGAGGGAAGCTATCGCAAGGCTCAAACTACATAAAGCTCCGGGACCCGACGGCCTAACGGCTCAATTCTTTACATGCTATGCCTCTGAACTAGTCCCCCATCTTACTACTCTATTTCAGGCCATAGCTCAGGACGCACGAGTTTCTAGTTCAATGGCTGAGGCTGTGATAACAGTGATTCCCAAGCCGGGAAAGGATCCCCAACTCTGTGGCTCGTACAGACCCATAGCTCTCCTTAACCTTGATGCAAAGCTCTACTCTGCGATCCTGGCGGCCAGACTCGAAAACTTGTTGGTCGACTTAATTCACCCGGATCAATCGGGTTTTATAAAAGGCAGGCAAACACACGATAATATCAGACGCACCATTCATCTGATTGAGAAAGTATCCAAATTTAAGACTCCTGCAGTTCTGGTGGGCTTGGACGCGGAGAAGGCCTTCGACAGGGTGGACTGGTCCTTCCTTTTTTTAACAATGCGGAAATTTGGTTTCGGGGACACATTTCTTAACATGGTCAAGGCCAACTACGATCTCCCACACTCACGGGTCACGGTCAATGATTGTAGTTCCCTTCCCTTTTCTTTGAGTAGGGGTACCAGGCAGGGGTGTCCGCTTTCCCCCCTTTTATTTGCTCTCAGTATCGAACCCCTAGCAGCCAAACTTAGGTCAAATGATGAAATTCGAGGCATTCAGTTTAGTGGCGTAGAACATACAGCATCTCTTTTTGCCGATGACATTTTGCTTACACTTACGAACCCTGCTTCTTCGCTACGGAAGGTACAAGAAGAACTAAATCGATTTGAACGGGTGGCGGGTTTTAAAGTCAATTTGTCCAAATCGTCCATACTTAACCTTACCCTTTCTACTGCTGAGGCAAATGGATTGAGGAACCAGACAGCCCTACAATGGGCCAAACACTCTTTGCTGTATCTGGGGGTACAACTTACGGCTAAGCTTAGCGACCTCTAAAAGGCTAACTACCCACCTTTGATGGCGCAACTACAGCAAGACCTTAAGAGATGGTCTCCCCTCTACCTCTCATGGCTCGGACAGATTAACACGGTTAAAATGTCAATTCTGCCCAAATTGCTCTATCTGTTCCAAGCCCTACCTATCGCACTTGACCGGAATCTATTGCCACATCTTCGTTCATTGATCACTAAATTCATATGGCAGGGAGGGCACGCTTACCGTACCATGTGCTAAGACGCCAAAGGAATAAAGGGGGATTGGCTCTGCCTGACTTCGCATTATATTATCAGGCCTCACAACTAAGAGTGGTGACGGAGTGGTCCGCGCGGAATCGGACAAACATTGGTTGCATATGGACCGCTCGGTTGTAGGAAGATGCATTTGGGATGTCCTTTGGAAACCTAAGGGAGATCGGCCCACAAACGCTTACATTAGCACCCCCACACGTACCACCTTGACCGTCTGGGACCAACTCACAAGGCGGGAGGGTTGGACTTCATTTCCCTCCCCCTACACTCCAATACATTTTAACCCGGCGTTCCCCCCAGCGCTACGCGAGGGGCCCTTCGATTGCTGGAGGGAGGGAGGCTGCATAAAACTCTCAGATTTGATCCATAACTATGACGTACTGACATTTGACAGTTGTAAGAGAGAATTCGCGCTTCCTCATAGTGAATACTACCACTATCTCCAGCTTAAACACTGGGTTACACTCCCGCACATTAGAGAGGCAGCTACTAGGGAACTAACACCCCTGGAGCGAATGGTGATACACAAGGCAGGTACCATGAAAGGCGCTATCTCCTCCCTTTACGACATACTTCTGACCACGTTGCACGCACCCCGTGCACGCTACATGTCCTTCTGGGAGCAAGTCCTAGGCAGAGATGTCACCGAAGATGAATGGAAACACGTCTGGGGCGACATTACTAAACACAACAAGTCCATGGCCCTACGGGAAGCCCACTACAAGACGCTACATGACTGGTATTTGTACCCTACCAAGCTACGACGAATCTTCCCTGATACCTCTGATCTTTGTTGGCGGGGTTGTGGGCTCCAGGGAGACTTTCGCCACATATGGTGGGACTGCCCGAGCGTTCGCCCCTTCTGGGAGGAAATTCTCTCCCACCTTAAAGACATGCTGGGGTATCCCATTCCCGCCACCATAGAGTATGCCCTTCTGGGCATCAGGGACCCGGCTTTAGAGCACCAAACAAACGCTGACAAGGCAATCATGTGGACATGCTTGGGGGCGGCGAAACTCACCATATCAGCTGCATGGAAAAAGACAGAAACACCAGCGATCTCGTTGTGGCACGCCCGTTTATGGAGGATCCTCTCCATGGAACGCTTGGCGGACATCTTTAGGGATAACTATGAGGGCTTCAAACACAAGTGGGGCCCACTGGTCACCTTCCTATCCCAGGGTCTGCCCTCTGCAGTATGTCCACCCTCCGTACGGGCTATGCACCTTTTTCAAGTATAAGATGACCTCGATCCGACCAGTAGTAGATCGGCCCCTAATGCACGAATGGAGGAGGCCCCACGCGGCATATTTTAACCCATGGCAACACTCATGCTTCTCAGGGTTATACGGTACACCTTCTTCACCACCGGGACGGGAGGGGGGGTATGTTTTAGGGGGGGGAGGGCAAGGGGTATTTTGAGGGTAGGTTCTAGTTTGGAGACCTTCCTCAGGGGTTTGTCTTTTCGAAAAATTAGCATCAGTTATCTTGCCGGGGGGCTTGACATGGCCTAGGGTTATTCGAATCTGAGAATCAAAATGGCTGAATGTTCTGCAACCCCGGGGCCTGCGCGCCCCTCTGTGGTTATGCTGTCATTGTGACTTTTTCTTGATGCTTAATAAAAAATGAGATTATAAAAAAAAAAAAAAAACAGTCTACACATGCCCGCAGTTACCAAGCTCATGATTAAGTGCAGCATGCACGAAACGCTTCGGGCGAACTTTTGAATTTTGCTGTGGCCTTCCTTGTGTTGACTCGAGCGGCAGTTTCCAGAATGAATAAAAGCCTTACTTACCTGAGTGGACCCTTCCGTTTGTGGGAACTTTGTGGTTTGATATTTAACGGCTACCCAAGCCGTGGAGGGGTCCCGCTGCATTGGAGCAGACCCGTGGTTTTGCCAACCGGCCGAACCAGCAGCGGGACAGGCGCTGTGATTTTGGAAGCATCATTAATGTCTGCCGAGCACAGGGATGTTGCACATAAACCCACTGTGGATTTAATTTTGACAATTTTGAACTACGGGAAGAATGACGACTCACACGTAAGTAACATTGAAGCACTTCAGATACCAGGGGGCCTTGCGAGTGGCCACGCCCACTGGGGCAGGTATCAGTGATGTAAGACAGGTGCTTTAAAAACAGTGTACACATGCCCGCAGTTACCAAGCTCATGATTAAGTGCAGCAAGCACGAAACGAGTCGGGGGAACTTTTGAATTTTGCTGTGGCCTTCCTTGTGTTGACTCGAGCGGCAGTTTCCAGAATGAATAAAAGCCTTACTTACCTGAGTGGACCCTTCCGTTTGAGGGAACTTTGTGGTTTGATATATATATATATATATATATATATATATATCACGAGAACTCCTGTCTGCCACTTGATCTGACAGAATCACCAGGCACGGACCTCATGCACTCCCAAAGAAATTGCGATTTACAACGCAATGTTGGTGGATAGAGTAGTGAATTTATTAATAAATAGTCCACAAAAATAAAACAGGCATCATGCTTGCCATGACGCGTTTCACTCGACACAGCGAGCTTGGTCACATGATGCGTCTCCTTTCCGGGAACTCATTTAAAAATCCAAAATGTGCACAATTGCCTGTAGAAACAGGCTCACCCAGTTCATAAGTATAAACAACAGACTACGATATACATCGGTAAGTTTTGTTTCTCTATAAATAATGTGCAAATTCAAATGCGCTGATGATTTGATCTAAACCTTATTCTGTGCAAAATGTAGCATCACAATAATAAAATAAAATACAACACATCGACTTTTAACTAAACTCGTGTTTGGGTCATCGTTGTAATAAACAATGTATCTAACGTGACTCAGGAAGCAAGTGCATCTACTAGTTGAAACAGCAATTAACAACTGAATGCTACAATTTTAGCAAAGGCACATTAAATATAAAACTTACTGTGCAAAATAGGCAAAGTGTAATAACCTCTTAATAGGTTTCTCATTACATCAAAACACAGAATGGACATAATAAAAAACTTAAAATCAGTTCGTAAAAGCAGCATAAACAATCATAATTAAACAATAAATTGTATTCATCGGTTGTTGAAGGCCGAAAATAACTCATATCCACACGATGTACACCTTAATAGATAAAAGTGAGTCATAAATAGAATAGTTCATCAAACATGAAATGCAAGTGCAAAAGTAATTTAGACTCATCAAGTCACCATCAACGATCCCGGCTGCTTCAATCCATTCTGAGTTAAAACAAATATCATCAACAATGCCTAAAAAACACAACATGTCAGTCTGTACTAAAAACATACTACATAAAGTGCAAAGTGTAAACCTTAAAGTGCAAAATAGTGCTGTGCAACTTACATATTCATTAGCAGCTTGAAAATAATATCATTTAGGCCTAAAGGATCATAAAGTGCAAGTGCATATGTCAATGCATAGTTCACAGAAAAATACAGTATCAAAAATGTGTTAAAAATATCTTGTAAGAACACAGTTAATCCAATAAAGATGTAATGCTGTACCTCTATGGTCCTTCATTGAATATAGTTCCAGTCTTAACCAAATGGTTAAAAACTAATCATGAGTGACTGAGTAGGTACTTGAATTATGAGCAGGTCAGACTAGAGAAAATTATGTAAATCCTCGCTCATGTTGAGGCCATTAGGGATTCTAGTGTCGAGGACTAGAATAAAATGAGATTCACGTTGCCGTAACAGCCTCTCACGGTTCCCTCCCCGTCCGGGTATGGGAACGGCCCCTAAGACTGTATATTCCAGGTCTTTCAGTTTGTTGTTATTATGCACTAATTTAAAATGCCTGGCGACCGGATATTTTGGGTCGGAATTTACAATGGCCCTTATATGTTGGAGGATACGTTTGTGTATATATATGCTTTCTACCTCCACATGAAAGCGAAATCAGCACTCCACAGGTTAGTTTTCTGGCAATTTTATTCTTCTAAAAACATATAGATATATATATTCCACCCACAAAGTCTGGTCTTTGCAGTGATGCATGCATCCAAACAAAATGTTCAATGGACAAATGCACCGACTGCAGGGATCTGCGATTAATTACATAACCAAAATTCAGAATCGTGTAGGGTTTGCTCAGCCTTCATCATTTTGAGGTCTTAAAAATGAGTTACACATTGAAATGTGCAACAATAAACATCCATTATTATTCAACAGGACCACCATAGACATGAACAGTTTTATATCACAGCCGAACAATCAAGTGTTAGGAATGGTTTTTTACATGTAATCCTAGCCTATCTCAGGGGAATCGCCACTGAAATCATAAGCACTGAATAGTCCCGCCCACGTGCGGGGATCCCGGAGCACTTCTTTACAATATATATTCTTGAATGTAGATGTTCACCTTTCTTGTGTAAGACCCAGATAAGCACTCAAGTTATTAAATGTTTTCCAGTCTATAAATGAGGCTATATTGGCCACTTGCTTTAATTTTCATTTAAAAAAGTGCTAATATATCATTAAAAAAACAAGGAAAAATTAGCTGAATTACGTTATTTGTCCTTACAAACCTTATTCACAAACCTTGTTTAAAGGAAAATGATGAAGAAGGAAGAGGACAATGTAGACTTATAGGCTGCAACTCTGCAGATATGAAAAGAGTCTGTGCCTTTAACGGCTCACAGCTCACCAGTATCCCATCATGCCCAGTAGGTGGCAGTTACCTCAGTTCTTTTTTACCGAACCAGCTGAATTATTAGTCATTGTCTATTAATAGTTTCTTTTTCTTCGACCAATGAAGAGGACCAGCTCCTTATGATTTTAATGGAGATTCCCCAGAAAGAGAACTGGCATTACAGGTAAGAAACCATTCCTTCTCTCTCAGAGGATCTCCATCGATAAATATAGAAAGTCCATCCCTACAAACTGCAGTGGAAAAGAAAAGAGACTACCTGTAGGAAAGTAGGATCTGCTTTTATGGTTACCCCCACTTTTTGCCTGGTGCTAAGCTGTTATTGACTAGTCTGACTGGGATCTGCTAATCAGGACCCCAGTCTGTCTGCTTTCTCCCTTAAATTGTTAGGTTCAGTAATTAGGTACATCCCAGATTGGATACTGGGGTACCCTTATCAGTCCCTAGTTTATGGTACTAAGGTACCCAGGGCATAGGTAACCCAGATGTCCTCCATGGGCTGAAGCATGCATTATGCCACCCATGGGAGACCATTCAAAATGTAACTACAAGCCTGCCGTAGCAGCCTTTGTAAGCTGGTGCTAGCACCACTTACTAAAGATATAGGTTTCCTATATCTAGGGTCACTGCACTTAAAACCTACATGTCACCCCTGTAGCAGGACTTATCAATCCTGAAGGAAGGGTGCTGGGTTCCAAGTGTGAGGGTGCCCCTGCATGAGCAGGCCACCCCTACAGCCTACGGAGACAATTCTCCTGGGTTGTAAGTGAAGCAGACATGTACTATATAGAGGGGCACCGTGTAATTACGCGATGACCATCTCGAAACTGCCAGCAACAAATCCTATCATGTTTGGTATCAAACATGTTGGAATCATACCCCCCACGCCGTACGGTGTGGGGGGTATGATTCCAAGCACTGGAAAAACCCTCTGTTAGGCTCTGTGTTCCCGGTACCAGCCTTCTTGACCCGACCAGCACAAAATGGTTGCTGCCGCTGCTGAGCCAAGCTCGAGCAGGGGAAGGAGGAACAATAGGCATCCTGTCACAGGGAGGTGTGACCACCTCCCAGACAGGATTTAGTGTATTGGGGCAGGGTGGGTGCGCTTGCCAGCGCCACTCAGTCTGCATTAGGGGCACATCTGGTGTCCCCATGCACAGTCCAGTTCAAACCAGCTCTGGGAGCCGTTGACTCCCACTCTGGCGCAAAACTGGACAAAGGACATGAGAGTAACCTCCCCCCTGTCAAGACCCTCCCCTGGGAGGGTCCCCTGAATCGTCCCAACCCTTTCCTTAGGGTACTTAAGGGCTTACCTGTGGGTTGCTCCCTAGATTCGTCGTGGGACAAGATTCAGATCAGACACCACTTCTTTTTCTACCATCTGGGCACTCTGGACTTCGCTGTGGTTCGACTTCGTCTCCCTTCCAGTCTGATGCATAGTCTGTGCCTGTGCACCATACAGGAACCTTCCAAAGCCTGTGGGCATCAAAGACACCTGAAGGAATCTCCCTTGGAGTGAAGGAGTCACTCCCCTGCATTCGCAGGTATCGCAACCAAGTCCACCGGTCTGCTGATCCTGAGCTCCTCCGGACTCCGTAAGGTTCTGAAACACAGGTGGTGGTTCTCCACAGCTCCCGAGGCCTGCCCTGCCCTCTCACCAAGTTTGAAGCCAGTATCCCTCGTGGGGGTTGCAATAACCAAACCCCTGTGCACCGCATCAACTTGCAGTTGCAAAGGCTTGTTGGCTTCCTTCCAGGAAGATCTTCGGGCTCCAAGTAGCCCCAACCTCGAGCATCTCCTGTGAACAAAATCTTCGGCCACACCGTATCGTTTTACATCGTAGCCTGCATCTTTGGTGAGCTGCTCGAGGTCCTCGCGCAACTCCAGTGCCTCCAGCCTGTGGGTCCATTTGAGGGTCACCTTTGTTTCTTTTGGGCTCCCCCGATTGCTCGGGGCCTGACTTGACTCCCCTGCTTGTGGTTAGTCCCCTGGACCTTGCTGGTCCCGACGTTGAACCTTCTTCGACTTCTGCATTGGTTGCATTTGCCAAGGCTTGTTGGTGCTCCCGCCGGAAACGACCCCTCAGCACTAGACATCCGACGTGGGACAGCTCGTGCACAGCTCATGGTCTTCCTCAGCGTCGCCTGACCCTCACAACTCCAGAGTCAAGGTCTTCGTCAACTCTCCTGCCACTCCCGACATTGGTGGGCATTCGTCTTCCAGATCTCCTGGTCACTCCTGAGTGACATAGCGTCTGTCCACTCTGCTTGCAGGTACCTCTCAACTAGAATCCACCACCGGACACTTTCTCCTTCATTAGCAGCAGCACTTTCCTGAAGTCCTCCACTGGGTTCGACGGCAGTTTCCAACACCACTTCACACCTATGCACCCAGCTTCCCTGGTGTAGGTAACGTGGGTACTAGGGTATCCACGAGTGGGGTGGCTCTCCAACCTTCTGTCTTCCACTGGGTTTCTTCAGGGTCCACTGGGAAGGGTCCTTAATCTTTAAAATTCCAACCACGACTTACACATAGAGTTGTAAGGAACACGCGGTCGTGTTCCCACACTGCACACGCTCTCTGTGGGGTTCCTAGTCACTCACCTTGGGTGGTTCCTTGGGTCCCCAGCACTTCTACGTCCTCTCAACATTGTCTTGACCCGAGTCGTGGTTCTGATACCGCTTTCTTAGTATATGGTTTGGTCCCCCCCTGGGGTCCACTGTGTATTCCGTGCTATTTACTGTGTTCCTATACAAAGTATTGTGTGCATTGTGTTTATCTCCGCGTAGGAGATATCTAAACGTGTTAGAGAGTATTATATAATAAATACATATTTTTATAAATACCTTGTGTGGTCCTTTTTCACTTAATCTATACTATAAGATTGCATTCTGGTAAAACAAGCTGCTTTACACTCCTTCTGGACTAAGCCTGGAGGCTGCTCTCCCCAGCTACCACTTAGAAAGCTTTCTAAGGTTGTCTAAGACCTCTTAAATCACCATAAGGGTTGTCTGGACTGGTGCAAGGTGCCCACTTACATTGGTGGACATCATATACCAGGCCAGCTTCTCACACTACCCATAGAGAAAATTAATGGAATAAATTCCTCAGAGAGGCCTGCTTGAGCATTTGTTTTGGCATCTGAGTCCAAACAATAGTGTTTGGAAAAGTGTGAACTGATCTCCAGGTAGCTGCTTTGCATATTTCAGCAATGGGAATATTTGTCATTAAAGCAGCTGTAGCCGCTTCCGCTCTAGTGGAATGAGCTTTAGGCTTACGGGACAGAACTTCATTTGATTTCTGGCAGCATATCAAGATGCAAGACACTATCTACCTGGATACAGATTGTTAAGACATGGTTAAACCTGTACGAATAGGGCCATAGTATACAATTGATTAGAGTCGCGCATGTCTTTTGTTTTGTCTAGATAAAATTTGAAGACTCACCTAACATCTAAAGTACAGAGAGTTCTTTCTGCTGGAGTGGAAGCGTGCTAAAAGAAAGTAGGCAAAGTAATGGACTGGTTAATGTGAAAATCCAAAATAACTTTGGGTAAGAATTTGGGATGAGTACTCATCACCACTTTACTGCTATGGAACACCGTATACGATTCATGAGCGCATACAGCTTGAATCTCACTAACTCTACGAAAGCAGTCTTCCAAGAAAGATGTTGTAAAGAAATTAGGTTTTATGGCTGGGCTCAAAAAGGAAACTGAATGAGACGTGAGAGTATTATGTTCAATTCCCAAGGAAGGGAGGGGCGGCGTATTGAAAGGAAAACTTTATTGAAACCCTTTAAGAAGTCTTTAATAACAAAGACTTTGAAAAAAAAAGAGGTTTGTGAAGAACATTTTCTATAGGCAGTAAAAGCTGCCAAATTGACTTTAATAGAAGAGAATTGTAACCCAGATTTGGGCAGATATAGCAAATATGGAAGAATAGCTTCTTCTTGGCACATCGTTGGATCAAAGTTCTTGTCAGACGATCAGATACAGAATCTCTTCCATTTAAAAGAATAAGCTGAACATGTTAAATGGGCATTTAGCCTCCTTGAGAATGTTCGTGCATTCTTGTGGTAAATTTAAATGTCCATATTGTACAAGTTCAGGAGCCATGCTGGCAAACTCAAAGAGGAAAGATTGGGATGAACCCAGCGGTGGCTCCTCCATGTGGGCGGAGGAGCATTGCCCCACTTGCTTTCTCGCAGTGCGAGAAGCAGTAACATAAGATGGTATACCATTTTTTGTTACTGCTTCTTGCACTGCGAGAAAGCAGAAGAAGGGTTTGGTTGGGGGCGGGCCGTTGGGCGGGTCGGGGAGGAGTGGCTAGCCCAATGTTGTGGGCGCTGACTGTTTGGTCGGCTCTAGGGCCGACCAAACCAGTCATGCACACTCTCCCGTTTTTTCCATGTAGGCTGCATGCAGCCTGCATGGAGAAAACGGCCTCCCCATGGACGCCTCTGCGGTCGGCGTCCCAGCCAATCGCAACGCTGCCATTGCAGGGTTGTGATTGGCGGAGGGGAGGGAGGCTGCCTGCTTGCTTCCTGTGGCTGCGAGGAGCAGAGAGATGACGCGGGACCGGATCGGGCGGCTAAGGTAAGTTATTTTTTTAAAATATAATTAAACTAACCCCCCCCTCTCCGCGTGACCCCCCGCGTCTTGCCAGCCGCGACTGCTCAGCAGTACGCTGTTCCCAGGAGGGTTCAAAGAAGTGCTGTTTCATATCCCATCTCCTGGGGCCTGTAATCTAATATTCCATCAGTCGGGCCTTGATTACTGTGCTGTGGCCGAAGAATTTTACCCTTAAAATGCCACTGTGCTGATTGGATGGATACGATTTTCATTGTCCCACCGCACTGGCAACTTCAGAAATTGCTTGGAATATATTTTACACTAATTGCGTATCTTTCCCTGCTGTTTTTTCACCGGCGACTCGGAAAGATCTTTAAACTAGATACATTTCCAGAGAGGTGGGAGTTTAAGAAAAAGGAGGGAGATTTTTAGACATGGTAGAGGAGAGGGAGTATGGGGCGAGAAAATGGAGAGGGGGACTGGGCACGGGTAAAATAAAGGAGAAGAGAACTGAAAGGAGATAGTGGGAGGAAGAGACTAGGTGGGATTGGGAAAAAAGAGAAATGTGCAGATATCCGGAAGATAAATATGAAGCCATAATACTTTGCTTTTATATAGCGCCACTCTGCATTGTTTGGGCCTCGAGGCGATGACAGCTATCTGAAAGGTGCGTTTCTGCTAAAGATAGGGACTATTGCTTGCACTCACAAGGGGAGGAAAGGAGTAAGAGCTCTTTGGGAGAAGGAGGGGAGTAGGAAGGTAATACTTATGAAGAAGATGGAGGGAACGATAGGGGAGACGGCAGGAGACACAGAGAGAGACAGAGCTGGGAAAAAAAGATATGGCAGCGGAGGAGGGTGGGGCAGACGGGGAGTGCAGGAGAAAGAAGTGTAGATAAGAGAGCGGGGGCAGATAAAGGGCACCGAAATAAGGGAAGCGACGCAGAAACTTCGAGAATTAGAAAAGGGAGGAAAATGGGGCAGGGGAAGGGCATCAAGAAAGGAGCTGACGAGGGGGCACGTTGTGGTGGGAAAGGGAATGAAACAGACAGAGATGGGTGAGACAAAGGGAGAATAAAGGAAAGACATGGGAAGAAGAAAAACAAAAGGAGGAGCGAGCTGATAAGAGATAAAGAGAGGAAGGCATGGGACGGATACAAGAGGGCAGTGAAGAGGAGGACATTAATGTAAAGGGGCAGAAAATTCACCAGAATCTATTACACTTGGATGCAGCACCATTACTAAAGATGATGTCATACTTGTATGTGGTAAAACACTGACTTTGTGTTGAAAAACATTAACATTCTTATGTAATAATAACAGCCCATTTTCTTTTCGAAGGCTGGACCTGAAAAAATTGCAACCTTTAATGGTGTTACACACAGAGCATGCCTTTACCACAAAGAATAAAAAAACAGGTGAAATGTGCCCTCGATCATCCATTTGCCTCCTACCCACTATCATCAACTTTCCCAAGGCACAGAGAGCTTATTGTACACTTGCATTTTTCTCAAGGCCTTTGTCATTACACACATTTTTCCCTATGGATTAAGCTTTCGGATATTGGGAACACGACAACAGAAAATCCTGTCCATTTTAATATCTTTCACGATTTTCCACCTCTTTTGTGAGAGACATATCCACAAAGTATGCGCTCAGCACTACTTTTCTTATTTTTTTTAATAGAGTGGACTTTTGTTTATTTATGTAGGTCTCCACACCGCTGTTTTTCATTTCCTAAAATGGTATCCCCTTTCCTATTTTTATGCCCATTTTTTGTAGACTTTAATAATAAGAAAAGAAATCCCTGCCCTGTACAGAAAACACCGCAGTCGTATTGATTGATCTGGGAACATTTCCTGCAAAGTTGACAGACCTACTGGGCAGAAAACCTCAGGCCGTTAACATGTCTCTTCAAACAAAAACAGACTAATTCGGATTTCGTCGGGAAGGCAGGAAAGGCGAAAATAGCCCGGCCTGAATACGGACAGCAGCTAGCAGGTCTGTGCCTGCCCCAACGCACATAATAATAGACTTATTAATTAACAAAGGAAGTGTCTTCTTAGGCATCAAACTCCTCTGTCTGCTGACGGCCCAACGGGGTGAATTGGCGTTTCTCTGTTAATGTCACTCAGTCTGTGGCCTAACATCCCTGCGTTCTTCAGTTAGAAGAGTTGCAACTGCTATAAAAGTAGCTGGTGTCATTTTATGTCATTTTTTAGGTAAACAATTCATATGCCATGCATAGGCTGTTGCTATGCAGAAGCAGAATACGCTTTTTTGTCCTTTACTTTCTATTTAATGTTTTAGTTTTTTGTGTATAAGTATTTGTTCATGTTAATGTGCTCTTTATTCTAGCTAGTGCTTTTGGAAAAAAGCAGAATAAATACTTTTGTAAAATAGGTAAACTTTTACAGCTTTGTGGCTCCTAATGCAGACGAACAGTTGAATTGCTTTATTAACTGTCTTGCTTTGTCAAATGTGCTTGAAAATGCACCATTTGCCCGCTCTTTTTAAAAAAATGTCTCAGGGGGAGAACCCCCCACCCCCCCGAGCCTCCCTTAGGTTGTTCGGGATCGCTCGCTACGCTCGCTCGCCGCTGTGCACACCACCTCAATTTTAACACCTCACCACTTTCAGATGTCACCAGCCGCCACTGGATGAACCATCTGACCACTGAACTTCATGAGAAGCTCAGGTATGCACAGCAGCTTCATATGAGGACTATTCGACGTGGAGAAGGTCTGTGAACCACCATTATCGGGGCCACTCCGTAGCTATCAAAATCATTCTGGCCTTCGAGTAAGACAGCTTGATGATTACTGAAGGAATTAGGGGAATCGGAGGAAAAGCGTAGAGATATTTGCTGGTCCAGTCGATCCATAGGGCATTCCCTAATGTCCCTGGTTGGTAATACCTTGAGGCGAAGTTTGGGCATTTTTTGTTTTCTGCGGTCACAAATAAATCTATATGAGGAAAACTCTGCATGCAGAAGATGTTTTGAACAATGTCAATGTGTAGAACCCACTTGAGATTTTCTTGAACAATACTGCTTAGGGAGTCTCCTTGAAGAATCTCTACCCCCAGAAGATGGGTTGCAGTGATTCTCCGGTCTCTGGCTAGCAACCAATTCCATATTGTTTGCGCTTCCCGTCACAAGGGTCTGGACCTTGTTCTGCCTTGCTTGTCCAGATAGTACATTGTTGTCATGTTGTCTGTCTGAACAAAAAGGGATTTCGTCTTGAATGACGGTAGGAAAGACTTCAATGATAGGTGAACAGCTCGTAGTTCGAGGAGGTTGATATGATAAATCATTTCCTTCGAGGACCATGTTCCCTGGATTTGTAGGTGATCTATATGCGCTCCCTAACCTAAGAGAAAGGAATCTGTCACTATTGTCTGAGAGGGAACATCCTGATGAAAAGGCATCCCCCTTGAAGGAGATTTTTCATATTGCACCACCATTTGAGGGCTTGCCTTGCTTTGATGGAAAGTGTGATCGTGTCTTCCCAGTTGCCAGAGTATTGACTGCAATGGTCCTCCAAACATTCTCATAGGGGTCTCATGTGGAGATGGGCATTTGGCATCAGAAATAGCCACAATACCATCGAGCCTAGGAGAGATGACACTTTTCTCACCGTAGGATGAGAGGCTTTCAGGAGAGATTGACATTTCAGACATATAGATAACTGTCTCCACTCCAAAGGATACACTTTTGCTTTTAAGGTGTCGATGGTTGCTCCTAGAAAATGTACATACTGGACTGGTGAAGAAGTCGATTTGTTCTGGTTGACATGAAGACCTAATCCGTTGAGAGTAGTGGCTGTTATTCGATAATGAAGCTGTGCTTGTTGTTGCATTGATGCCTTGATAAGCCAGTTGTCTAGGTAAGAATAGACTAATATTCTGAGTTTCCTAAGATGTGCGGCAACCACTGACATGCACTTCAAAAAAGTTCTGGAGGCTGATTTGAGGCCAAAAGAAAGAACTGTGTACTGGTAATGATCGTGACCTACTAAAAATCTAAGGAATTTGCAATGGTTTCTGGCTAATGAATGTGAAAGAACGCATCCTGAAGATCTATAGAACAGAGCCAGTCTCCTTTATAGATTTAAGGATAAACGTGATGCAATGCTAGCATTCTGAACATTACTCCCCCTAGCTATCTGTTTGCAACTTTCAGATCTAGAATGGGTCTGAATTATTTTTTAGGACCTTTCTTTTTCACCAAAAAATAACAGGAATAAACCTCTGTGCCTCGTTGGGTAGGAGGAATGCATGCTTCCGCAGATGATGTGGACTTCTGATCTCAGCATTTGCAGATGTTGATTAGATGGTTTTGGCGGAATATTTGGTGGAGAGCTGGTGAATCTGAGACAATACCCTTTCGGTACAATATTCAGAACCCAGACATCTTTTGTGATGAATTCCCATTCTTTTAGATATTGTGAGATACTTCCCCATACCGGAATGGGTAATGGAATAAAAGCAGAAACTCATTGTTTGGAGCCTGTAGGAGGCTTTCCTGCTTTGGGAGGTTGGGGGCCAGCTCTTCCATTAGGTTGACTCCTGTGGTGCTGCTGGAAAGTTCTTTGCAGCTGCCATTAGTGGTGTCTTTGCAACCATTGAGGGGTTTGAACCCTCTGTGGATAGAAACGCCTTTCATAAGGTTTTTTAAGAGTTTCATCATTGTTCCTTACATTTTTCCGGACCAACTGCCCTCAAGGTCTCCATCTCGGTCTTCATTAGAGCCATTTCGTCACCCCAAACAGAGTATTACCCGAGAAAGGAAGACTAAGCATCCTCTGTTGAGATTCTTGCTTGAGGGTTATAAGATGTAGCCAAGAATGTCTTCTAAGGGCCAAACCATGACAGTTCACCCAGAACCAGAACACAGGAGAAATAACGAAAATTAGACAAACTTACAGATAAGGGCACCAGAATTAAACCCCATATATAATCTATCTAAAAGCTCACTGGGCCCTGAAGAAACCAGGCTTTTGAGTAAAGGATTGTCCTTTGTTCCAACTACAGGACCGGAGTTCGAGTAATTGAGGATGGAAGCATTACAATTGTTTTCGAAAAATGCGACTGAAAGACTTTTTCACGAACCATCCAACACCACAAGAAAGAAACATTTCAGGGCTTAAGGGACCATCCAGTTTCTATCCCCTACTCCAAATATGCCCATAGAATTAGAGAGCTTTGAGAGAAATGTACTAAGGGACATAGATGCAATTGTGCAAAAGGTCACATATACCCAAAACAATGTATCCATAGAGGAACACAATCCACTGCTCAGATTAAAATCAAACCAGGAGATAATCATTAAGCCGTCCAATAAAGGCGTTGCAATAGTTATCGTAGGCAGACTAACATATGAGCAGGAAATATTGAGGCATATCCATAATGAGGACCATTACAAAAAAAGAAATTGGATGACGCCTTCCCCATGATCACAAAGAAGATCATCACACTAATCAATAAAGGCAAGAACAAAGGGTGGCTTTCAAAAAAAGAAGGATATCTACTCAACAAAAACGCCCACACATCCCTCATATACATCCTTCCAAAAATTCACAAAGATCCGCTGAACCCCCCAGGTAGACCGATTATTTTGGGGGTGAATTCTATACTCGCCAAATACGTGGATGTATTCCTGAAACGTGTGCTTGTTGACATCCCTAGCTACCTGAATGATACCATGGATGCCATTAATACCCTAGAGGGGTTAGAATTGGACTAAATCCACTATACATTTGTCACTTTGGACATTGTTAGTTTCTATACTAACATACCACAAGATTGTGCGCTAGAGGCAATGGAATATTTTCTGAACAAACGGCGCAGGCCCCATGAGGTCCCTACAGAGTACATATTAGAATTTGGTAAGCTATGCCTGAAATTTAATTTCTTCCGCTTTAACAAACAATTTTACATACAAACAAAAAGGACAGCCATGGGCTGTCCTTTTGCGCTGGAAATGGCTATTATGTTTATGGCTCTATATGACGAGAAATGGGTGCTGAACAACATCCCATTTCGACATCACATTACCGTCTCGAAGCGATACATTGATGATGTATTAATGACATGGAAGAATCCAGAAGAGGAGATCACAAACTTTGTGAACTGGTTGAATTCAACAAGTCCAGATATACAATTCTCAATGGCTTCTAATAATAAGGAGATCCATTTTCTGGAAATTACATTACACCATGAAAACAACAGAGTACTTACGTCATTGTATACTAAGGAAACTGAACCGGAATATATGTTTACACTACTCAAGCTTCCACCAGAGGAATTAGAGGTATAATCTACTGTATAGTCAGTTCTTCCTCATAAGGAGAAATTGGATGAAGAAAGAAAACTGTTTCAGGAATGCAGAGAATCTCCTATCGAAACTCTAACAAAGGGATTACCTGAGGAAACTGCTGAAATAACATGAAACAGGCATGGATCACACCGAGACAGAATCTGTTGCTGCCAGGCAAAAAACAACAAAGCAACCAAATTGTGTGTGTCACAACCTTCTCAGGAGTGACCAACTTAATAAAGAAATTGAACTGAAAAAACTAGAAGGTTGTCACTATCCTCCAACAATTCAAAGAACTGCCTATGTTTGCACTTAAACGCAACCGAAACATACAGGGCAATCTTGTAAGATCTAACACAACACTGAAAACCCAGACCCCAACTCTAGGTAACTTTCTTGATCTCCCCCATTGAAAGGCCACTACAGATGCAGGAAGAGGGCGACAAGTTGAACTACATGGGCTTTAAGATTAAACATTCAGAATTCACTAACTGCCATACAAAAAATGTAGTGTACTGTGCACTGTGCCCCTGCGAGAAAGCCTATATAGGAAAGCCCATAACATTTATTTTTTTCAAAAGTGCAGTCTCTCTCGCTTCTTTTTTCATTGGGCCCCAAGGTGGGCAAGGTCACAGGGAGAAATGTTATTAGAAATTTGGGGGAGGGAGGCGCAGGCGTCCTCCCGGGGAGGGAGGCCGAACATCTCCTCCCCTAAAAAATGTGGCGGGCCCTAGGGTATTGGGGTCCCCGGGCCGTAATTGACCTAGGGAGGGGGGCTGCGTGCCCCCCTCAGAGGTTGGCTGCCTTTGAGGGGTTGGCCACAAGGCCGCAGGCCAGTGCGCGGCATGAGATTGGATGCATGCGGGGGTGTTACCTACAGGGCCTGGCCCCAGGCCAGGTCCTGAGGTCAATCCCCCACTGTGTCATAAAAAAGGAGAAATTCACTGAAAAAAACACAAAGGTTACAGGGACATTATAGTTAGGAAATAGAATTTAAAAAAACCTTAGAAATACACACAAAAAAACCAAAGGCTACAGGGACGTTATAGATCGGTTAAGAGTTTACATAAATGAAACCATAGAAATTCAGCAGTTATACTAAGAGTTGTCTCAAAAACTATAACTCGTTCCCTAAAGTAATTATAAATCATGCCCTTGCCATGAACTGCAGCAAAATTATTGATGAGAAAACTGCATGGCGAGGGCGAGAGTTGTAATTACCTTAGGGCATGAGTTATAGTTACTTGAGATAACTCTAGCTAAAAAAAATTGGTGATGCCCCTGTCCCTTCTAGGGACATAACCAAAAGCACAAGTTACTAACTTGTGTAACGATATATCTGTAAGAGACAGTAGTTAGTGACAGATTCCTTACCTTAGAATATCCCCAGGCGTCAGGCTGGATCCGGAAAGTTTTTTGCGTAGCAGTACCCTTGCGCGTCGGTAGGCGGCGTCGTGCGGCTCCGCGTCCGTCGTCGGCGTCGTGATCGCCGGGATGACGTCGCGGGCAGTACTTAGGCGCCGCCCCTGCGCGCTGACGTCAGTTCTGTACACGACTTTCCGCGCCAGGAACGCAGAGCCATGCAAGAAGCTGACATAGGTGTCTGAAAAATACTAGGGCCCTGAAAGGGATGTCCTTAACCCTAGAAATCAGTTTGCAGAACGGGGAGGATGGGTGGGCGGTAAGGAATCTGTCACTAACTACTGTCTCTTACAGATATATCGTTACACAAGTTAGTAACTTGTGCATCTGAAAGAGACACGTTAGTGACAGATTCCTTACCTTAGAATAGATACCCCAGCAATACCAACCCCGGTGGTGGGTCTGCGAACAAAGATCAGACAAGGAAGTCCTGGAGGACAGAACGGCCAAAGAAGCCGTCCCTCCGGACCTGACTGTCAAGGCAGTAATGCTTTGTAAACGTGTGCAGCGAGGCCCACGTAGCTGCCTGACAGATAACCGGCAGCGGAACACCGCGGCCCAAGGCCGTGGTAGCAGCCGTTGCCCTGGTGGAATGGGCACGCAGCCCAACAGGAGGTTCCTTTTAGCCAAAGAATAGCAGGTCTTGATGCACAAGGTAACCCAGCGGGAGATGGTCCTCTTGTGCACCGCCCGACCTTTTGGCGCCCACGTAGCCAACAAAGAGCTGGTCATCCACCCGGAAGTGTTTTGTGCGGTCAATATAGAAAGAGAGCGCACGTTTTGGGTCCAGACGGTGGAGCCTCTCTTCCTCTCTGGAAGGATGCGGAGGCGGAAAGAAGGTGGGCAAAGTGATGGTCTGCCCAATGTGGAAAGCAGTAACCACCTTTGGCAAGAAGGACGGACGCGTCCGAAGAACAACCTTGTCTGGATGAACAGACAGAAAGGGAGGTTTGCAAGATAGAGCCTGGAGCTCACTCACCCGCCCGAGCGGAGGTGATGGCCACCAGAAAGGCTGTCTTCAGAGTCAGAAGACGAAGAGGACAGTTATGTAGAGGCTCAAAGGGAGCGCACATTAAAAAGGTAAGAACCAAGTTCAAGTCCCACTGAGGCATCACAAACGGAACAGGAGGGAAGAGGTGAGTAATGCCTTTTAAGAACCTGTTAACAACAGGGGACTTGAAAAGGGAGGGCTGATCAGGGAGCCTGAGGAAGGCCGAGATAGCACAAAGATAACCCTTGATGGTACCCAGGGCAGAACCCTGTTGGGCCAAAGAGAGAAGGAACAGAAGGACCTCAGAAAGAGGGGCAGAAAGGGGATTCACAGCCTTTGCTGTGCACCATGCCACAAATTTGTTCCACCTGCAGGCGTATACCACCTTAGTGGAGGGACGCCTGGCTGCCAGAATCACATCACAAACTTCGGGAGGCAAGTCGAAAGGAATCAACTGCCGCCGCTCAATCTCCACGCAAGCAGGTGTAGACTGGACAGGTTCGGGTGGAGGACCGTCCCCTGCTGCTGCGACAGAAGATCCTCCCGAAGAGGCAGACGGATCGGGGGATCTACGCTCATATTGAGTAGCTCGGGATACCAAACTCTTCGAGCCCAGTCCGGAGCCACAAGAATGACTTGGGCCCGGTCGTGCCGAATCTTCTTCAACACTCTGGGTAGAAGTGGTATAGGCGGAAAGGCGTACAAGAGACCGCAACTCCACTCGTGACGAAAGCGTCGCCGAGCGAGTGCCGCCTTGGAAATTCCAACGCGCAGAACTGATGACATTGCGCGTTCTCTTCGGTGGCGAATAGATCTAACCAAGGCTCTCCCCACTGTAGAAAGAGTCCTTGCGCCACTTCCGAGTGAAGACGCCATTCGTGATCCATCATGCACCTGCGGCTGAGTTCGTCCGCCCTGGCGTTCAGGGAACCTGCCAGGTGTTGAACCACCAGGAACATGCCCTGATGTTCCAGCCATGTCCAGAGGCGCAGAGCCTCCTGACAAAGGGTCCACGACCCCACCCCGCCTTGTTTGTTGCAGTACCACATGGCGGTGGTGTTGTCTGTGAACACCTGCACTACCTTCCCTTTGACAGAGGGAAGGAATGCCTTGAGTGCAAGTCGGATCGCCCGGAGCTCCAGAAGGTTGATATGGAGCCGGGACTCCGCCGGAGACCAGAGGCCTCTGATCTCCGCCTCTCCCATGTGACCGCCCCATCCCAGAAGGGACGCGTCCGTCACAACTGTGTGCTCTGGCTGGGGAAGGGAGAGGGATCTGCCCATGACCCATTGCCGGTTCGAGAGCCACCACTGCAACTGTTTTGCAGTCCCCTCCGAGATCTGGACGTGATCGGACAGGTCGCCCTGGTGCTGCGCCCACTGGAACTTCAGGTCCCACTGCAGAGCCCGCATATGCCATCTGGCATGAGTGACCAGCAGGATGCAGGAGGCCATGAGGCCCAGCAGCCTCAGGGTCATCCGTACCGAAACCCAGGATAAGGGCTGAAAGATCGGAATCATAGCCTGAATATCCCGGACTCGCCGTTCGGGAGGATAGGCCCGAAACTGCGTCGTGTCCAGAACTGCTCCGATGAAAAGGAGCTGTGGAGAAGGAATCAGATGCGACTTTGGCACATTGATGGAGAACCCCAGCGAGTGCAGGAGTTCGGCCGTAGTCTGGAGGTGGGAGACAACTGCCTGGGACGAGCCCGCCTTCAGCAGCCAGTCGTCGAGGTAGGGGAAGACTGAAACCCCTGCCCGGCGCAGATGAGCTGCGACCACCGCCATCACTTTCGTGAACACCCGAGGGGCACTGGTAAGGCCAAAGGGAGCACGGTGAACTGAAAATGCTCGAGGCCTACCGTGAACCGAAGGTAACGCCGGTGGGCCGGCAGGACGAGGATGTGGAAATAGGCGTCCTGCAAGTCCAACGCTACCAACCAGTCTCCGGGGTCGAGGGCAGTCAAGACCTGAGCTAGGGTGAGCATCTTGAACTTCTCCTTCCGGAGGAAGCGATTGACGTTCCGGAGGTCCAAGATAGGACGCATGTCCTCCTTGTCCTTTTGGGCACCAGAAAGTAGTGGGAGTAGCAACCACGCCCTACTTCTGGGGTCGGAACATGCTCGATGGCCCTCTTGGCCAAGAGGGCCGTGACTTCCTTCTGTAGAAGCACCAAGTGATCCCCTGACATGCGGTGGAATTGAGGTGGCATGGCTGGGGGTGGTCTCGAAGGGGAGGAGTAGCCCCTTCGGACAATGTCCAAGACCCACTTGTCCGAGGTGATGGGACGCCAGTGGTGAAGGTGATGGCGGACCCTGCCCCCGACTGGCGTGCTGTGCACCTGAAAGGAGGGACTAGGAGGGCTTGGAGGCCGCGGACGGGTTGGAGGTGGTGGCCTGACCCGCACGCTGGTTGCCCAAACCGCCACGGCGGTATCCACGTCCTCGGCCACGCGAAGGCGCTTGCTGCGCGGGCCGTTGGCCGGGCTGTGGACGTGACTGGGCGCCCCTTCCGTGGCCACGAAAGGGGCGAAAAGCAGACGTTTGCGGAGGGCGCACAACAGCAAGGCCCAGGGACTTAGCAGTAGCCCGTGAGTCCTTGAAACGCTCCAGCGCATGGTCTGCCTTTGAACCAAAGAGACCGACTCCATCAAAGGGCATGTCCATGAGAGTATTCTGGACATCCCCTGAAAAACCAGTGGTTCTCAGCCAGGCGTGGCGACGCAGCGCCACCGTCGTTGCAAGCGATCTGCCCAGCGAGTCGGCGGTATCAAGGCCACAGCGGATGGTATACTTAGCCGCATCACGCCCTTCCGCAATAGCGCGGGTAAGCAGTGTCTGGACCTCCTCAGAACACTGCGGCAAAACATCAGCCACCGAATCCCACAGGGAGTGGGTGTATCGGCCCAAGAGGCAAGCGGTATTAACAGACCGCAAGCCAGCACTGGAGGAAGAGAAAGCCTTCTTCCCAAAGTGATCCAGGCGCTTGGATTCCCTATCCGGAGGGGCGGTAGGGAAGGCTGTTTGGGAGGCAGAGGCTTGGACAACCAAGCTCTCAGGTGTTGGGAGAGAAACAGGGGGTCGCCCGGAGCCGGGCGATGGCGTCGGGCCACGTTCCTATCCACAGGAGCCCCTGTGGTGGGTTTGGACCAGGCACCCAAAGAACGTCAGTGAGTGCATCGTTGAACGGCAGCACAGGCTCCGAAGAGGAGGCCGCCGGCTGAAGCACTTCAGTCAGGAGGTTAGTCCTGACGGCCACTGTAGGCAACTGGAGATTTAAGGCTCCAGCAGCTCTACGCAACACCGTTGCAAAATTAGCCCCTCCTCCGTTGCCACGGGAGGAGACAGCATGCCAGAGTCGGGGGAGGTATCCAGCCCACTGGCATCCCCAAGTTCCTCAACCCAGTCCGGGTCAAACTCGCACTGTTGTGTGAGAGGGTCGTCAGACCCCTCCCAGCTCTCCTGGTCCTCCTCAGGTTGAAAAGATGGAGGAGGAGGGACATAAGGGACCCAAGGCCTCATCGGGCGCCGGAACCGGCGTCGGGCGGCGCCGGTCCGGCTCCATGTCCGGACCCGGGAGAACCGGGGAACGACGCCGCCCGGAGCCCCGGACGGCGTCGGAAGCGGCACCGGGGACATCGGCGGAGGCGGAGGCGTGGTTAGGTCAACCGGCGTCGATGGAGGTTGCGGCACCACCGGAACCGGGGTCGAGGCCGGGGCCGGAGCCGAGGCCGGGACGAAGGCTGGTGGGACAGGCGACGCCGGGACCGGAGTCGACGGCGACGCCGGAGCAACCCCATCTGGGCCCGCGGGGCCCGAAGGCGCACCGGAGGGACCTTGAGGCCCGAAGAGGCGGGCCATGGCCGACAGGAATTTCTGTACTTCGGCCGGAGTCGCCCCGAACCCGGGAAGGACGGGTAATGCGGGGGCAACTCGACAGGCACGTCCGGGGGCGGGGACGGTGCCGACAGGGACCTCAGCCGAGTCGCGCGACCGGCGAGGCGAAGTCTTAGAGCGATGACGCCGCTTAGACTTCTTGTGCTTCGACTTACCGGAGGAGCGCGAAGACTTGGATTCCGACGAGCGGCGGGGACTCCGCGTCCGGCCCTCGACCTCTCCCGGGACCGGGGCTTGCTGCGGCGCGGAGCCGACTGCCGGACTTCAAGGAGCTTTCGAGACCGCTCTCGCAAAGCCTTCGGATGAAGTTTCCGGCAGTCAGGGCACGACTTCGTGTCGTGGCCTCGGCCGAGGCAGAAGAGACACTCGAGGTGGGGGTCCGTGATGGACATCATACGACCACATTCCTCGCAGGGCTTAAAGCCGGGCATCCCTACGACACCTTAGGAGTCGTGAAGACTCGTTGAAGAGAACAGTGAAAAATTTCACAAAAAGATAGTCAAAAAGTGACTAGGGCACTGCTCTTCCCGGATCTGCGCTTACTGGCGCGGAAAAAGAAGAACTGACGTCAGCGCGCAGGGGCGGCGCCTAAGTACTGCCCGCGACGTCATCCCGGCGATCACGACGCCCGACGACGGACGCGGAGCCGCACGACGCCGCCTACCGACGCGCAAGGGTACTGCTACGCAAAAAACTTTCCGGATCCAGCCTGACGCCTGGGGATATTCTAAGGTAAGGAATCTGTCACTAACGTGTCTCTTTCAGATACAAAATATATGCAGTTGGTCCTCCAAGGCCCTTATGGGGCGCTCCTTGAAGGAGCAGTGAATAATAAATGAGCGGATGTGTCCGAGCATATACAATTAACTTTAAAAAAAAAAAATTGTTTGTGGGTGTCCCGGTTTCACTCGGGTCAACCAGTGTTTTTTTTTTTTTAAATGAGGGTCCGCGAGGGGGCCCCAGAGCCCCTATGGCCCCGCAGGAGCCAGCGTGTTTTTCAATAAAGTTGCATGCCTCACTTCAGGGGCACGCCACAGCTAGTGCACTTTTTTTTATAAATGGGGCGTCCCATGCCCACCTGGGCCACCCCAGACCATTAATTTTTTTGGGGGGACCAGGAGAGGCTGCCCAGGGATCCCATGGCCCCACTGGCATTTAATTACTTGTTTTTTTTTGTTTTCTTTTAAAGTGGCACCCCCTGGTGCCCACCGAGGGCATGCAACAACTTCTCGTGTTTTTTCCCTTTTAATGGGGTGCCTCGGTGCCCACCCGGGACACCCCATGGCTAATCCCACATTGAGGCTGCGGGGGGAGGCCCATGGCCCTCTCAACCCTGCCGGCTCCCCGCTTGCACCCATCGCGGGTGCAGCGAGAGCCGGCATTGCTCCAACCCTGAGGAGCTGTTTTCTTTTGCTCCCGTGGGGTGGGAGCGATCAAAGCACGTCCCTGCCGGAGAGCACAATCAGGGAAATGCTTTGTTCTCCCACTGGGCAGGAGCAGTTTTGTGCGCTCGCCTGGTGGGAGAACTGTGCATTTTCCCTGCCAGCGATCGCAGGCAGGGTAATAGACGGTGTACCGGGGTTTGGGGAGACCGTTGCTGAGCCGGCCCCGGGGGATGAAGCCCCTGGGGCCATCCTATGGCTCAGGGAGGGGGGCCGCGTGGCTCCCCTCCCCTTCGATTTGGTTACTGGCCCAGGGAATGGGGGGGTCCCCAGGGCCTCGCTGAGTCTTGGGGAATTTGCAGCAAAATACAAAAATATATTAACATTTTGGCCCGGGGGATCAGGGTATGCCTACCCTGCCCCCTTACATCTTATTTTAAAACTTTTTTTTTAAGACTCTTCTTTTTAGGACTCAGGACTGAGTCCTAAGATGGCTGCCACCACTCCCTTTTTGAGATGGTGGCTGACAATCAGATCTCAGCTTGAGATCTGTTGGGATCAGTGGAGACTACACGTCCCTAGATATTCAAAGTTTTTGAGCATTTATTGCTCAAAAACTACTGAATGGATTTACACCAAAAAAACAAAAAGCACTCTTTCTGGACCAAGATTTAGCTTTCTGTCAAATTTGGTGTAAATCAGCGGTTTGGGCTATAGGGGTGTCTAAAGTTCCTATGGAAAAAGGAATGGGGAAAACAGTTTTTGGGACATCCCCGCCCTTTTTCTCTGCCCCCGCTTGACCAAGCACCCTGAAACGTTCCATGCACAAATTTGTCAAAAAGTAGCACTTTGGAAAGTTTCATGGACATTTGTCGAAAAGGGGACAAAGTTTTTAGCAACACAAAAAACACATTTGCTATGGAAACACAATCCTAATTATAACTACCCAGTGGCTACTGCCACTGGGTAATATATGTCATGGTTAAGCCTTTTTATTGAATGTTTGTCAGTGGTTCCAAAGATCCATTTAACTGAAAAGAGGTCTAACTGTATATTGTTTCCCGTAATTCACAGTGCTGAATTCATTTGCAGGATATTTAGCTTCCCTTAATAAAGAAGTTAAACACAGCTTTTTGAAATCCTTTCAGTGCTGCTATAAAAAAGCTTTCACAATGACTGTGCAGGTCTTAGAACATTAATCAGCGCCCCTGAAAAGCTCACCCTTGGAGGCCAAGCCATGATGCAAGTGTTTACCAGTGAATCATCCCCAGTGAGTAGAAATAAACATTAAAAGAGCAGACACATAGCATTTTATGTTCTTTCTTCATATATGTCAAGTTAAACCTACTCTATAGTGTCAATGCAATGCAAAAGAAAAGCACATTTTAGAATGCACATTTTTAATTTCCTTACAATATGCTTTGCAATTAAAATTTGATTTATAATAATATTCAATGTTCCATATAAAATATTTACATTAAATATTAACACATAATCCCTAACAAAAACACACATTTCTCAAAACACTGACATCCATAACTGTAGGTTCATGCAAACAATGAATAGTTAACAGATTATGCTCTAATACACTTAATCTCTCTAAAGATGACTAAAATCAACTAATAAATAGTGTAATATAAAAAATAGGTAACGAGTAACATTGTCCTATATTGCCACTTTGAAGTTGATATTTATAAACCACTCGGCCTTCGGATTTGTAAAGGTTCCTAGAACCCCTCTATGGCAATACAGGCCCATATTGCAAAGTTAACCCTTATGTCTTAATAGGTCCAGTGGAAGGTGTCATGCTGAAACATGCAGGCCACATTAGTTTTAAGAATGTAACTTAATTAAATATTTTTCAATAGATCTAACCGACTGGAGAGTGGTTTTGAATTCCTGGGAATGGTACTACAGTAATCTTGTTGGGGAACAGGACAACAACAGTGATTGTTAAATAGAACTTTAGACACAGCTACTGCCCAAACCGTTGAACTGGGGGTAGGGTGGGGGTGTGGGGGAGATGCATGTTTTAATTTTGGGGATGGCCCCCTCCCTTAGACTCTGAGAGGCCCTGGGTACCCCATCCCCCAGGGCTGAGGTACAAAAGAAGGTAAGGTGGGCCCGCGCTGCCCCTCCCGGAGCTGAATTAGGCCCCAGGGACCCCATTCCCTGGGCCCAAAATACATTAAAAAGGGGAGGGAGGATGAGCAACCCCTCTCCCTGAACCTAAAAAGGCCCCATGTTCCACCATCTTCCTGGGCCGAGTACTCAAATGAAGGGAGTGGGGGGGCGTACGGCCCACCTCCCTGCGGCAAATTTGGCGTCCAGGACCCCATCCCCCAAAGCAGGCTCAATGACTCTGTCCCAGGGAGTCCATCCCCAGTACACAGTAGTTTCCCTAAAGGCACAAGCGTGGGCAGGGAAACAAGTTTGCTCCTGCCTTGTGGGATCATTTTTAAATCTCCTGCCAAATGGGAACGAACACGCAAGTCTGCTCCCAGCCAGCGGGAGATTTAAACATGCTCCTGCTGGCTGGGCACAGATTTCTTTTCTGTTCCTGTGGGCAGGGAAAAAGAACACATACTGCTCCCGTCTGGAGGAAGCAAGAAGAAAACATCTGTTCCCTCCGGGTGGGAGCAATGCCGGCTGCCACACCATGTGGGGAGCTGGCTGGAGCGTGGGTTCCTGAGGCTCCCCCACGGCCCACAACGTGTTACTTGGTTGTGCCTTGGGTGGGCACCGGGGCACCCACCTATAATAAAGAGAGGTCCTACAGAATGGGGTCCCTGGGGCCCGTGAAGGCTCGAGGAGCGCACTGCCCTCTCGTTTTCGTTATAATAACATGTGGCCCCTGGGGATGGGGTCCCCTGGGCCTATAAAGGCTCGGAGAGGGGGGGGCCACAACCCTTAGAATTTGGCCCTGGGAACCGCATGCCTCCTCCCCTGCTTAACTCTATTTGCCCCAGGGGATGGGGTCCTCTGGGTCTACTGAGGCCCCCTGGGCCCCCCAATTGTTTATTGAATTTTTCCCCTAGGGATGGGGGTACCCTGAGGCATAAGGAGGCCCTCGGAGTAGGGCAGCGCGCACCTTCCCCTTAATCTAAGTGTTGTTTTGTGGGTGCCCCAGGTGGCCACCGGGGCACCCACCTCTAATTTAGAGAGGCCCTGGGGAATGGGGTACCCGGGGCTACAACAGGCTTGGGGAGGAGTACCACGCGGCACCCTCCCCTTTTTAATGGAATTCGGCCCCAGGGGGTGGGGTCACTGGGGCCCAAAGACCAACACTGTTACGCATGCCAAAGGCTGTGTGTGTCGTAGAGTTGGCAGCCTGTGAGAGGGGTTGGCTGCCTTCGGGTGGGTTGGCCACTGTGGTCAACCTCGCAGTATGGGGTTGGCTGCCTTCGGGGTTTGAAAGCAGGGCCTGGCTACAGTCTAGGCCCGGCGGCCAACTCCCCGCTGCGCATGACCTTCAGGGGGTTGGTTTTCCATATGGTAAGAAAATATTACTTTACTTTAAAATGTAAGTAATTTACTGAAAAAACCATAGGTTAAAGTAATGTTATAGTTAGGTGAAATGTTCAGTAACAATGTAACATTATGGGGGCGTGGTCTCGCGGCAAACCAACATGGCCGCAACTTAGGGCTGCTCCGGAGCCCCTCCATCCTACCACATTAATCCGCTACAATAATCCGACGGAAAGGTGAGGAATCGGACACAAGGGCGCAAGCGAAGCCCGGCAAAGCTTTCCCGAGCGCAATCGGAGGTAGAAGGCAGTAGCTGTGCCGATCGGCGAATCTGGGCCTGTGGCTGAGGAAACCGGGACCTCGAGTACTGGAGACGGCCGGCGGAAGACGCGAGGACGTGGGCGTGACCCCTCCCCCATCCTCGGAGGGTCGGGGAAATTCAGGCGAGCGACTTCGGTGCCCCCCTCCCGCGATCTTGACGCTGCTGCCTGTGGCACTGGAGTGCAGCCCCGAGCGGGTTGAAGCGTGCGGCGGCCAGGGCCGTGAGCAGGGAGCTAGCGGCCCAGCACTGGGGAGGCTGTTGAGGGCTGGGGCAGCGTGTGTCTTGTGGTGCCCCACAGCGTCGAGGCCTGATCGGCCCCCACGGAAGCCGAGCGGGAGGAACAGAGCCGGTGAGTGGCGACCCCGGCGTCTCCCTGCCTGGGGCAGGATCTGGAGCTGGCTGGAGGCCGTGATCGCCGGAGGCAGTGAGCGCTTCCAGGGCGCGACTGCGCCTACTGTAGTGGAGGCGGCGGGGGCCCACGGGACTGGAGTGCTGCGTTCATGCGGGACCCGTTGTGGGAGCAGCTGACCCCGCCCTGCCTGATCGGGCCTCACTGACCGAAACGGGGAGTCTCTGCTGTTGTGTGCCTTTGCTGTGATTGGTGAGGACGGGGAAGAGTGAGCGTGGAGCGGCCTCCCTACTATAACTGCGCTGTGGGGGACGGCTGACTGGGGCCGAGTGAGGTGATCCGCCCTGCTCCCCTGCCTATCCTTGGTGCATCGGTGGCCCTTGAGCTGGCATCGTGGATGCTCACTGCTGCCTGAGGGGTGCTTGGGGGCTGGCAGTGTCCGGGGAGCGGGGGACGACTGGCCTGAGTGGCGCACAGGTGGCCCTCCACGACCGGCGACGCCCTGAGTGCCCACCTATGTGGCTCGACTCCTGGTCCCGGGTCCCAACGGGCAGCCAGAGACGGCGGAGCTAGACAGCGTCAGCCACATCGATACGCGACTGACCCGGGGCTCTGTGGACATCTTCCAGGGGCTATTCCATCTGGCGCCTCCTCGAAGCTCCGGCCTAGGGAGCAGTGTTGGCCTCAGCATGTCCGGCAACAGGGGTTCCCGGGCGTCTCAACAAAGCAGGCTAGACCGCTTTACCTGCCCGAAAGCGGACATTCCTGACAAGAAAGGGACCAGCGATAAATCGCAAAGTGGAGCCGAGCACGATCCCACGGAGCCCACAATGACGGACATAATGGCAGCCATTATGGGTGTCCGCACATCTATTGACACCCTCTCCTCGGAGGTGACGCTGATCAGAGCGGATCTCACGAAGTATAGAGAGAAGGTCAAGCAATTAGAGATAACCACCGCCAGTCTCGTAGAGGACACCTCGCAACTCCAAACGGACATCGGGGAGCTTCAATCATTTCGCAAGTACACGGAAGACAAGCTGGATGATTACGAGGGGCGCCTGCGACGCAACAACATCCGCGTCCTTGGAGTGCCGGAGAAATCGGAAGGTCCGTCTGTAGACCTATTTATGGAGGAACTGATCTCGACGAAGCTACAACCAAAGGGCCTTTCTAAACTGTTTGTAATTGAGCGAGCCCACAGAGTGCCTGGGTGTCGCCCAAAGCCTGGGGATCCCCCTCGTCCAGTACTGGCCAGACTGCTTAATTACAGAGACACAATCCTTCAGGCAGCGCGGGTCGCTCCTCCAATCCACCTAGACAACTCGGAGATCACCTTCTTCCCCGACTTCACCCGAACGGTGCAGATGGGGCGACGCTCCTTCCTCGATGTTAAGCGCAGGATGAGAGAAAAAGGTCTCAAGTACGCCATGCTCTTCCCGGCTCGCTTGCGAGTTGAACTTAACGGGAAGACACGTTTCTTTGACCTCCCAGAGGTGGCGTCCGACTGGCTGGACAGTCTGAAATCCTCGCCGGAACAAGACCTCACCGCTCATTGAACCCCGGGGTGATCTCTCATGGGGTGGCCTCTGGTTTCTTCAACATGAATCGCTTCAGCTGCTGTTGTACCCTGAACCGCCAATATGCAGCTCCGGCTGTTATAAACCTTGTACCAATGCCTTGGGACCTTTCACATGTGGTGAACTAAACATTGGTCATGTCCTGCACCGATTCTGTACTGGTAGGCGGGGGGCCGACGGAACTCTGAGGCCTTCCCCAGTGTGTTAATTTTCTATTAGTAGAATAGTTGGGCGACAGGCACTCTGCATTTAAATATTATGGGCCGTTTTAAGCCCGGAGTGCAGGGGAGCAGGGTGGGGGGATGTTGGGAGGGACTGATGTTTATTTTGTATGTTGTTTTTTGTATTATCTCGACAGTACGATATCTATATTCGACCCCACTAGTGGGGAACCGCTCCGCTTTCAATGGGAGTACAGTATAACAGGGCTATAAAAATTTTAAGTTGGAATGTTAACGGACTGGGGGACAAGATAAAAAGAGGTGTTGTGTTGCAGTATATTAGGAGACAATCACCGGATATCGTCTTACTCCAGGAAACACACCTCGTTGGCAACACCTGCGGGGCAATGCACAGATGGGGGTACTCGATGGTGGTGCATGCAGGGTTTACCTCTAGCTCCAGGGGAGTAGGCATTATGCAAAAAAAATCATTCCCTTTCTCACTCACCAATACATACATAGATGACCGAGGCAGATATGTTGGAATCCTGAGCACTTGGGAGGGCAAACCTACCACTTTCATGTCAATATACGCACCCCCGGGATGCAGAGCACAACATTCACTGACTTGAGTGCTATACTCTTGACGTTGCCTGACGGACACCTGGTGCTTGGCGGCGACTTCAATTCAATTGTCTCGGGCGCTTTAGACAGGCACCCCCCGCGCAACCCCTCCGGCCGCTCATGTGTTCACTAGCTTCTTGGAGGCGATGGGACTGATGGATGGCTGGAGGACATACAACCCCGATAAGATACAGCACACTTTCTACTCAGGGGCGCATAACAGCCTATCCCGACTGGACTATATACTTGTACCGGCCTCGTACATTACCAATATCCATGAGATCCGTCATCTGGCACGAGGTATCTCCGACCACTCCCCCCTCTGGGTCCATATAGTTTTAGATTACACACAGACAGGACGGGTTGCCCCAATAAACCCTTGGTACCTCAAGAACCCCAAAATACGGAAAGGCCTAATCAAAACTCTTGATGACTATTTCCTGGAGAACGAACACACAGTTGAATCACCTCAAACACTATGGGAAGCTTTCAAAACGGTGGTCAGAGGACAGGCCCTCTCCTTGGTGGCGGGCTCCAAAAAAGACAGGATGAAAGAAATCTCAGACATAGAGCAGGAACTATACCGCCTAGAACAGGAGGTCACCGCGGATGCTAAGCCTGAAACCCTCCACTTCCTACGCTTGCGGCAGGAAGAATACCGGGCGTTGGTCACTGACCGTGCCAAACTACTGGGACAGGAACGGCTGGGACGGATATATGACTGGGGCGACAAGGCCGGCAAATTGCTCGCATGGTTAGACAAGAGAGAACAGGCCAGCAGGCTCGTGCCCGAGATTCAGGACTCTGATGGGTCCTCGGTGACAGATCCCCAAGACATAGCTAACCATTTCGCAGCTCACTTCCAAACTGTATATAGCTCGGTGGCACCATACCCTGAAGCAGATTTTACTGATCTAGTCAAAGACATATCGCTCCCGACACTATCGGACTCGGACCTTACATTCATGGACAGTGAACTGACGGCTGATGAAATAGCTACGGCAATAAGAGCGCTGCACTCCGGGAAAGCTCTCGGCCCAAATGGCATCCCAATAGAGCTCTACAATCTTCGACCAGATAGATTGGCCCCCTATTTGAAGTCAATGTTTGAAGATAGCCTCGCCCAGGGGATGTTGCCATATGACCAGAGAATTGCCACCATAGTCACAATCCATAAAGAAGGGAAGCCCAAAACGCAGTGTACCTCCTACCGGCCGATATCGCTGCTGAATGCGGAGCCCAAAATTCTAGCTAAAGTGCTTGCCACCAGGCTTACCAAGGTGTTGGGCGACCTAGTCCACCCAGACCAGTCAGGGTTCATGCCCAAAAGAAACACGGCTCTTAACCTGCGTAGACTACACGGGGTCCTGGGCAGGGTGCCAACGATACGAGAGGACGCTGTGGTGGTCTCTCTGGATGCCGCCATGGCTTTCGATTCACTGGAATGGCCCCATCTCTTTGCAGTGCTTGGTAAACTGGGATTTGGACCGGGCTTCAGCAACTGGATACGGTTGTTGTACAGCGCGCCGCTGGCCCAGGTAGTAGTGAATAACAGAAAGTCTGAACCCTTCGTGCTCAGCCGGGGGACTCGTCAGGGGTGCCCCCTATCTCCTTTACTGTTCGCTTTGGCCCTTGAACCACTCGCAGCATGGATCCGTAAGGATGTGAGGATCCGCGGACTGCGCTGGTCAGCGGAATGGGAGGATCGGATCTCACTGTACGCTGACGATATTCTCCTCTATCTTACATCCCCTAAGAGATCCCTAACAGTAGCCTTTGATATACTAGAGGTTTTCGGCAGGTACTCTGGGTTTCAGGTCAATTGGAAAAAATCACTCCTATATGTCCTATGGGGAGCCCCCCACAGTTGCCCCGCAATTGCCCGATCCCAGTGGTCTCAGACGGCTTCAAGTACTTGGGCATTTTTATATCTTTAGACCCATCAGTTCGGTACACCCGCAATCTGCTCCCCCCACTGCAGCGGCTCAAGAGCGACATAACACACTGGAAGTCCCTCCCGCTCTCGCTTTTGGGCAAGGCTGCCTTATTTAAAATGATGTCACTGCCCCGATTCCTGTATGCGCTACAGAACTCAGCCGATCTTGTCCCGAACTCGTATTTTAAAGAACTGGAAGGGCTCCTGAGAGACCTCCTATGGGGAGGGAGACCACGTATCGCCATGAAAAAACTGACACTTGGCTGGTATGAGGGGGGAATCGGGTTGCCTGATATTAAAAAATATTACTGGGCTGCGCATCTAGCAGCGATCAATCACTGCACGTATGGTCACCCTGACAACCCGGGGTTTCTGATGGATCGTTGGCTTTTACCTAAAGGGACCTTTTTGAGAGCTCTATACTCAAAACCGAAGAAATACCCGCTCACCGGACCCACTGCCCATACAGTTGCAATCTGGCACTCCGCTGCTAAATCAATCGGTTGGGAAAAAAAGTTAACGATGGCCACACCTTTGTGGGACTCACAAGAACTAGGCTATATGGGAAACTCAAGGGGATTTGCGAAATGGGACTTAATAGGGATTTCCCATGTCAAAGACCTTTGGCATGCTGGGGATGTGGCATCCTTTGCTACCCTACAAACACAATATGCCCTGGCGGACTCCGAGGGTTACCGCTACCTACAGATTAGGCACTCGCTGCGAACAGCTATCCCCGACGACTCGACGCCACCGGACGCTTCCCCACTAGAGGACAGACTATTGGATGGACATTTGCCTGATAGGGCCATCTCCCTCACATATCGAAAACTCATCAATCACACTGACAACCCCTATTACAATTGCGCGACAAATGGACTGAGGACGGAATAGAGTTGGACGATGAAACCTGGCAGGAAGCGGTCTCCTCTCCTAAGACGGTCGCTATCCCAGCGAGACTCAAATTGGTGCAATTAAAGATCCTCCATAGAATTTACATAACTGGTCCCCAGCTGGTACATATGGGTGGACTGACAAGACGGCTCTTGTAGGAGGGGATGCGCACAGCTGGGCACATTCATACACATAATATGGCACTGTGCGCCGATCCAGGAATACTGGCGTAACATACATGCGGTCATGAGTGCAGTGTTGGAGGTAGTAATCGAACCGGCGGCATCTAGATGCCTCCTTAATATCTGGGAACCTACCGACCTCAACACCTATACTAAGTCATGGGTCACGCTCGGCTGCATGATCGCTAAGAGAAATATCGCGCAGCTCTGGGGAGCCCCACAGCCGCCCACGGTAGTAGCCTGGGAGCAGGATCTAGACTGGTGTATGCTGAGAGAGAAAACAGTCTATGTGGCTAGGGGATGTCCCCGAAAATGGTCCAAGATATGGGCCTCCTGGAATGCATACAGAGGAGATATATGTGCACCTCCCCTTGAAGACGATAGTGAAGACCCCCCATCCCCGTGAACTCCAATGAATTATATTGCTGTACTGTATATAACCTGATTTTGCTGTAACCCTAATTGATTTTATGAATATGTACTTTATGTCGAGACTGTTTAATAAAAAGATGTTTAAAAAAAAAACAATGTAACATTATAAACTTAAAAAAACACGTACATTTACTAGTTATAGTTATCTCAAGTAACTAAAACTCATGCCCTAAGGTAGCTATAACTAAACTTCTGTGTTTTTAGTTTAAAATGTTATGTTGTTACTGAACCAATTACCCAACTATAACGCTACTTTAACCTTTGTTTATATATATATATATATATACACAAAATGGAGGGGTCGAGGTAAAGTACTACCGCACCTATCATCCAAGTTAGTTGGGTAAATTATAAAATTACATGTGGTGCAACGAACCTGGAGCACAACCCCTCTCTACTCCAATTTGAAAACAAGTCTTCAAAATAACACAACCCTCTAGTGGTCCAGCACACACAAAACTGTAAAGTAATATATCCAAATTACTGGGAGTCCAACATTAGTTCATCAATAGTTTGCACTGTGAGCATATCAAACAGAGGTAATGCATGACATTTAATCAGTACATCTGGCAGCCGTGTTCCATTTCAAATATTCTTTATTCCTTTTATCTTCATCTTTATAAAGAAACGCCTTTGTATGAACAATATCGTAGCCACGATATTGTTCATACAAAGGCGTTTCTGATGTAGTGATTAAATGTAATGCATTACACCTTTGTTTAATATGCTCACAGTGCAACATATTGATGGACTAATGTTGGACTCCCAGGAATTTGGATATAGTACTTACAGTTTTGTGTGTGCTGGACCACTAGAGGGATATATGGAGATATCTATATATATCTATATATAGAGATGTAGAGATATATAGATATAGATATATATATATTCATATTCAACAACCAATTTCCACCTTGCCCAGAAATAATCCAGCACTCCGAGGGGATTAGTTATCTCCAATATTTATTTGAGCGAAGCCATCCACGCGTTCCGGCTGTCAATGCAGCCTTGTTCACGATACATAGAGCCATTTTTGTAAACTTTAAATGCACTTCTACTAAAATGCAAACATTGACAAAGGACATTTCCCAAATGCACATCTAAGCCACATTTTCACAGTAAAGATGGGCGCCATCTTGGAGTTGGTTTTTACTTATTGCATTACAAGTAATTTCTATGCGAGTGCATTCAAATAAAAAATTTTAGCCAACTTTTCACAATGTATATTTATCACTGTTTGTAAAAATTTCAAAAGACGTAAATAGATAAATTTTTATAAAAATTCATTTAGTTTCTAAAATTGCTTCTTGATCCACTTTTATACCAACTCTTGTTTATACGCCAGTTAAAAAATGTAAATACATTTCATTCAATTGCGATAATGGTTTAGGTAAAGTGCTAAGTGCTTCAGTACTAATCTAAAGTGCAAGTGCTTATATATTTCTTCTAAAGTGCAAGTGCTTATATATTTTTTCTTTTATTTTTCTATTCATATAAAACCAATCGTATCTCCCTGATGCAAACAAATTTCTTCTTTTTGCTTTATTAGCAGCATTATTCTTCTGTATATTCAAATTCATATACTTTCAATTTTATTCGCATTATTTTGTAAAAATGAACAGGAGATGTGAAATAATAAAATATTTGTAAAGTACAAGTGCTTTCTTTGCAAGTGCTAAATAATAAAGTGCATGTGTCCCTTGTCCTTCTCCTCCATATCTAATTAATATAGTTTAAGTGTGCAGCTATTCTTTATCATTTCTTCTATTCTTTTTCTCTCACAGGCAGGTAAATAAATCTTCATCATTGTTGAGCCCATTGGCCTCTCTGCTATTATATTCAAGTATAAAACAGGTTTCCAATTTTCGAAGTTCCCTTTCTCTGTTGCCTCCCCTTCGTTTTCTTGGGACCTCTGCTAAGCAGCTATATCTCATCAGATTTGGATCACTTTGATGTTCTTTCTCGAAGTGCCTGCAACAGAGTAACTCTTATCTTTATTTATAATTGCTCGTCTATGCTGCAGGATTCTCTGATGCACAAGTAAAGTAGTGCTCCCTATATAAACTTTGTCACATGGACAGCACAATCTATATACTACAAAACTCGATTTGCAGGTTAGATGGCCTCTAACTTTAAAAAATTTTATTAAAAGGAGTTTTAAAATCAATGATGTTCTCACCATGCTGGCAGGCTTTACACTTTGGGCATTTCCTGAAACAATCCTTAATGGATAACAAAGATTCTTTTTTCTCACTTCTTGGTACTCGCTATTTACTAAGTGGTCTCTGAGGGATTTTGATTTTCTAAAGGATATTTCTGGGTTTTTCTTCCTCTCAGGGCCTAACACTGGGTCTCCCTTGATTAAATACCAATTTTTTTCCAAAATTGCTCGTACTTCATTGTGTCTCTTATTATAAGTTGTAATGAATCTATGGGTTTTCGTACCAACTCCCTGTTTATTTCTTCTACATGTACCAGATGGGTCAAAGAGTATCCTGTCTCTGTCTATTTTTCTAGCGTTTTCAGAGGCTTTTCATATTATTTCTTGAGGATATCCTCTTTGGAGAAAGCGATCAGTCATTTCTCTCTCTACTTTCCCATATATCTCCAGGTTACTGCAAGTCCTTCTTGCCCTATAAAATTCTCCGAAAGGTATACTTCGGATTAAAGGGGCAGGGTGAGCACTCCCCGCGTGCAAGATGGTATTGCCCGCTGTAGGCTTACGAAAGATAGTAGTCTCTAGCCTATTTTCTTTGGCGGTAACCCGTACATCTAGGAAGTCAATACATGTTTTACTATATTGGCCCACAAATGTCAGATTCAAATCATTCCTATTCAGATCATTAATGAACGTATCGATGTTATCTTCTGTGCCCTGCCACAGCACGAACACGTCATCAATGAATCTGACCCACAACAATATATGTGGTATCCAATGCTCCAGCTCAGGGCCATGGAGCACCTGCTCCTCCCACCAGCCTAGATGTAAGTTGGCATAACTGGGGGCGAAGCAGGTGCCCATAGCTGTACCTTGTTCTTGCTGGTACAAATCCGTCCCGAACATAAAAATATTCTTAGTTAGGCACCATTTTATCATCTCCATGATCATTCTATTCTGGTGCATAAATCGCATTGGTCGTTTTTCTAGAAAATACTCTGTGGCCCTCATTCCATCTGCATGTCTTATTGTAGTATACAATGTTGTAATATCTAATGTGAGTAACAACAAATCATTGTCCCATTGTACATCATAAATAATCTTCAAAAAGTCTGTTGAATGTTTAATATATGAAGATAACGTTCTAGTGATGCGATTCAAGTAGTAATCAATATATCGAGAAACATTTTCAAACAAGCTACCACAGGAGGAAATGATCGGTCTCCCTGGTGGATTCCTAGTGTCATATATAAATAAATAAATAAATAAATATATATATATATATATATATATATATATATATATATATATTACAACACTTTCTATTTGCTTGTAGTTTTCCAAGCAAAACCTGGGGAAAAAATACCTCACATTAAAAATATACACATTACACCATTTTAGCAACTTACCCTCTAAAAATATTCTGTGCAGGTTTAGATTTTTCTTTCATTTGACCACTGTTTGTTGACTGTGAAGTTACACCATCATTTTCTGATAAAACACTTGCTTTTGTAGCAAAGGCTTGTTTCAGTTGTTTGTTTTTATCACTATTTTGTACACTGTTGTCACTGTGCCATCCCACTAGGTTTTTTTTCTTTTCATCAGATTTTCGACTGTCAGAACTTTTCAATTTTTCATCATCAACCTACAGTCAGATAAAAAATATTTGATCATTGATAAATTTGCAATAATGCTATTATGTCACAGGCTGGACAGATCTACACAATACCTTCCATTTACTGAAGAAATATTTACCAACCCATAGATTAAAATTACATTAAAAATAACAAAACAGTTCAAATCTTTCTTGAAACTGTGTCACTTGTCCAAAACAATTAAAATACAAAAGTCCAAATTATCCAATACAATCTGAAATATAAAATGTAGAACGAAAAGCATTAGAGCATGTCAAAAGATAGGGTGGAAAAATAAAGAATTGACAGAAAAAAATATACATGAAGGAGTACTTAATGCTCAAGTAGTTTTGTCATCCCATAGTAAAACTTGTGAAGTTAAATCGTAATGTAAAAGGCTCTCTGGTAAGGTGTATAATGTGGAATCTCCTGACATCAATAGTCGTAGCATTCTAGCTTAACTAGCACTCATAAATCATGTAGAGGTGTCCGGCCCTCACTGCTATACAGGATGCCTCAGTGGCTTAATATGATCGGTTATGTTTTCTGGAGGAATGTATGACCCCCACCTCCCCTCTCTATTCCTCTGCATTCCAAAGCTCACAAGGGCCTACTGAAGATAGACCGGTTCTGGGGAGGAGAAACTCAGAATAAAGCTTGTGTCAGGCTTTCTTTAATGATCCCAAGAGTTTCAAGCTACATGTCTCTACTCCAGATCTTGTAGAAAACGTCACCTTGTGGGACAAAACATAGCCTTTCTAGAAAGAACAATTTTAATCTGCTGGTAGATGAGACAGTTAAGAGAGGACTCTGGATTCTCATATGTAGAATGCTAATAGATGACGGGTTGGACGAAAATAGATAATGCAAGGAAAAGGACAGTTCTCAGATTTAGATAAACAGAATGATTTGAAATGGACAGAGTTGAGAAGACAAAATGAAATAACAGAAATTTGACGTAAATAGAGTAATGAAAACATCTGGAGAAAACAGATGAATGACAGATACTAAGCCATAAGGTTTTCTGTTGTGCCTTCTAAAAAGGAATTGGACAAAAGAGGAGGTTCCTTACTCATTGCCTATAAACCTAACTTTATACTAATATTGAAAAATGTTATTTGCTGCCTGTCGGCACAACAGAGCTATTCTAATGAACGGTGAAATGATCAAAATGGTTGATATTTAAGACAAAAGTCATGGAAAAGAAGTAGGTAAGAGTCTACCTCTTTTTGGAGTTGTGCCTTCTCTTTTCCAAGTTCAGGAACACTGCTTGTAGAATTCCTACCTCGTTCTTAAACCTCTGTACATCTTGTTCCAATCCTTTATCCAGTAATTTGGAAGTTGCTACTTTTGGTGAACCCTGTGATGTTCCTAGGTTTTCAAATTGAGGTCGATACTTGAGTTTGTCCTTGTTGCTATTGACAAGGACTTGACTCTTCTGCTTCTTGATGTCTTCTGATGTCTCCATTTTGTTTATATTCTTTGGGGCGACATATAATTGTGTCTGCAATTTAGGGGAATCATTCCCCTTGGCTTTAGCACTGCTAAGGTTTTGGTGTAAATCATCTTCCTGAAGACTGTGAATTTGTGAATTTTCAATACTGTTGCTTGAGTCAGAGTCTCTAACTGTATTGTTTATCAAGGATTCTTGTAGCATAGGATGTTTGTTTTCCTTTTGCACAGAACTGTTTGAGTTTACTTGGTTTTGTGAAACATCTGTGCATTTCAAAGGATTCAAAAGCTGCTCAACAGTTGGTAGGCCGATATTGGAAGATGACACAACTTTTGACAGGTCAGGATCTTTTTGCTTGCTTTGATGAGATTTACTCAAAAGATTATCTTGTGAAGTAGAGCTGCTTTGACGAGCGATAGGACGAAATTCTGCACTGGTCAGGTCAGCAGCTTCACAATCATCTTCTGCAAAGCTTGAATCACTTATCCTTTTCGTTTCCTTGAGACAGATTTGTGTAGGGCTCTTCAAGGAAGGCGTCGTTTTTGGGGAATCAGTAATTTCACCAAATTTCTGCTTCAGTTCAGCAGCAACAGTCTTAAAATGAGATTTGACTTCTTTTTTCTCCTGATCAACCCACAATTTTTCATATCGTTCCTCCCAGGGAGAATCTGAATCAGATGATGACCTGTCTTCTTCGGATTCATGACTCAGTTCAGCAGCTTCAAGTTGTGCTTTCAACATTATGTGAGAAACATCATTCTGAGCTTCATTTCCACTTGAAGATTTTTCTGTGAACTTGAACAATCTCAATACACCGGTATTCTTCATTAAACATATGCAAATAAAGAAAAACAGCTATAAAAATGTGAACACAATCTTTACTTGAAAATGCATATGATTAGTTCACTTCTTGTAAAGCCACAGTATTTCGATTGATGGTTACATCCCTCCAGATAAAGAACAATCCAAACACTCCTACCAACCGAGGCAAAGCCCAAATCAATAGTGAAGACAAGAAAAATAAAGTTATCTTTATGGTGATTCTATTACATCTAGTATGTAGACTATAGACATTCTTAACCTGCCAGCACTTCACCACTTACTGGTGGGATGGGAAACCGCTTTCACCACTGCTTAACCACAGCGCTATATTATACATACAAAGAAGTATCATATGTGGTTCTGTCTCCACGGACCATGGCAGGTGCGAAAATCATCAGTTTCTTTGTTTACAAAAAGGAGCAAATCAGTATTTTGTTTGATGGATGAGGGCCTAGCAGGGGGATGTTTAAAATGGGAGAGAGCATATGGATAAGAAACAGCAGTGGCCACAAATTTTATTTTGTTCTATCACTATGTTGTAGCTCTCCATCTCATTACTCAATGTGAAGATAGAATACAAAGCACAGAGAAAAGAACGAGAGCAAGAGAAGGCAGCACTGGGCAGCTAAAGGTCCTTAGAACCTCTTGACCTCATGGGGTATTGTTTTGTAAGGAAGCCTCAAGAGTGAAATGCCTAGGGTCCAGTGGCTTAGTGGATTAATGCATCCACTGTAGGATGCATTAGTCCACTAAGCCACTGGACCCTATGTTTGACCTCATGGTCACAGGTTCAGATCCTGGTGGGTCCACTCAGCCTCTCATCCCTCTGAGGTCAATAAAATGAGTCCCATTGAGTTGGATAACAATAAACATCGGTTATTCAGCGCCAAGATGCCCACGGGTGAACGTGCACTTTACAAATACACGTCATGTTATGTAGAGAATGGGTTTGGAGTACTTCATTTAGCATAACTACATATCACACAAACAGGCACATGCAGCCTTAGCAATAGTGGAGTGTGCTCAGAAATTACATCCAAGTTCTGTCACAAACGGGGCACACCAGTGTAAGATGCAGGATGCAATTTATATGGCAATGGTTATCTTAAGATGCTTTTTGGCCAGCATTATTTGCCCCATAAGTAACTAACAGTAGCTCTGCAGCATGCAGATCTTTTGTTCTATTGAGAGAGAGAGGCCCGATATCAAGGCTGTTACACATGATTTCAGCCCAGGAAACATGCAGGGGTAGGAAAAACACTAGAAAGAGTGGGGTAATTCAGGTCAAATTTTAGGAGCACCATGATCATGATGTCGAGATTCCATAATCTTACAGGACAAAGTGTATGGCTAGGAGGAGCACAGGTTCTGTAGTTCACTGGTGTGCCTAAACGATGGCAATGAAAAACATTCTCCTGATCTGTTTTTGTAGGCACCAATGTACTGATAAGTGTGTCTGACAGGGTTTTTCACCTTGAAATATAAGGGTCAGTTTTCTGGAAAAGGCTGATGCAGTCTTCACTTAGGTCAGAGGGTTGATACTTCTTGACAGATGACAAAGCCTCTGCTACTTGCTGCTGTACTGCGTTCTAATGGAAAGCTTATTCCCAACTGCCAGTACATCCTAGTTTTAAAAGTAGTCAATAGCTACCTAGCTCCTCAGGAACCAAATGTTCGAGTGGAACAAGGGTAGGGAGGAATGTCCTGAGGAAATTGATGTGCTCCCTTTTGACATGTACAAGATGTCTGAGACATGACTAGGCCAGCCTGGGGCTATTGAGATGACTGAGCACTCGCTTCTATACTTGATTTTCTGTAACATCCTTAGATTCAATGGAGGATTGGCAAGACATACATGAACCTTTTGGCCCAATTCACTCTCTCCCAGGGACGCATGACCATCGACCATCAAAGAAACAAACTGTTCACACCTGATGCTCTTGTCACAAAGGAGTCAAAGGCTTGGTGTACCCATTGCTCAAAGACAGTGTTAAGATCATGGTGATCCTACTTATAAGGGGTATGAACATTCCTGCTAGATCGTCTGCCTTCTGTTTGTGAATGCTAATAGTGCGGGAAAGGTGCAGTAAGGTGTACTGCATGATGTCCCACTGCCACGGGTTCACAGCCATCCAAACCAAATGAGGCAGGTGTACCACATGGTTTCCTTATTTAAAATAGAATCATGCTGCTCCGCGCTGGCACTGTACCGCCCCAGAAGTGACTGAGTGAAGTCGCATATAAGCGATACCCTGGCACACTGATGTCAGTTTCTTGCTCAACACTTTCTGCGCTCTCATAGCCTGAAAACAATTGTTCATACCAGTGTGCTGATTCCTAAAAGGAGATCTTTTTATGAATTAAAAAGAGGCCACTGTACAGAATAGGGAGGTCGAAAGGCAGTAATGAATCTGCAGTTAATGTAGCATCCACCCAAAAGAGCGTTACAGAAGGCTGTTTATATGTTCTAAAACTCAACATCTTGGCACTAAATGATGCATCAAGTTCTAGTTTTTTTACGTATTATTTTTATTACATTCAGTTCATGCTGATGAATAGGACTACAGTCATGACAATTTATTTTGCATACTCGTTTGAAAAAAAAAATCAAAACAGCTTTTTCTTTATCCATAGACACTTGTATTAATTTCTACTGCTTCCAGATACCAGATACAGAGCTAGTGCTTCTACTAAAAATGTATCAATTACCACTCTGTAGTGCTTTTTAATTCGCCTGCCTCAATCACCACGGCAGTATCAACCGTTAAAGAAAATAATTTATTAGACAAATTCATATTTGCCATGCAAAATTATGATCTAATAAACCATAAGCTTTTTCACTGTAATCTTGACCATACAAAGATCATATATTAAGAAACAGTCAATATACAAGCAAATTCAGTGGATCTAGGTGTATTCAGAAGTATTCAGATTTTACTATGTGGCTTTTAACTTTAAACTAAATACTACATAAAAGATCTACAGAATAGGTTTAAATAATCCCCTCTCCCTCAAGTCAGTTTCCTTCCTATCTTGCCTAGCTAAAAAAAAAAAAGTTCCCCTATGAAATGCAGGTAAGGGTATTTATGTAGAGCCAGGTAAGGGTATTAATGTAGAGCCAGCAATAATTTTTTTAAGAAGCTGGAACATCTATTACCAGCATATTAAGGAAAATGTTACTTACCTTGTAATCATCTGCTCATAGCATGTAGTGCTATAGATTCACATCCTCTGCATGCTCCTGACACTTAGTGTTGGGCCTGTATGTTTGCACGTTGTTTTTCTTTAACATTGTTTTGAATAACAAGACCTATTGTGACTCTACCATCAGTCCACAATGCACCATGACAAAGACTCCAACTCAGATTGCTTTCTTCCACAATCGGGTCCGGACTAGGGGAGTGCGGTAACCTCTGCTTCAGCAAAAAACTCCACCAACCGCTGATGGAATAGAGTTTACCGGTGCCCTCACCCCTAGACTTCGACCCCCAGGAGTAGTACGCAAGGAGGTGCGTTTGTAGAGTGATTGAGAAAGGGGGCGGGGCCTCCGATGAGGTCTCAGCAATCGGCCTGTGGGGGACTTACTTGTGGCAAAAATATGGGTTCTTGGCCCCCAACGACCCTCAGCAACCAAGGGAAGTTCACCCCCCAAACAGTAGTGCGCCAGGGGGCCCCTTTGCAGAGTGGTTGAGAAAGAGGGCGGGGCCTCCGACAAGGTTTCAGCAATCCCTCTGTGGGGGACTTACTAGTGGCAACAATAGGGGTTCTTGGCCCCCAACTACTCTCAGCATCCAAGGGGACTTCATTAGGGGTGGCCGAGCAATACTCCGCCCGCTCACGGAACACCGCGGAATTTGGTGGAGTTTTCCAGTAAGTCAGTGCACGAGCTCCACCCAGGTCTAGTCCGGACATTTGAGTGTGAGCTCCGGGACGGACTAGTCTTTCACCAGCAACATCCTGGACAGCTGTTAGAACTCCAATAACCAGGAAACAAATGCTGGCTTCTCGTGTACCAGCTGCATGGATTTACCATCACCAACCAAGCATTTTTAACACAACAAACCTGAGGACTTCTTGCAGGACCGTGATAGGAGACTCACATCCAACTGGCATCGACAGACATCACGGAACATATTTCATGTCATATTTCAGAGAATGGCGAGGGAGGGAGTAATGGAACAAACACTTTTCCAATTCTACCTTTGTTGAAACACTAAGTACCCCTGGTTAGATCAACATGGGGTGTGTATTCAATGCTTGTGTCCCAAGCACAAGGAAGCCTCTTGTACTGCTTGTAAGGTATTCCGGTGTAAGAAGACCTTTTGGTACTGAAAGGACAGGTGCATCACAAGATGCAGCACCAAAAGTTGCCCAAAACCTGTGACATCTTTGGACCGGAGAAGATCTTCAGCACCGAAGGAGAGGAAGCAAGAACATTGGGCCTTCCAGTTATGCAAGGGGGAGAGAGCCTAGAGGAGGTGTCCCCCGACACCTCCTCAGAAGTAAAGCATTCAGCCCTGAAGCCCTCAGGACTGAAGGCTATTACCACACCCAGGGACCCTATGCTTTCACAAAACACAAGAAGGCAAATGTTCCCAGGCCAAGGGATAGCACTGCTCCAAAGGGAGTTATGTAGGAGCCCACAGACTAGCCTCAAGAGGCACAGACTTTCAGGTGCAGCTCTGAAAGCAGAAACCGCTAGATCCCGATCAGGCCTTCTGCATGGCATGTTTAATGATGCCACCTATCTCTGCCTTCTCTGAGCCCGAGGCAACGAAAAGCAGGTTTCAGAAAGATAGTTGGTGTCAAACTGGCCCGATGTCGGCGCCAAAAGAAATCTTGATGATTATGTCAGACGAGCGAAGGACCACTTCTGCTTTAAGCTCCCCGACATCTCGGAGTCAAAGCAGATGAAATACGTGTGCCCCTCAATGGGGAAGATCACCACCAGACTCCCTTCACACAAGCACAGTTAAACCTTTCAGGATCTCCCACTACTTCTTAATTCCCACATACCTCCACACCTGCCCAAGTGCCTGGATAACTTCTTGCATGCATAGTAGGAGCTAGACTTCTGAAGGAGGACTTAAAGCAGACTTGGATCATGATCTCTGCCACCATCTTTTTCATCCATATGCATTTCCCGAAATAACCACTTTGCTGCATTGCCCTCTTCTTTTCCTTCTCATAGTCAGAGCCAGAAACTCCCTAGCTTGCTCCACTTCAGCAAAAATCTTCAAAGAACCATGGCAATTTATCATAAAATGATAAACAGATGTAACAGAAGCAGAGATCATCAGGGCTCTGGATTAAAGCATGGATCTCCTCTTCTTCTGTAACTTAGATGTACCAAAAGCTAAGTCCAGAAAGATGCAAAATGCTACCCCATCTGAGTTGTAATGCTACATTTCTCTCAGGCAAAGGAGAAGGTTTTCTCCTTGATATTAATATTTTGACAAAAAGACTCAAATGTCCGTGGGTGTCCACCTGCCGGGCGTAGCACCAAAGCAAACCTGGTAAGCGTGTGCTATGGAGAGATTTGGACATGCTAACTTATGTTCACTTCACAAATACAGAGAGCACTGAGAACAAATGTCTCATCCAGGTAAGAATTACCTCTGTGTCTCCTTTGGACGTTTCCATAAACACCAACTAATGAAAGTCACCAGTTCTATCACTCCCATTCGGATTGATCTGTGCAACTCCTCCCTTCATTCGGAAATAGTTCATGTCATCTGAACCAACTATCTCCCTTTCCTTATTGCCTCTATTTATAACTGAATCAGTGGTCAAATAAGAATGCCATGTCTTCCACCCAAGTTAATTTGGATTTTGAAAAAACTCTAAGTAATGAAACTGTTTTGCCAAAGGCTACAAACGTTATCCGTCTCATTTTGGATGATGGAGGTATTGCAGCCCTGATTTTGCTAGATCGATTGTCCGCTTTTGACACTATCTCACTTGCAATTTTCCTTGAATGCTTGCCTGACTTCTGTATCACGAATATGGTCCATAAGTGGTTTGCTTCCATCTTGCAGGACCACACTCAAACAGTCTGCTTGACCAGCTGCCGGTCCCCAGCTACACCTACCCCATTAACGTACTCCAGTGATCGACTTTAAGTCCTACATTATTCAATCTATATATGATGCCAATGGCCAAACTCACATTCTTTGGGCTTTAAGTTCCATGCCTATGCATATGATATCCAACTCATCCTAAGACTAGACAGGATTACGGAGAAATTATCCCAACAATTCTCCCGATGCCTTAAGGAGGTGGCAGAGTGGAAGAAACTCAACTTTTTGGTATTAAATGGAGGGACAAAAAAATGGAGGTTCTCATTTTCAGCAACCCTGCTCTATGGACAAATGAATGGAGGCCGGAATCTCTTGGAAATCTTCCAGCTCCCACTCAGCATGCAAGAAATCTGGGGATTATTTTTTACTATAAACGTTCCTCTTACTATCACCTATTTCTGTCTATTAATTATTATAAGAAAAATTGGTGCATTAATTTGTTCTTCCTCTAGGAAAAGTCTGGTTCAAGCACTAATCATTTCCAGACTCAACTATTGTAACTTTCTGTTATTTGATCTCCCAAGTAGTACAAAATGCAGCAGCACATACATTTTTGGGACGTAAAAGACGTTCGCCCATTTCCTTACATGTTTGTCATCTTCAAAGGCTGCCTATAACTTAGAGAAGACTGGAGGAAATACTTCTATGTCCCCTCTGTTCACTTGCCACTCTCCCTCCCGCGCACTAACTGACAATGTCTGACAGATCCCTAAACACAAAAAAAAAACACACAAAAAACCAGGATTGGAGTCCACTCTGTCAGTTCTGGCATCTAAAGTGCGGAATGCCATGCCCCTGTTTCCCCATGCCCAACACAATCACAGTAGCTTCAGGGAACAATGAAGGACCTACTTGTTTAATATCATAAACTAACAGTCTTTGGTTAGAGTTGTCAAACTAGTTTGCCCAGCAACATCAGGACACTTTTTTTTAGGTACCTGTGCACTTAGCAAATATATATTCAAAATATATACATATTTTCTTTCATTTACATCCATCTGGCTTGGCTCACCCTCTGCTCCTTCAGGCATTTATTCTATTTACAGGTTTGCACAACTGCATCTGTTGGCTAAATCATTCACACTTCCTCTGAAAAATGCTAATTCCTAACTATAACGACCCTGTAACCTTTGTTTTTTCAGTACATTTCTATGGTTTTGTAACTAGTAGTTGTGTTTGTAGAGTGGTGGAGAAAGGGGGCTGGGCTTCCGACCAGCTTTCAGGAATCCCGCTGTGTAGGACGTACAGGAGGTACTAGGAGGGCTACTTGGCCCCCAGGCTCCCTCAGGAGTAAAGTGGACTTCATGGTCTAACCAGTAGTGCACCCTGAGCCGCGTTTGCAGAGTGGTAGAGAAAGGGAGCATGGCCTCCGAAGACCTCTTATCAATCCCGTTGTCTGGGACTTGCTGGAGGTAACAGGAGGGGTAGTTGGCCCCCAAGGACGTCCAGTAGAGCGCCAGGAGGCTTGTTTGCAGAGTGGTGGAGAAAGAGGGCGTGGCCTCCAACAACCTCTTAGCAATCCCACTGTGTGGGACTTACTGGAGGTAACAGGAGGGGTTGTTCACCTCCAAGGACCCTCTGGAGGCAAGGGGACTTCATCCCCCAACCAGCAGCATGCCAGGGGGCACGTTTGCAAAGTGGTGGGGAAAGGGGGCAGGGCATCCGGCGAGTTGCCAGGCTTTTTTTTTAAATTTATTTATTTTTCATTTTTAGGGAAGGGTCTGCGTAGCCCAGGGCACCCACTCATCTGTTGGGGACCACAGGGGGAATCTCGAGGCCCCCACAGTCCCTGCCGGTTTCCCACCTCCTGCGGGAGCCGGCATTGCTTTTGGACATAGGGAGCTGTAAACATGCAGCTCCCTCTGTCCAAAACCAATTCTGCTCTGCTTCAAGTAAACAAGAGCATTTTACATGCTCTTGCTTACTCAAAGCATAGCAGAGTTTGCTATGGCTTGCGCCGCCCCGGAACCCCGGGACATTGCAGTCCCCAGGGCCATCCAGGGCTCCAGGAGGCGGGGCCACGCGGCACCCCTCTTTCAAGTATTTAGCCCCTGGCAGGTTGTGGTCCCTGGAGCTAGGGGTCCGCAACGGACCCCCTTATTCAGTTTGCACCCCAGGAGGTGGCGGTCCCTGGGCCAGCGGGGTGGGCGCGCGACTCCCCTGCAGGAAATTTACATTTACTGCCCCGGGTAGGTAGTGGTCCCTGGGGCTGCGGGGAGGCTGAGTGGCCCCCATACTTCCATTGTTCAGTACCTCAGGGAGGTGGCGGCCCGCGGGGGTTAAAAAAAGCTTAGGAGTGGGGCCCAATGAGCCCCCGTCCTTCATTATAAGCCATCATGTCCCCGGGATTTGGCCCACCCGGGGGCTTCTTATAAAAGACGCACGTGAGCCTGCGCATCTTTTTTCTTTTGCCACAAATCCACGGATCCACCCGTGAATTTGTGGCAAAATGAAATGTAAAAAATATTTTACCCCCACCATATCTGGGGGGGTGGGGGTGTCAGGGTATTCCTACCCTGCACCCTTTTCACTATTTTCTACTTTTTTTGTGGGACTCTGCTTCAAGCAGAGTCTGAAGTTGGCTGCCAGCACTTCCTGGTTTGAGTGTTGGCAGCCAATCAGATCTCAGCACAAGATCGGGAGGGGTCGCAGATCCAAGGCGTCCCTATATATACAGCTGGAAATTACCTTAAATAACTCAGAAACTACGGATTTACACCATTTAACAAAAAGGACACTTTCAGGACCAACAGCTACCTTTCTGCCAAATTTGGTGTAATTCCGTTCAGCAGTTCAGCCGTGTCTAACGAGGGGGAAACGCATTTTGGGACCCCTCCCCTTTTTCTCGGCCCTGCTAGATGGATCACCCCGAAATTTCAACAAAGCAGCTGAAGCGAGTGCCAAATTAGTTTTGAAACATTCATGAGGATTCATCAAACAATGCCAAAGTTATAGGCAAATGTAGAAACGGGCTTCCTATGGAAACTAGGTCCTAACTATAACTACCTACTGTTGACCACCAGTAGGTAACACATACATGTAACCTAGTGGCTGTCGCCACACCGTAGTTATAGTTAGGTCTGCTTTTCGATAGACAGAGTTTTTTGGTCTGCTAATAACTTTGGCCCCGCTTGATGAACCTTCACAAAACTTTCCCCAAAAAGTTAATCTAGCTCAGCTCCTTCCTGGAAGGTTTCGGGGTGATCCGTCAAGCGGGGGCCGAGAAAAAAGGGGGGTTCCAAAACATAAAATCACCATGCATTTTCCATAGACTTCTTTAAGACCGGTTATAGCAAAAACTGAACAGAATTACACCAAATTCGTCAGGAAGCTAGATCTAGGTCCGCAGACTGTGCTTTTTGTGATTTGGTGTGAATCCATTCAGTAGTTTTTGAGAAATTTAGGGTAAAAAATAATTGTATATTTTCACAGTTGGGCTCATGAGAGTCCTGCGAGCCTCTCAGGAGAGCACAAAATCAGAAATGGAGCACTGTGATTGGTTGAGAGGCCTGTTTTTTCCATGAGCCTTCACGTTTTCACGCGAGCAAGAGTCCCACAAGAGTGAGCGCTCTGATTGACTGGCCGTTGGAATGTTAGAAATGAAAAGGCCACCATTACTGTTTACTGTGAAAAATTTGAGGTGCGGTGGAAATAAAATTAAAAAAGCTATATGAGGATGCAGCAGAAAGGCGCGCTGTCTCCTTAAGTTTAGAAAGGAGGCATGTAAAGGATAACTACTGTGAAGAAAATAAATGTATATTGTTTTTAACTAATTTTCACGATCTTGCAGGACTCTTGCAGGATCGTGAATAGTAAAAAGGAGTAGATCAGTTTCCCAATACACTCCATTAGTAGGAATGCATATTGTGGTGCTTGTTTTTGAGAGAAAGTGAGTAAGAGATAAGTACTGTGATGAGTAGATGGTTATTTTTTATGGGGATCATGCGAGCATCCCGCAAGACTCACATGGGAAAGCTTGCCACAAGGTGTTCGCAATCCAGTGATCCTCTCGAAAGATTCACATGGAAAATTACTAGACCTGCCACGAGGTGTTTTACGATCCTGCAGAATTCTCACAAGATCGTATGGGGAGTAGTATTCTTATTACATGGTTGAAGAAATGCTGTGATGTGATTGGGTGGGGAACCAGAGATAACTCAGTTTATCCTAGGTGCTTTGGAGGAGAAGGAAGTCTGGGTTGTGCTCAGCAGAAGTGAATTTATGTGGAGCTGAAAGAGACTGCTGTGTCTATCTGCACTTAAGAAAGAAGTCAGGTATTTAATAATATACTGTATAAACTTTGTTGTGAAGTGTCAGTCAGTGAACTAATGCTGGTAAACGTATTCTACACTATGTTTACGGCGGTGCAGATGTGTTAATATAGCTTTTGAGAGGTACACATTACAATGTAGAGAGATGTGAGCAAGGTTTGTAGATTGTGTTAAAGAAAACTAAGTTTTTCAACTGTTTATACTTGTCAGTAAAGGAAGTACTGTTTCTTAAATTATAAAACAAGGAATGTAATGATAAAAGCTCTACTGTTCTTATGAACCTCATTGTATGTATATTTTAGTACTATGAGATGTTTGAGTGGTGAATTTGCTTTTTCTAGAGTGAACACTGTGGTGAGTTTCAGCAGAGGTGTATCAAGATTATTGTGTTACTTTAGATACTGTTTTGGAAGCAGAGTTTATGGCATGTTATAATTTATTTGCAAAAATATGAAAATAGACTGGTTGAGGGTGTCGTATTTTTCAGGAGCAAAAAAACAAGTTACTGGTGCATTAGATAAATATGCGATTGTGGGTGAAAAACGTACAAAGGTTTAGAAAATATCCTGATGTATTACTGCAATAAATTATTGACCAGTAAGTAACGTTCATCTTTTTAGTTATTTTGTTGTTTTTTTCGGAGAAAAATGGAAACTTATACACTACTAATGGCCAACTACGGCTCATCTCCCGCTGTCATTATATGGGCGATCCGCGATTTTCAAAATGGTCTCATTACTCCGGGTCCTGTATAGAGTACAGAATTTCCCATATGATATACCACGCGAATGGTTCACACAAGTCAACTCTATACATAATAAGTTTTTGTGGGGGGGAAGTGGGGCGGTCGGGGTGGCATTGGGCACTTGTACACAGTCTACATATTGCGGAGGTATAGCGACCGCAGATATATATGCATACTAGGCAGCATCTCACCTACTCGTCATCAACGAATGGTGGCACAACTCACCATCCGACCCTGCATACGTGCATGAGCATATGGCTATGGAGCATAAACCCCTTCTTCAGATACTTTATAACCACGCAAAGTTAGACTTCCTACCACCAGCCGGCAGAATAGTGGTTCAGATATGGAGGTATATGGTCCGACGTATGGGGTGGCAAGGCCGCCTGACGAGTATGACACCGCTGTGGCATGGCACATATCTGCGCCCTGTCGGGGCACTAGAGGGGTTCCAAAAGTGGGATCTTCTAGGTATATCTACTTTGGGGGATGTCATGCGGGGTACCACCCTAAAATCTTTTCAACAGCTGCAGACAGACTTCCAATTGCACAAGACACAATTTTATAAGTACCTTCAGTTGTGACACGCGATCACCCCCTTACTGCAATCACTTTAAACATTGCAAGAGTTCCATTCTCTCGAGGGCAGATTGCTTACGGGGGACCTCGGGGCACATTAAATACGCCGGCTATATCAAACATTGACCACCCACGCCCATACCAAGTAAAACACGGGCGGCATGGTTAAGGGACTTACCTAACATGACTGACAATGACTGGACGGAGACCCTGGCCAGCCCTCGGGGAGCGGCAGTATCCTCTTGTTACCGACTTATCCAATTTAAATATATACACTGCATATACTACACTCGATCCAGACTATGGCGGATGAGGGCCATCCAGTCACCAAGGTGCCTTCGTTGTGAGAGAGAGGAGGGGACTTTTCTACACACCGTTTGGAACTGTAGTGCACTACAACCATTCTGGCGCAAGGTGGCGTCCTGCTTAGATCGGGTCCTGTCGTGGGAGGTTCCTTTTGACCCGCGGCTATTTTTATTACATAGTACAGATGGGATTGGAGGGAACAGATACAAACAGCACCTGCTCTTTTTGGCCCTCACCCTCGCTAAGCGGGATATCACACAGCAGTGGAAGGGAACGTCCCCCCAACAATCGGGGGATGGAAGAAGGCCCTAGACAGATGCATGGGTGATGAAATATCGGTTTTCCAGGCCCGGGGATGTCCCCAGAAACACAGGAAAATATGGTCCAGATGGGCAACATACCGTGGAATAGAGTTACCACCCTTAACCCAAACAGACCCTATATAGTAGTGCCCAACGCATGGGTCCAATCCCTGAACATTGCAGATACCATCATACAGTCACTGGTAGGCGTTAGCATTCTGTTTTCATGTACCTGGTGGGGTCTAGAATGCTCTGTGTAAAGTTTATATTGTTTTGTATGCATGTTTGCAGGGGTTACAGTTTCATTTATAAGTGGGTACCTTGGATTTATCGGATAATCAGTATGTATACAGCGGGCAATGGCCCTTTATGTACCCAAGAAAACCTAATCAAATATGTTTTAAAAAATAAAATGGAAACTTATCTCTGAGGAAAGAATTATCTGCTTACATAAGCAGCAAAAAAAGAGCCTTGTTAACAAAAGCAGGATTATTGTGCTGTTCAGCAGTAACTACCTATTGAATCACAGTGTTTTCGAGTTGGAAGGATGTAACAGTGACTGAAAAGTTGTGCAGTTCAGCAGCACCAGCTAACTCTGCATGAGCTAGGCCTTGTGAACTGTAATTTATAGATATGCTGCTTTGCGGAGACTTTACTGCCACCTAGCCTCCTATGATATAGCAGGAAAGTAAAGACTCTTGGGGAGACAGAGTCTGCTGATGAGTGTCAGAGAAAAAGTTATATATTTCTAAAGTGGTTTGTTTTGTTTGTATTATAGTTGTTCATATAGTTTGTTAATATAGTTGTTGTAGTTCTGTGTTGTTAAATTGTTTTGTTGCAAAAAAAAAAGTTTAAATTTACTTTTGTATTTTTTGCTTAATACTTATTATAAATTTTAGTTTCATTATAGTCATGCAATATTCACCAAAATTGTCAGTTTCATCTTCAGGGACTGTAAATATGCTGCTGCATGTATATGTATTTCTATGGCAGTATGTACATCTTTTATTCTAAAGACACTTGTAATGGAGAAGACAATTATATTGTTATGCAGCTATGGTGACTTGCCATGCAACAGTAGGGTGTTAGTAGAGAGATCAGTCCTTGTCCACGCTGTAGTATAAGAACCTCTGATAGAAGAGAGGTAATGGCACAGAGAGCAGTGCATCTTCATACTCCTATCACCTGCACACAGTATTACGTATGACTGTCGCCATTGGTAGATGTCTGAAAGAGAGACAAGTATGTCCCTTCCATCAAGTATGGACACCAGTTGTGAAAGAGACAGTTTTGAACAGAGAGGACACTCCATTTTATACTCTACTATGGACATTCATCACTATGAAGAAAGGTATGTACAGAGAGAACAGTCTCTATCCACAGTCTACTTTGCACTTGTTACTCTGGGGCGATGTCTCAGCTGACAGGGAAGTGTGTTTCCATACCATAGTCTGTATAGATGTTATGAAAGACAGACTTGTCAGCATAGAGGTAATTTCATCTCTACAACGTACTTATAGATCTATAATCCTTGGAAGAGGTATGACCAGAGAGGTAAGGCCCTTTTCAAAGTCTAATTTGCACACCTATCATCCAAGCGATAGGTCACAGGAGAGGGGCCAGTCTCTCCCCACACTATAGTACGCAGACTTATCATGCAAGACATGTGTCAGCAAACAGGGCAGTTCCTCCCCACAGCCTACTATGTATACCTGTCAGCATGGGAAGAGGTATGATGAGCAGAGAGATGCATTTTTCTGAAAGCCTATTACAGACACCTCCCACCCTGGTAAGATGTATTAGCAGACAGGTCACTCTCTTCCTAGACACCACTGTGTTCCCTGTTGCTCTAGGGAGCGGTGTCAGCAGAGAGGCAACTGATTGGCCATAACGTACTGGTCATTCATGTTGTCCTGGAGGTAGGTGTTAGTGGAGAAGACAATGTTTCCCTACACATTGCTGTACATGTCTTGCATGCTGTGGAGACCTGTGAGTGGACAGGAAAATCCATTCCCACATGCTAATATATATGGTTATTTCCCTGGGGAGAGGTCTCAGTGGGGGAAGATAGTACTTGTTAATCTTACTATGGAATAGTGAGGTCTTACATGTGAGGAAATTGGCTCCCCCACCCTACTATGCATACTACTGAACCTGGGGAGAGGTGTGATTGGAGAGGGTGTGCATCTTTACAGCTTACTCTACATACTGGTTACCTTCATGCAAGGTGTCAGTGGAGAGGCCAATCTCTTCCCGTAGTCTAGTCGTGGGGATTGTAAGAGATAAGTATTGTAATGAAGGAAAATGTAAATTCTTTAAGATTCGGGAGAGCCTCGCTGGATCTTATAAAAAAATGAGGTGGCGAAAATCGCAAGCCTACAGGAGCAAACACTGCCCCCTCGCAGTGGACACAGAGGACTGTGAGCTTGGCTCTTGCGAGAGGCCCACGAGATTTAACCACAATCATATGCAACAATACATTAACTGTTTTTCTACTTTAAACAACACTTCTCATGTCTTACTTTCTTCAAAACAACAAAAACACTCTTATGAACTTAATTCCAAATGTAAGATCTCGCGAGCGGATCGCGAGAGCTGGACAGGAAATACAGCCCCCTCTTAGTCCACGCAAGGGATTGTGTGTTCGACTCCCGCAATCGTCTCCCAAGAGCCGTAGGTTTGCAAACAAAATAATTAACACAATATACAAACTGTACGGACTTTATTAATAAAGATTAGCATTCAATATTGACTGACCACATGAAAAGATCTCTGTATAATAGTTTAGAACGAAATGTGTAACTCTATGATCTCGTAAGCCTCCCGCGAGAAAGATCAAACCCCTTAAAAATGTATGTACAGAGTGAAAAAACAGTTTACAGTATAGGTAAAACTGATCAGGGACTTTCTGAAATATAAATATCAAGTTTATCTAAAAATACATACAAAGAATATGAAAACTATGCTAGGAATATTTCTGTATAAGTGAGTTACAAAAACTAAGAAGTTTAACATTCTCAGCGCAAACATTGTTAGAGTAGTTAGTTATATATTTTTTATATTATTTTATTAGTAAAAAACAACAAAAAAGACACCTTCAAATTTTGATTTAAAAAAAAAAAACCTTAGAAATTCACTGACAAAACCAAAGGTTAAAGTAACGTTATAGTTAGGCGAATTTCTCAGTGACAATGTTAAAGTTTTGAACAAAAAACCCCACAGAAATTCAGCCGGTATAGTTAGTAGCACTAACTTGCGCCCCTGCAATGTACTGCTTATGACCTCACATATGACATCACTCATGACATGTTCTATTTTTTTATTTTTTTTTAAACTTGATTTATTGATTTTGTCGCATATTCAGTATATCTTAGGTCAAACTCAGTGCATCATATAATGAGACAATATACAATGATGTTATTTGATGGGGTGTACAGTATATCTTACATTCAGATAATGTGAGCATAGTTACAATACACCGTCATCTTACAAGGTGGAAACGCAGGGACTCATGACATGTTCTATGACATCACTGATTACATCATCCAAGCTTCGTTTTCCCACATATTGCTGTATAAATTGCTATGGATTTAGACGGAGCATAGTACGGGGGCGCAAGTTACAGTTACCTAAGGGAACAAGTTATAGTTACTTGAGATAACTCTAAATATACCTGCTGAATTTTTATGGTTTTGTGTGTGTAAAATTGAACCTAACTATAAAATCCCTGTAAGCTTTGTTTTTTTCAGTGAATTTCTAAGGCTTTTTTATTTCTATTTCCTAACTATAATGTTCTGCTCCTTCGCGTAAGGGTCACCTTCCTGTCCAGAGTATCGTCATTAAGACTTTTCTAGTTTTGGCACCTATTATGCTTCTATATGTTTGAATGTTTTATTACTTTGATCTAATTGATAATTGACAGCATAACATAATTTACTGGATGCTTCTTTGTAGAGTGAATGCTTGCCATTTCAGTTAGCTATTATGACACTGCAGCTTGATCTTCATTCTGTAGCTTAGTTTAATGGAAGCTAAGTCTTTGTAGAATGCATCTGGTTCACTGATCTCTACAGACTCAGATGAATAAACAACCCTGAAAATCAAGAGAAGTGTGAATGCTCGGTCAGAGCACATGTTGCATGGGCAGTTCAATTAGTATTCCTTTATACTTGTGTGAGCCCTTAGATGAAGAGAGGAGCTTCTGCTGCAAACTTCATAAAAAAAAGCATTTGCTTTTTACAAGGTGCAGTTGTGCCCCCCTGTGTACTATATAAATCCATATGATTGTCTCGGAAAGGAAGTAATGGAAGGCTGTGGGGGGGGGGGGGGGCCTACCAGCAGATCGCTAAATACTGTTTTCAGGTGGGTTCAGAAATCCCATTTATTACTTTACGACGAGATTACCCCTCATCTAGAAACTTACGATGTGAGTGATTTGGGTGGCTTGGATGCTTATAAGCTCCGCGACCTCCCTCTCGACCGGGACCTCGAGCGGCGCGGAGCGGACTGCCAGGCCTCGAGAAGCTTTCGGGACCGCTCCCGCAAAGACTTCGGGTTCATGGCTAGGCAGTCGGAGCACGACCTCGGGTCGTGGTCGCACTCCAAACACCAAAGGCACACGAGGTGCGGGTCCGTAACCGACATCAATTTGTGACAAGAGTCGCAAGCCTTGAAGCCGGTTCGAGGACGGGACATCCTTGCGTGCACCAGGAGTCGGACGACTCGAAAAGATGTCGACAAAAAGAGTCAAAAAGTGACTCGAGGTACTGCTCTCTGCAGATCTGCGCTGGCTGGCGCGGAAAAAGAAAGAACTGACGTCAGCGCGCAGGGGCGGCGTCTAAATAGATACCGCGATGTCATTCCGGCGACCACGACGCCAACGACTAACGCGGAGTAGACCGACACAACCTACCGACGCGCAGGGGTACTGCTGAAGAAAAATTCTCCGGATCCAGTCTGACGCCTGGGGGTAATTCTAAGGTGAGGAATCCATAACTAATTGTCTCTTTCAGATACATACATTACACTATGTGCAAAATTGAAAAGTCACAATTTAATTGCTACATTATTTTGTAGGCATCAGTACTGTAATGTTCTTTGAAGTCATTCGTAGATCTGAAATCCAATGGTGAAATTGTTCTCACATCGAAACGCCTTAGTCCACTCATGTACACTGTCCCAATAATTTTTTTCAGTCCTGCGTTTTCTTGCCTCTAATTATGGGAACTAGTTCTCTATTTCCAAACAGTCTTCCACTGAACATCCAAACAAAACTAATTTAAAAATGGAATCTACTCTAGCATACAGAGTCAATTTGAAGAAGTCTATGGTTAATACCTAAATAAAACTTTGAAGATAAACAAGTTGCACTTTCTGAAGCCAAATATTGGTGGAAATGCCAGGGAACAATCTGGAAAACGGTGTCATCAGCCATAGTTTATGATAAACCTTAAGTTTTTTACTTTTTTGTAAAGGGAAAAGTTGCACGTTCAGGGATCTTGGTGAAACTGATTCGACGTGGAAATGCCTAAACTGTACTCTGCAATTAAGACTATAAAAATCCCTGAACTGGGCTGTAAAATTGGGCCACAAGGAATCAGCAAGAGCGCTATCACCCTTTGCCACTCCATGGAGATTTCTTCTCCATTCTATCTACAGATATCTGCGTAATCACAATTATATACAGCAATTTTCTAGCCCAAAACCACAAGTTCCATCACGCAAGAGAATGATATATCTACTGTCATGCTTCCCAGGGTGTTTTTATGCACCTCAGTGGGATCCCAGAAGAAAGATGGACAGAAGCAGGAAGGGTCCTATTTCACTTAAGCATGGTCAGTAACCCAAACCCCTACAAACTATTTTAAAGGAGGTGATAGTTCATTTAGCTTGAAGGAGGTGATATAAATAAAAAGAAACAAACACAATAAATTAAGTTAGTTCGCTCAACAGATTACGGTTTACATAAATGGATATTTTAGATTAAAATATGACTCAAAAATGAGCGCTGGATCCCAGTAGCTTCTTTGCTGGGTTTAGATTTGTTTTGTGTTCCCCTTATTTATTTTAGAAAGCTAAGAAGCAAAAGGCAAGCAAGTGCAGCATGCGAGTCTACAATCTAGAATAATATTCAACATATTATATAAATATCTGACCACAAATAGCTGACCCTGATCAAGCACCCAATAGGAGACATAAAGTGAGGGTTCCAAGGAGACCACATGTCATTAAGAAGGCACTGGACTTATGCACACCCAGCATAGGAGTCAGTTTTCCCAGCTAAGATTTCACCTGGAAAAAGAATACACTCAACTGGCCAATTCAGATTTTGAGAACTTAAATTAGTTACTTTAAGGTAGTGGTCTACAGTTTCAAATTCTTATCGGATGTGAAAGAGAATAGGTGTGGGTATAACCCTATATTTGCAGACTGTAGGATGCTTATCCATATCCTTTAAGCTTCATGTCGTAGACGTTAAACTGTTGGAGAATTTGGATTTGGGGAAGTAATTACACTCATGATAGAAACCATTGGGGGCTTTGGTGTCTATAAAGACATTTTTTTACCAGGGTTTTTCTTAATTGTTGGGTGAGATAGCAATGAAACAGATTTGTGTGGCAAAGATTGATACAAGAGCATTTGCACTGAAGGTGAGAATGGCCTGAATTCACAGGTGTTTGCTGTCGCAGTGAGAAGGGTGATGTATTAGCTAGAAAAGATAGCGTGGGGCCACTGACCGGCTTCAAGGAAGGCCAAGGCACAGACTAAATTGTGAAACATTAAAAATGTTTGATCCCATAGAAATGATAACAAAAGGGCAACGGTCCAAAGAGATGCTCTGCTTTAAAAAAAAAAAAGATCTACTCTTTGAGAGAGAGAACAGGTAGAGCCAAACAATAGTATGGCACAAGCTCTGATTCCAAGTAGGAGACTAACGAGTCTGTAGTGTAACACACCAGCTGAACAAATATCACTCAACTGTCTTTAGGTAACCGGTGGCCTACCAAACTGATGCAGGTGAATAACCAAGATGACAGCCTCTCATGTGGTACAGTTATACCTGTAAAGGCAATCAAATGCAATCCTGAGATTGAGGTCAGGGGGAGAAAACATTTTTCTTACAAGAACTGATTCAGTTTCAAGAGAAAATCAGGCAATGGGTCTGGTACCAAAGGCATGAAGGGTGAAGGAATGTAGGGCACATATACAAACTGGAATTTTATACCCCAAAGGCATACACTGCTTTCTTCCACTTTTTATTAAGAGTTGCCCACACACAGGATCAGACTTCCTCAAAAATATAGTGCAGGGCTAATGCTGGATTCATTGATTGGATTATTTAGGTATTTCTATGATATCTTCCCATTTGTAACATGTATATTTGACTCAAAATGCAACCGTATTGCATCTCTCTTCATGACTGCCAGAAAGCAACATACCTCAGTTTTCTGCTCTGGTATATGACTAACATGCGTTGTCACCTCTCCCGGAGATTCATCACCAGAACCAATTATGGCCCAAATAACCACCAACAATTATTTGTACAGTCCTGAATTTTAGCTTGACTTTGCATGCACAAATGGTGGGTAGGAAAGGGTGGGGCTGCAGTAATATTCAAACGTATCTCTTTGTGGCACATCTCAAGTCAAAGGTTGAAATGAAATGAAAATGTATACCGCGCACTACTACTCAAAGGTGTCTAGGCACCCGTGGATCTGATTAAGAGGTGGTCCAGAAACAAAGACTTAATTGTTGAACAACCAGGTTCTTAAACCCTTCCGAAAAGACAGACGATCAGATTTAGTCTTAAGAGAGATTGGGAGAGAGTTCCAAAGTCTGGCTGTGCCCACTATGAACTCCTTCCGTCCCAGCGAGCTGTTTTAGCTTTGGGGATGACAAGATTAAGAGTAGATGAAGATCTGAGATGTCGTACAGGCACATATCGGCAAAGTTTATGCTTAAAGCAATCTGGGCCATGCCCATGCAGAGCCTTGAAGGCAATACAAAGTGACTTAAATTGAATCTGTTTTTTCATAGGGAGCCAGTGCAGTTGTGGTAAGAGATGGGATACTGATTGGAATTTCGGAATTGCAAGCAGCAGTTGAGCTGCTGCATTTTGCAGAACCTGCAATTTATTCAAGCCTTAGGTCGGGATGTTTAGAAACAAGGAACTACAATAATCAAGTTTTGATAAAGTTAGAGCGAAAATAACAGATTTCCGTAGGTCCAAAGGAATAAAAGGTAAGACTTTCCAGAGGATTTTTATAGTTAGAAAATAGGAGGACGTTATGGTATTGATTTTACCTTTGAAGGAAAGTTTATCATCAAAATAGACTCCTTGATTTTTTACCTTCGGGACGGGGTGGGGAGTTTTCCCATCTCTGCAGGCCACCACATTGATGACCAAAAGGACCTATCCTTCCCAAACAGGAGAACCTCTGTCTTACCCGTATTCAACTTAAGACAGTTTTCTGACATCCAGTTTCCCACTTCTGGCATACAGTTCTGGAATCTAAGAGCTGTGCTTTCCAGGTCACTAGCCAGTGATACCAATATCTGCTTATCATCAGCATAGGAAACCACTGAAAAGACGAATGTCTTAATGAGCCTGGCTAAGGATGATACATAAATATGAAATAGCATAGGGCTGAGAGAAGATCCCTGTGTAACTCCACATGGAAGCGAGAAAGCCTTGGACCTGAACCTGTTACTCGATAAACCGCTTTCTGTCTGAGAGAAAAGAAGACAGGAGATTTAGGGCCTTGCACCCAATCCCCAATGCTGCGAGACGGTCATTAAGGATGGTGAGATTTACCGTGTCAAAGGCTGCGGACAGATCTAATAAAATCAATGCAGCCCTCCCACCCTTATCCACGGTTTGCCCAATTTCCTCCGACACCGTGACCAGAGCGGATTCGGTGCTATAATGACTTCTGAAGCCGTATTGAGTCGAATCGAGAAGGTTGTTGTTCGAGATAAACAAGGATCATTTTGAGTTTATGGCCTTCTCTACTAGCTTTACGGGGAGGGGTAGCGAGAGATTGGTCTGTAGTTGTTTGGGTCCTTAGCATCAAAGTTGGGTTTCTTTAGTAATGGTAGAATGGATGCCCTTTTCCATTCCTTGGGAAAATATCCTTCAAAGAACATCTTATTAAAGATGTCCTTAAGATACTTTGCTATAGTCCCAGATACAGGATGCCGAACTCTCGGGGACATGGGTTGAATGGTGACCTAGACAAACTGATTTAAAAGGGCCAGTATCGAATCAGCCTCCAGGAGGCTAAACTCATTCAAACTGGAAGGACCTTTAGAAGATTGAATAGCTAACGTAGCAACTTCAGGGGGATCGTCCCCTATATGCTTATCCACAGAAAGGGAGACTGGAGGAAGATTTGCTACAGCCAAGGATGTAGAAACCATTCCTTGATGATCTCATTAGGGTAACAAATGACAGAAGAGTTAAAGACCCGTTCAACCTTATTCAAGAAGTCAGCTAAGTAATCGCAGAAATCTTGATTTATTTCAGCATTAACCTGTTCAGGCAGTCTACTTAACTTAAGTACTGTCACAAAGAGTTCTTTAGGGACATTTAAAGAGGCCTGTATTTTAGCTGTAAAGTAGCTAACTTTAGCATTAGAGATTGCTATTTTATACGTCTGTATGGCCTTTTTAAAAGATGTTTTATAAGCAGGATCGTACTGCACTCACCATTTTCTTTCCTGCCTGCGACACACTTGTTTCAGACTCCTAAGAGTATCATCAAACCACGGCTCAGTCCGCGAGGACCTGTTGTTCTTAGTGACCAAGAAAGGAGCCAGCCTGTTAAGATTGGGGAGAATCCAGTTATGAAAGTCTAAAGAAGCCGACTCCAAGCCCTGGGAGATTTCTGGTTTGGATTCAACCAGCAACTGCTTAAGAGCATCTGGAGTAATTTTGTGCCATGGTCTGCTCCTAGTTTTAGATGTTTGGGAAGCTGCAGATACCACGCTTTCAATGTTTAGAGAAAACATGACCGCGCAATGGTCAGACCAAACCAATGGCAGGATGGACGTCACTGAAAGATGGGGTTGTAGGAAAAAAATCCATATAAGGTGTGGCCTGCCTTGTGCATAGGAGCCTTTATGAATTGAGCTAGTCCTCCATTTTCCATAAAATACGTGAGAAGGGCTGTATCACAGTCTAAGGAATTCTCAAGATGAAAATTAAAATCCCTTAAAATAGTAAAGTCCGGGGAATTAATCTTTGAGTCTAGGAGCGGACTATTATTGTCCAGAAAACCTGCCCCGGGTCCGGGGGCTCTATAAATAAGTTAAATGAGTAATGATGGGTAAGCAAAATTTGAAAGGCCAATGCTTCGCATTTAGGGATCTCTTCTAACGGACCAGCAGAAACTATGAACTGTTCCCTATAAATAATGGCTAACCCTCCACCCTTTCTACTCATCCGGTCAAGCGTAGTGATGTTAAATCCCTTGGGCATGTCTGTAGTGAGATCGGGACCAGAGGAGGCATCCGCCCAGGTCTTAGTAATGAAGGCCAGGTCCAATGAATTGGCCTCGAGAAAGTCAAAGAAAGCCAAGGAATTCTTGACCAGCGAGCAAGCATTTATAAGTGTAGCTTTAAATATCTTGGAAATGGGCATAGCCTTGGTAGTGAAATATCTGTATGTTTCCATGCATTTTACCTTAATGCTGGATAGGGCATGTTTGAGCAGGCTCTTGGGTGTTAACAAAGGCCATGAACAACAGCCTACGTTCGCCCTCAGAGACATAAGCTGCTTTTGTGAGTAGCGCTTTGCACTTACTTGGTCTGGCAAGAAACCTGCAGGAGGGCTGGCGCTGAGCGCGGACAGTGCGCAGACGGGCTTGCCTTTGGCGGCACAGGAGCGCACCCGCTGCGCAGACGCGATATTCGGCCATTTAAATAGCCCTCCATGCTGACTTGAAAGGAGTCAGAAGGGGGTGGCCAAATCGGGACACTGGTAGCGTGTGCCGAATGAAAAGTGCGAACAAAGAATAAACAAAATCGGGTTCCAGCAACCCCACCCTCCCCGCTTACCTTAGCCAGGCTCCCCTGGCAAGTTAAGATATTGGTAAAGTAAGTAAAATTAAAACAAAAGTGAGAAATTCAGCAAACATAAAACAATTAAAACGGGTCAAAGACCCACTAAAAGATGGCATCCAGTCACTATAGGAGCCAGGCACCTCCTAAAAACGGGCACCGAGGTGCCTACAAGGAAAGAAAAACAGGGCGAAAGTACAGCGTGTGAGGTAAGATAGACAGTACCTCTAAATCTGATCTGAGCGGATGTGCTATTCGGCCATTTAAATAGCGATTTGAGAATAACATCATGCATTATGGGGCTTGGGTAAATCAATTTAGGTATATCTTGGAAAATATAGGAGGAGGTAGCTTAGTTTCTATGGAGTCAAGTAAAAGGTCTTAAGAAAAGACCATGGCAAACAAAGGGTACAGGGTGGACTACTTTATGTACACAAGAGGGATTCTGGGGTTATCATCCGAGATAACCTGAAAGATGTAAAAATTTTAAAAGACAGAAAGATGCTTGAAGGAAATGATTGAGTGTACTGTGGTTGGTAAGATATAACTAACTGAAAGGTGGTGGTGCAATGCCTATCAATAGTAGATTCTCATTTAGGAATGCTGTGTCAAGTTCCACATGTTATATCTCCACAAAAATACAGATACATTGGGAACAAAACTGAGGTAGTCTACCGAAATGTATAATTAGTTAAACCACAAGTCATTAGAAAACATTCAAGAAGACTGTACAGGCAAGGACAGGAGGCACATAAGCTAATCCATAAAGAAAATTAACACTGGACAAGCTAATCCATAAAGTGAATTAACACCGGACAAGAGGCAACCATCTATTGGCATAAGAACGTGTCAGCAAGGGGCATAAGGCAGCACTACTTTTACAAAATATTAAAGGTTAGACATTTAATGCATGAAACGGCCTCAAAGCAAGGGTTATGAAGTCAAAAGGCCTGAGACATTGCATTATGTTAATGAAAACTAAAGGGTGTTTATGCCATAGCCGTCAAAAGTGTATCTACTAGTTAGGTCTTCTTCTATGTCTATGAAACTCTGGGGTTTCAAAGTATTGAACAAGGGCTGATCTAAAAGTAACATTGCTGGCACAGATCAAATGCAATCATTCAATGTTTAGCAACACAGGTATGCCATAGCTAAGAAATATATACCACTAAAGATCCCCAAGCAGAGTTTTGCACTGCTGTCAATGTATTTCTTTTTGAAGAGATGCCGAGACATTTGCTACAGTTATCCTTAAGTTTAATTTGTCAAATGAATGGAACAATATACCAAGCTTTCAACTCTCGGCTTCACCTTGAACTAAAGCCACATCTGGTCATGGATGATTTCAGCAATTCCTTCTTCCAACCTCATACACTCAGTTGTAGATGGAGAGCATCCATGATTTCTATTAAACTCAGGGGATTTCAAAGTCTTGAACAAGGATTGCCCTAAAAGAAGAATTGCTGGCACAGATCATATGCCATCATTCAATGTTTAGCAAAACAAGTATGCCATAGCTAAAAAAAATTAATCCACTTAGAGGATCCCTATATAGAGCTTTGCACCACTGTCTACACATTTCCTTTTAAATAGATGCTGAGACATTTAATACAGTTATCCTTAAGTTTAATTTGACAAATGAATGGAGGAATATACCAAGTTTTCAACTCTCTGCTTCATCTTGAACTAAAGCCACATCTGGTCATGGATGATTTCACCGATATCTGCTGACAACCTCATACAATTGATGTCTGCAATAAACAGGATTACTTGTGAATGTTAACAGGTTTCACTTGATTGCAGATGGACAGCATCCATGATTCATGGTATCTTCGTTCACCACACACGAGCCACTGAGAGTTCTCACTGTCCTGTAGAGCTATAGATGGGATACCTCAACTCCCAATGAGTTGGGAATACTCAACAACTACTGTACATGGTGCTTGCTTAACAGACCGGTCATGCACAAATGTAGAGGGGGTCAGTAGGGCTAAATTCTGGACTGGCAAATCAATGTCACCTATTATCATTTTTGGTTTTAGTCTGATAAAGTAACAGCTGATAATGTATAGTCAGCATGAAATTCTAAGGGTACTGCTATTAAGAAGTTATTTATGGTCAAATGCACTGTTAACATGTCAATGCATTTTCTATTATTTTGTCAATTCACAAAAATGTAAAATTAAAACAAATTGGTGTTCAAGAAGTAGGTATAGGAGGAGATTTGAGCTCAAGTATGAAAATAGTGGATTTTACAAGCTGATTTATTTTTAATAACATCCAATTATTTTATAAAAAGCAACAATTACCATACTCTATAGCGCCTTGAGACCCTCACGGGTGAGTAGTTGCACTATAAAAAATCCTGATTGATTGATACTGGCCTGAACCTATAAAAGACAGTGCTAACAAATGTTTCGGCCAAGGGGAAGTTCATCTGCCCTCCCGGGCTGCTTCATAGAGAACATATTTACCACTTAAAGGACATACATACAGAAAGAGATATGTTTAATTATATATGTATGTTGGGAGAATTAGATAGTTGCCATGGTCCCGAAATGTATTATTTAAGGTGGCATTTGACATCAACAGAGGATTCATACTTCCCGGATTATTATTTTACATCACTGTTTTTATTTAAATCTCAGAAAAGCAATCTTGATTCACCTTAATAAGAAAGTTATCACTTGAGAGAAACTTTCCATCTTTCCATTTGAGAAACCAACACAAGACATTACCTTAAGCAAAGTACCACCTTGTTTCATTAAGGCAGAAAATGTTAGGTAATGCAATAAGAGTCCTTGTTCCTACTATACGTACATGTGACATAGAAGCTCATGAAGTTATTCATATCTGCTGCTGATACATTGTCGATTTCTCTCTTAGGGGTCCAATACAATCAATCGTGGATCAGCCAATCAGTTTAGCAGAAACATGCTGCTCGTGCCCAGGACAGGACTCCAAACACACCAAGATGGAACTCAGGCAAATATCCTGGTGGGGCTAAACTGTCTCCTTTTCTTCCACTCACATGAGGGGAAAAAAAAACTGTGTCCACCCTTAATTACTCAGCAGAATGTAAAGAAATCAATTGTCAGTATTTTTTAAAAATATTTTTAATGAAAATTAGGATAGATGACTACTCTCTGGGTATGTTATATGAAATTTATTTTAGCATAAATTAATTCTTTGGGGGCGCACAATTTAGAGAAATATACTGCTAAACCTCTTAACAAAACACAAAGGCATCTCATATTCTTGGCAAGTCAATTTAATACCTGCCAATGCTTGAAGCAGTTTCAGCATAATCTACTGTTCGCCTTTCCCTAATAATTAAATATCTACAAAAATAAAGCAGTATAATAAATATTAAGGTCTGATACATTCATTAAGTATTCCTTTAATATTTTCTGGTTGGTGGCATACCCCAAACTACCGTAAAAGTTATTTTCCAATGCTAGATATTTATTAGTTGTGTTTTTCTAAGTGCTTTTCTTTTTATGTGGTGAAATGTTTCAAATGCATTATTTTGAATAGATTACAGATGTAAAATAGCAATGAAAATATAAAGACTAACATTGCATATGAAGATATTAAAACGGTCATTAAACTTACATGCTAGCTGAAATTAAAGACATTGTTAACATTTATCATAAATGAGCTGCTTCATCTAAACTCACCTCTTGTTGGGAATTTTCATTGTCACCATTATTAACTGCGATCTTTGTATCCTCTAATGATAACATGTTAGGAGTAGCTGTGGATTAAAATACATGGATGTTATCCATATATACACTGTGTACATATTTAGCATATTCTACCAAATCGACAATAAGAGGTTATTAAATAAAGGGACACAATCACAGGAAAAAGAACAATTTTATAAATCATAAGTTACACCTACATTTTGTTTCTTTGAAAATTACTCTTCTTTGGATTCTATACATTCAGAAAAGGTATGCATAGAGATTCAACCATGAAACAACAGATTTAATGTCAAGGCGGGAAGGCTAAGCTAATGCATTACCTCCATAATTGCTCCTAGTCACAGCAGGAACTTCAAAGTACCGTAAGAACATAGAACACCCAGCTATCCCTTCTTTTGTTGTTGCTGCTCATAAAGCAGATAGGTTATGTGGGTGGTCCGTCATCCTATTTGAATGCTTGAGGTTTTTATAAGCACAATGCAGAAAGATTTTAATTCTTTAACCAGTGCTTAATTTGTGCCAGTGGTTTCTGGTGCTTGGTGCCGGCACTTAATTGTCAGCACCGGCTCTAATGTCAGTCTACCACATGGTGGCACTGAACTGTTCATTTGAGATGAGCACAACAACCGTGTTTATTAAGTCAATATACATTGAAAATGAATAATACTAGCCTCTCATGCCATTCTTATAGCTTTGTGTGCCTGAAATAGTCTGAAATGTCACACTTGTAGGTGATGGTTAGGCGTTATGCTATTACTGCCATTGGCAGCGCTGGCAGGGTATGGGTGGTGCAGGCTGCAGTGGCCTTCCAAGAAGGTCCTTGGCACTTAATATTTTACAAATTAAGCACTGTCTTTAACATAACTCAAAGGAAATTTGATCTAAATGTACTCTGTAGGAGTTTTTATTTCATTTTTCTGTCACTGATAGTTTGTATTTTCAAATAGTTCAAGAAGAGTATCATACTGTTTTTACCTTTTGAGCAGCAGTGCTGCACTCTGTCTGTTTTGAACATTTCTTTTTAAAGTTGAGCAATGTCCTGAAGGGTTGTGCTAGTGTAAACTCTAGAAGAACTTTAATGTTTCTAGTGGGGACCGGTGCTCACAGGTTCCATGACTAGGTATGTGTGAATGTATACATCTTTAAGCACGTATTGCAGCCATCTTTAAGGTTTGGGCAGTTCAACTTATGAAGTCAGGGCGCCATTTCAGGTTTTCAATCTAGTTGAACCTTTGTTAGGAGGTCAAATATTGGTTATATTGACATCATTCAAGGACTAGCGTGTGTGAGGCATTTGCCAATTTTAAAATACTTTTTTTTTTTTTTAAGTTTTTTTATTGTATTCTGAGACAACTATACAACAAAACTTTCACAGGCTTGCAATAGTACTCACTACAGCTTGCGAGCTGCATCTATGACAGTTATAAATAGTACAATACAACATATGTTTCTTTTTTATCTCCAACCAAGTCACAGTACATTCATTGAGAGGTGTACATACATTTAGGTGAGTTTGTAGATAATCCGTCAGGGGTGTCCAGTAGTCTCTGGGCTTTGATTTCGTTGGGAGTTCCTCTTCATACGTTTTCAAAGTATCTCTACAATACGCCATGTCTTGGAGCCATTGTTACTGTTAGGGTATTTCTTACCGTTCCAATGCATTGATACCCTCCTTTTCGCCAGTAGTAATGCTATTGTACAAAATTTACGTTTGACAGATCGTAGATTTGTCACCAGCCCCAGCAGACACACACGGATTGTGCATTCTATTTTGGTTCCTAACACATCGCCCAGTATTTCAGTTATATTTTCCCAGTACTCTCTAATATGGGGGCATTGCCATGCTAAATGTATAAAGTCAGCATTGTCTGTACCACACCTCCTACAGAATGCATCAGGCCTGAGCCCGCATTTTTGTAATTTAAGCGGCGTATGATACGTTTGGTGCAAGTATTTGTAATGTATTATGCGCAGGTTTCCGTTCGGGGTGAGCATGTCAGTCAGGGCGCAGCAAGTGGTCCAGTCCTCTTCAGTGAGAGGCGAATCTAGTATGACGTTCCATCTTTCTTGCGCTTTATATGTATTTCCCGCTTTTTTGTTACTAGGTGTATGTTATGAGAATTAGTGATAATCATTTGTAGTGCCCTTAGCGTTGGCGGTTCGTTGGGAAATGTAGGGTATAGGTTCTTAATCGCGCCTCTTAGTCTAGGATATGTAAATTTAAATAGGAGCGTTTGGTTGCTAATGTAACTAAGGTCAACAGTATCAATAAATGTGCCTTCCCTATATAGGTCCCCCATCACATCTATACCGACTTGTTGCAGTAGCTCCCTACTGACTTTTTCTTGCGTCACCGATAGGGATGGGTGTTGCTGCAGTGGCAGTGCTGGCGCATAGAGCAGCAGTTTATGTGCTAGTTTTCCCATTCGGTGCCAGGCTAAATTTGTTGTGCGTATAGTGTTTATTTCATGCTTTGCTACATGCGTGCGCTGATGGGGTAGTATATGACGGAGCGAGATTGGGTGTGCATCGCCATCCTCAACTGCCATATGTGGCAAATAGCGGATTGAGTGGAACCAGTAGTGTACATATTGCACCTGAGCACATAAATAATATAGTAGAAAGTCTGGGACTTTGAAGCCCCCTTTTGAGTAGGGTAGTGTTAACGCGCGCAGCTCAATGCGTGCTTGTTTGCCAGCCCATATGAGTCGGGTTATATTGGCTTTCAGTCTTTTGGAAATAGACGTTGGTGGGGTAATGGGGATATTATTAAAGAGATAAAGGAATTTTTGAAGGATGACTATTTTTACAATGGCCATTCTATCTGCCAGAGATAGTGGCAAGTGGATCCATCTCTCTACTTTCTCTTCAAGTCCGCTTATTGTAGTCCCCTAATTTGTACGTATGACTATTTCAGGGTCTCTACGAAACCAGATACCTAGGTATTTGACAGGGTCCAGTTGCCACTCAAGTGGGAATTCTGTTGGATGTGGTTTAGTAATGTCGGTCAATGGTAGGATTGTGGATTTACTCCAATTGATTTAGAGGTCCGAGTGTCTACCGAATTTAATGTATTCCCGTAACAGGGGAGGGGGGGGGACAGATTTTCTTTGGGTTCTCGGACATACAGCACCATGTCGTCCGCATATAGGGAACTATTTATAGGGCGTTGAGGGAACTGCAGCGCTGTGGTCTGATGGTGCAGTCTTATTTTGCACGCTAGCGGTTCCAATGCGATTGCAAATAGTAGGGGTGAAAGGGGACACCCTTGTCTAGTTCCACAAGTGATTTGCATCGTGTCCGATACATACTGATTCACTTTTATGCGTGCAACAGGTGCAGCATATAAAAGTTTTATCCATTGCAGGAGACACGGGGGCATTCCCATTTTTTGCAATACTGTAAAAAGATATGTCCACTCGACAGAGTCAAACGCTTTGGCAGCGTCTAATAAGACCGCCGCCGCATTAAGTTCTGGGTTGAGTTGGTGGGATAATGCAAATAGGGTGCGTATATTATGAGCTGTGGAGCGGTTGAGTATAAACCCCGATTGATCCGGCAAAATAATATTGGCCATTAGTGGCTGCAAACGCTTGGCAATGAGTTTAGCCAGTATTTTTGTGTCTGTGTTAATTAATGAAAGCGGTCGGTATGAGTCACAATTTTATCTGGTTTTAAAAGGGCTATGATCATAGCTTCTCTAAGTGTGGGCGGGAGGAGTTGCTTACTGTGGGCGTCTTCATACATTTCTACGAGGTGGGGAGCGAACAATTCTACATATTCTTTATAAAATTCTCCTGTAAACCCATCAGGGCCAGGAGCTTTACCGTTGGGGAGTGTTTTTATTGCCTCAGTAACTTCTTCAATTGTAATGGGTTGTGCCAAGTACTCCCTTTGACCATCTGACAGCCAGGCTATAGTAATGTCCTCTAAATATGCTAATATTTCATGTGAATTGGCTGTAGTACGTGATGCATACAGTTCCCCGTAGGTGTTCATGAAGGCTTTCAGTATGCCCTCTGTATCATATCACAGGCTTCCGTGTGTGTCTTTGACTTTAATTACTGTATGCATTGTATGTTCGTGACATATTTTGTGCGCCAGTACACGTCCTGTTCTACAGCCCTCTCCGTATGTTCTCACTGTTTGCCGTCTTGAGACATATTTAAGCTCGTTGTCTGCGAACTCCTGATACTCAGATATTGTTTCTCTAATGGCGCCTAGAGTAGCAGTGTTTTGGGCGCGCTCATATTCCTGTTCTAGGGTTCTAAGCTTGTTTTCACATCTGGTGAGTTGATTGCGTATGTCTTTTAGAATACCCGCATTTGTACTGATGCGGACTACCCGTATGCTGGCTTTGAATGCTTCCCATAATAGACTAGCATCTTCAACAGAGGGTTGATTCAACTGAAAATACTCCTCAATGGCTTGCCTGATGGTAGTGTTGTATGGTGAGTCTAGTAGTGCTTTGGCATTAAACCGCCATATATAAGGTGGTGGTATATAGTTGGGGAGTTCTATAGATAGCAGGACTGGTTTGTGATCCGACAATGTTTTCGGCAAATGCTGAACGTCCCGCATCCATGTGCTGGCGACTTCTGTTGTTAGCCAATAATCTATGCGTGACCAGCTATTGTGCACTGTGGAGTTGTGTGTGGCCTGTGTGTGCTGTGGATTGCGCAGTCTCCACACATCTACCATTTTGAATTCTGCCATACTATCTTTTACTACTTGTACTGCACGTTTATGTGGTTCTTTTGTTACTCCTGATCTGTCGAGGTCGCTGTTTAATGATAGATTTAGATCCCCGCCCCACAATATCTCCATCTCTGGTAGGTCCGCAGTTTCCGCCATATGTCTTCGAAAAATTCAGGGTCGTCTATGTTTGGCCCATAGACGTTAACTAAGCCCATGAGGTGTCCCCTAAGATGGCCTGTAACAATGATATAACGACCATGTTCGTCCGTTATTGTGTGGTTTATAATAAATTGTACACCTTTCTTTACTAGTAGTACGACTCCTCTAGAGTATGTTGAATATGACGATGTTATTGTGTTCTCCGCCCATTTACCTCCCAAGGTGCATTTAGATGCTTTCGTTAGATGCGATTCTTGCAACAGGGCTATTCCAATGTGATGTCTATCTAGGTATGCAAATACCGGACGTATTTTATTGGGATTGTTTAAGCCCCGGACATTCCAGGTTAGCAACTTAATTTGCGATGATCTTACTCTACTCTCCATTCCAGAGCGTAGATTATGTACCTGACTAGGATATCTGTCTCCCACTTGTGCTTATGATTAGTGACGTGTAGCAAGTTCTGTTTTGCTCGCATAGAACTATTAGTGTCATGGCTTGTTGTATTGTACCTTTTTTGCAAGTACCTGAAAAACATAACAAACAGTCCCTTAATCCCCCCTCCCACTTTAGCATCCCAATCATGCCAAAGACATGTCCAATCAAACAACATTAACCTTATGTCAACTGTTACGGGGAGCACCCACGGGGGCCCGCCAAGTGCTCGCGTGTTCATCCGCTAAACGGATGTGGTCGGGTGTTACATGATTAAATTGGCCTAGGTCATAGAAAATAGTTACGGAAAGCACTTCGGTTTATTCCTAACAATAGTTACACTACTACAGACTTTTTGGACATCATATTACCACTTGAACGATACAGTATACTTGACCGCCTTTTGTCAGCTCATCTTGTGGCTAGTTATTATTAACTATACAGTTATGGAAAATATTAACGCAAGTACGCTACGCCACAGTGGGCTTTCACAGTTTCAGAGTCTTGTACCAGGTTTGTACACATGGCTTTATATAAAGTCTCAGTGTCCGTGTATCTGGTATCACACCTTTGTGGAGTGCAAGTGCTACCCCAGTGAAGGCAATTAGCAGTGAGGTTGTATCTATGCCCATAGACTTACTTAATGCATCTTGGGCACATAATATGTTATGTACATTACCACAGGTTCTTGCTTCTTCAGTCCGAATCTGGATCGGTGTTTATACGGTCCGGTGTTTTTCTTTTGGTGGATGACTGTTTGATGAAGTCCTGTACTGCCTTTGGTGTGGCTAGTATTTTCGTGTGTCCTTCGTGAGTTATACGCAGTCTCGCTGGATAGAGCATTGCATATTCAATGCCCATATCACGCAATTTCTTTTTCAAAAGTGCAAAGTCTTTACATTCTGACTGCACTGCCATTGTAAAGTCGGGATAGAACGATACAGAGTTGCCTTGATAGTTGATTTGCCGTTTCTCTCTTGCCAAACGTAGTATCGTATCCTTATCTCTGTAGTTGAGGACCTGGGAGATAATAGGTCTCGGCGGGGCTCCTGGAGGTGGTTTGGGTGCAAGCGATCTATGAGCTCGTTCAATGATGAGCATGGGGGAAAAAATTTCCGCACCGAATATATCGCGCACCATATCTTCAACGAAGGTTTCTAGTCGCCCAGTGTTTGTGCTCTCCGGGATTCCCATGATTCGGACATTATTCCGGCGAGATCTCGCTTCGAGATCTTCGTTCTTGTTTTTTATGACTTCTAATATTTTTTCTATCTCCATGCATTTTCGGGTTGTGGTACCAGATTCGTCCTCGACCGCGGAGATTCGCAGTTCTGCGGCATCCAGTCTTTCACCTTGCTTATCTAGTTTGGCTGCCATATTGTCAACCCTTAGAGTAAGCGTATCAATCTTGCTGTCTATAGCTTGTAAGCTCTGCTGGATAGCTTGTAAGGTAACTTCCATAGTGGAGCTTGTAGCTTGTTCTGCGTCTAGTTCAGTGTCGGAGTGCGCCATTGTCGCGCTGGGCGTTCGACGGGCGTTGAAAGATAATTTTGGTTGTTGCTTATCTGTTTTACCCATGGCAGTGGTGATATTTAGCAATAAATACAGCAGGTAGTAGTGTCTGGGTGGTTGTAGTCCACTAATTGTCGTGAAGTAGGTCGTAGTTCGCCAATCACAGTATCTATGCGCACCTCCAGGTTCCTGAAATGTCGATGTAGCGTGTAACTGCGTTTGGCGATGTCACGCTATCGCGCTGCAATGGGGCCTCTGGTTCAATCGCACATATTGCCCCTATTAGTTTCCAGTGTGTAATAGGTTCACTCGGTAATGTTGGCTTGTTATGTATTGTCCCCTCTCTTCGTGATTGCAGCGTAGATGCTGGGTGGTTGCTGCGAGGCTATGCGCTTGTATTGCGTCACAGGAGTCCCAAGCCTACCGTGTACAGCACACAAGCGTAGCAGTATACAAGTACTTCTAGTGGTTTTGCACTCGATAACGTTAGACAAGCATTTCAGGGCGCGTATCTCAAATACACGTAACAGCCGCTGTTTTGATATGGCCTGTACCGTTAATACATGAGGTGCGCTGCAGCCGATTAGTTGGCAGTGTTGAAGAATATTACTGTACTTCTATGTGCGGCGCGCGGTCACAGTAAAGGTTATATGTTGGTGTGTAGTGCTTAGTTCTGCTCTCCACCACCGGTACGGTGTGCCCAAAGACGTCAGTTACGCACCAAACAATCGGTACTGTCCTGTTCTGCAGAAAATCACTTGCACAGCACTTGCCTGTATATTATATTCGCCGCACCCGGGTGATCCAAGCGGACACACACTTGGTACATTTTTACTCATCGTGGGCACACAGGTCGACTACAGGGGCTTGCAGAATCACGCAGTTAGCTGCGTTGCCTTAACGGTCACATCTCCTCGCTGCGCCGCCATTTGCAATAGCCGTCTCCGCCACCGTCCGGAGCTGCGATGCACAGTTTTGAGGGGTGAGTGCAGTTATCTAGTGCAGTCGCCGCAGTATATAGCACAGCGGAATATCGCCTGCTGAAGCTGCAGTGTGTCCGGCAATTGTTTGCTTACGGGCTCGCTGATTTTCGGGTTGCTTACACTTTTGCAGGTCATGCGCCGTAACACGCCGCCATTTTGTGTTGGCCTGGAATTCCGCCGCGCAATTTTTACAAGGCTGTTTTCCGGTCGAAGTCACAATAACTCGCCTTTTCAATGCTAGTTCTTCGTAGTGCTGATATTCCGGAGCATTATTTCATGCTTTTCGCCCGTCTGGATTCGCCAAATACGCTGGTTTTTGAAGGATTATGTCCCCCGACCAGCAGAGCAGCACTAGTGTGCAGCCATTCCGCAGCGCGCCCTCTAGCGCCCCCCAATTTTAAAAGACTTACCATACAGGCAATTTTAGAGCTCCTAACACGATTATTGAAATATTGATAATGGATGATGTGGCAGATAAGGCCAGAGGTAACAAAACTGAGGGCAGAATCAATAAGGCTGCATAGTGAATTAATTTTTATATCAGTAAAAGAATGGAGGGAAGAATAAAGTTAATACTAGGTTATTGGGGCACATTCGGTTGGAAGTGAATATGCATCACAGGCTTTTAGGAGGGTTGGAGGTTTGCAGCTTATCTTAGATTTGCAGATTGGTCTAGTGATTCAATGTTTAGACATTTTACATAAAATGTAGATTTTACATAGCCTGGTGGGAAGTAAACATTGATTTTATTAAAGAAACAGATGCTACGTTCATCTTTCCCAGCTTTTCCCTACCCATAAAGAATTATCTTTTTTGTTTCAGTACAAACATAAAAGATCTGTAGCCAGAGGAGCAAGAAGATGCTCTGGAGGGTTTGCTTTTCATCTGGAAGCAGACTGAGAATCGATGATAAATGCCATTATTTCTGTTCGTTCACATCTTTAACAAGAAGGAAGATGGCTGTGCATTCTAGGTTTTTATAATGCTTTTGAATGTTTGGTGTTCTAAATTCTTTTGATGTTGCTGCTGTGAGTAGGCACAATAGAGGAGGTAATGCATAGCTTACCTTCTGTGCCTTTAATATAACCCAGATGTTTTGCCCCACCAGCTGTGGAAAATCTACAGTGTCTGGGTTAGAATGCAAATACTCTACATGGACAATATTTTTCCTTAAGGTGAAATCTTTTGATGCACTCTCTGAACATTGGAATTTTTAAGGATTTTCCACAGTCAATGTGCATACTTCATCATTTTTAGCTTTATTGGTAAGTGGGGAAAAAGCTGAAAAAAGGCTTTAGGAACCTTTTTTTACTACGGAACACGTTACAACTTTGTGGGTGTTCTCCATTTTCCCAAATACCAGATTACTCCACAGGCTATTTGCATACTGCAACCACTAGTTGTATATTTCCATAGTGGCAGGTTTTCGTATGTCGAAACTATGAATCAGTATTTGGGAATTGCAACTCTAATTCCAACCTCTTGTGGTCATAAGGGAAACATAAGAAATCAAAATGTTTTATGAATGAGTTCATTTCAGAATGCAAACTATAGCAAAATCATTATTACAAAGAAGGGAAATCAAAATAACTTTATTTTTATTGGCAATAGGCACATTTATGGTGCAACATCTCTATTTTAGCCCAATCTTTCCAAGATATTCAAGAGCATCTCATTAGCTTGGCAACAATAAGCAGTCATTCATAATAGAAGAATGCTAACTTACCAGAAAAAGAACCTTAGCAACTCTCTGGGGGCATTGTTTCTTTACCCTCTTACCACTAATTTTTCTGAGCTTCCATTAGCAATAGTGGAAAGGCTACTTTCCTGTAACATCTGTTCGCCATTAAGTTAACAAATGCTGAGGATGTGGGCAGCACTGTGGCTCCCACCCACAATAGTGAGTGATTATGTAGAGCTGCAAAGCTAGTAAAATAAAATTACATAGCCCAACATGGGGATACAAACTGTTACAGCATAATAGGTAAATCTAAGTTCTTGCATCCAGGTGAGAGGCAGAGCCTTTGGTAATTTACAGCGCCACAGTCTGCAAACTGATCGCTACAGGTAAGTAATATTTTCAGTTAGCAGCATGGGCTGCTGTAGATTACACACAGACCACAGACGGAAAAGCAGAGCACAACTCTTTAAGGTGATGACATGTAAATGGAAGAGGATACTGCTTAGAACAAAAATCTTTGATCATAAAGTGGTCCCCCAAAGCTTATTGGTGGGGGTGAACTGCCACACAATAGAATTTTAGTAAAAAATGTGAAGTAAAGACAAAGTAGCTCTATAGATGTCTTATAATGTGATGTTGCCTACAAAAGCCATTGTGGCTCCTTTATTATGAGTAAAATGTACTCTATGTTTAACATGCAGTGACATTCATCATTACGTAGCTGAGCGCACAAAATTATCAACCATGCTAGACCTATTTTTGACAGAGGATCCCCAAGCTGTGGCAGAAAAAATGCAACAAACTGTTCAGTTACCCTGATAGCAGATATGTGAATTACATAAAACATCTACTTCTTCTCACATATACACATATAAAGTGTGCAAAGACCTTTCAGCAAGAGACTCTGGGCCTGGGAAAGAGGTCAGCAATTCAATAGATTGACTGAAATAGAAAGGGGAGACCATATTTGACAGCAAATGAGGATGTATGACCATTACTATTACAGGCCTGATTTCGAGGGTGAAGTAAAGGCTGTCAGGGTGGTGGTTGACATTATGTCCACCACTCTGCCTGTACTGCACCTGCAAAATGTAAAGTTTACAGCCGGCCTAATTTTACGGTCTCTCACCACCAGTATATTCCTGCCGGTGTCTGACAGTAAAAAAAAAAAAAAAAAAAAAAGCCATCCGACTGCCCACTCTGAAAAGGGTGGGTGGTCCAATTGCTTACTTCAGATGGCCTATGATCCCTCAGGCTGTCAGAGAAAGGTGTATACCAAGACAGTACATTTTATCCCAGCAGTCTGCCCAACTCAAAATAGGATAGGTGGGCCAAGAGTTTGGGAGGAGAGTAACCTCCATTGTAATTGCAACGATATACCCTGTTTGCCAAACTCTAAATCAGGTCCTATTATGTTTTGCACTTGTATGAAATTGTATGTAGTTTGCTAACTCTACATACAAAAGCGATGGAGACTAGTAACACCACTTTCCTAGAGAGGAAATGAAAAACAAGATTAAAGTGGCTCTAAAGGCATCCCATCAATCTGATGAGGACTACATTGGAGGTTCCATGTAGGAGCTGAAGCTTCTCTTGGAGACATTAGCCTTTGTAACCCTTAAATAAAAGCCTTTATGATGGGAATATGAAGAACAGAATGATGCTCTCTATTTTGAAGGTATGCAGCTCACTGCACACAGAGGAGTAAACTAAACCAGCTTTCTACAAGTGTAACAGTAGCAGACAATATCTTGGACAGGTACATTTACCTGCATAACATGATCTATAAGTAGGCTTTCTCACTTCCTTCAGAGTTTGCTTACATTCTGGTGTCAAATCGCTAGGGTGAAGGACTTGCGATTAGGATTAACTAGTTAGCCATGACGCTGACTGAGCAAGTTAAGGCACAATGGCGGGGAAAGGTGTTGCTGTATGGACATCTCAAAGAGAGGAAAGTCCCCTGGTTGATGTGCCAATGTGAGGGGCTGAGAATGAACATCAGTGGTGTTTAGTGCATTTTGTGCAATATGTATGGGATCCCTGGGAGCAGTGGTAATGTGCATGAATATGACCTGGACATATATCTACAGTGCATTATTTAGAGACTGGGAACACGAATACCTTGATGTAAACCTTTGCCATTTTTCATTTGCTGAAGAGCCAAATAAGCCTACCAATAGGGTCGCTCAACAGTGAAAGTACTGGTTGAGAAGGAAATTGAAACGTACACTTCCAGCACGTTTATATGATGCTTGTGTAACCAATGTCAGATTTTGTGAGCCACTGTGGACAGTCGCAGGTAATCTATGCTTCCCTGTTCTGAACGTAGTACATAGCGGTCATGTTGTCTGTCCGAAACAAGACCATCTTGTTGTGCAGCTTTAAGTACTCTGTGATCCAATTGGACCAACTTTAATTCCAAGACACTGATGTGATGAAGATGCTTTTGAGGGGACAACAGACCCTGAATTGTGAATCTGCTCATGTGGGCCCTCCAACCCTGTGAGGGATGCATCTGTGGTGAAGGTCATGTGTTTGCAGTCTGAAAAACATTCTTCCATGTAAAAGGTGTGACCTGTTCCACCACTGCAACTGGTGATGCTCCTAGTCTCCAATTGATTGTGATCTTTGTTTAGCTAAATACTCTTACAACAGATGCATGCAGCATAATTGAGAATTGGTGCTAATGCAGTGTATGATATTATAATTCCCAACAGTTTCATTATCATCCCAGGGGATGTGACGCCTGGTAAACAGGAAGCGATCTCAGAAACATCATCACTTGTTCCTCTGTTGGGTAGGTGACTGAATGGAGTATGGCCAGTACAAATGTTAGGATCTGTTGAATATGCAAGTGGATATTTTACATTGATTGTGAAGCCCAACTAGTGCAGAGTGATGATGAGTCAACACCTTTTACAGCCAATTATTTAAGTAAGGAAAGACTAGCATTTGGCTGGCAGGAAATCTGGTAAATACTCATAAGGATGTGAAGACCCCAAAAAGGTAGGGCTTTGCACCTGTATTGTATTCCATTTACCACAACCTTAGGGACTGTTAATGCAATGAATGTATTAGGATATAGAAGTAGGCATCATTGTTGTTGAGTGTTGCCATGTAGACTCCCTCCTGCTATATAGGAATGGCATCTTGAAGAGTGGTCATTCTAAAATGGATGGACGGGATGTAGCAACTGAGTAGCTGTAAACCAAGGATAGGCTGCATAGTCTTGTCCATCTTGACTAGGACTATGAAATGAGAGCACACCCATTGTCTTTGCTGATGTACTGTCTGCATTGCCCCTTTGGCCAGTAAAGCCGTCAATCCCCCAACAATAACAGAACATATATTGTTGACTGTGTGATGATGTGGTGGTGATTTTGAGGAAGTGAATGTAACTGTAGGCAATATCTGTAGTTAATGGTAGTGAGGACCCACTGGCATGAGGGTATGTGCTGCAATTGTGGGAGGTAATGCCGGAGTCCACCCCTGACAGTTGCTGCATGGTCTGTACAGAAAGTTACTACTTGGCACCAGAAGTTCTGCTTCAATGGGCACCTCTGGCCATAGAAAGGTGATTTCCACCAAACGTTCCTCTGGTGTTATGTCTGGATTGAACTGTAGCTGATTATCAATTTGAAACGAATACTGTGGCTGGTATAACCCGAGCAGGTTGTCTGAACCACATTGTGCCTGATGGGTATGTTTGTGAACAGAGGACCTTTATTGTTGCTGCTGGAGGACGCTCACAGCCTTAGCTGTGTAGGTGCGCTTTTTATTTTTTCTAGCATCCGAACAACACAAGGCCCATGTTTTTCCTATCAAAAAGCAAGTCAAGAAGATATTGTTGGACGTCTGGTAGAAAACCCACAATAATGCAACCATGATGATGAGAAATTTATAAAGCGCGACATATACCCAGGGGTGTCTACGCACTATCTTTGATAAATACTGAACAGAGTGGAACAGAAGAGTGCAATTACACTGTAAACAGCCACGATTTTAGGCCCTTTCTAAATTTGGGGAGACTGGATTCTTTCTTCAACCTGGTAAGCAGAGAGTTCCATAGGCTAGTAGTTGTAGCCGAGAAACTCTTGCCTCCCCATCTAACCATGTGTAACAGACAAGGATATTTCGGTTTACTTGTCTCGAGGCTGTATCTGTCACATCCAAGAGAACATGAAATGCTGGCATTTTAAATAATCTTTCCCTATCACTCAATCTCCTGTACCACGTTCAATGTGGTTCAAGCAATTCTGCAGCAGTTACTCCATTTCTTCTTACTGTTACCTGCGGAAGCATGTGAAGAGAGTTAATGAGTCGGTAATATGAGATTGTGTTGCTGCCCTACCTGCAACCTTTAAGCGCAGCATTAATCTTTTTACTTTTCTCAAGGGTGGATTGTCTCCTGTACACTGCATAAAAGGGCTAGTCCTAGTGATACGCACCACAAGAGAACGTGGAGGAGGAAATACACCAGCTAAAGAGAGAATCTTCAAGGGCAAATTTGAAATTCGTTTACACCGGAGGCATAACCACCCTTGCACTAACCAGGTCTTATAAGTTATTAGTACAGTTTTGAATGGTCTTGAACATCTGTAAATGCTGGTTTGGTTTTTCTGTATACGAATGATCTATTTTAATGAGGAAATCGTCACCTTGTTCCTAAACTTGTACAGGAACATTATTTTGTTAAGCAGCCCTTAAGAGAACCGCATGGTATGCAGAAGGATCACTGGGCAGAGATGCCTTCCTGAGATAGAGTTTAATGTTTCCTCATCTTGAGGATCAGCCCAATAGGTATTCCATGCATCATCCTATTCTTCTCCTGGCTGTAGTTCTGGTGGGGTCTTCTTCTTGCTCATCATTCACAGAGCACTTGAAAACATCACCGAACCCACAGCAGTAGTAAAAAAAATTAAAAAAAATCTGAGTTGGACTCTGTGTCCTGGTGAACTGCTGGTTTAAGGGGCTCTACTTCAAGTCACCTCAAAACTGAAAGCATTTCTTTGATAATGTTCTATTCCAAACACAGCATTACAGGGCAGGAGTGTGTACAGTATGTGATCTAAAGCAGCACATTCTGCAAATACAGTATTTCCAAAGGTTCACACAGGAAAACTGCACTTTTGCTTTACAACAGCTAAAAAGCTCACTGATCCAGATTTGCAGCAAAATGGCATCTAGCCAATGAGCTAATTTTGACACTATACTAAAGGCTGTCGGATTCAAACTTAACTCTACGTTCATTCTGTTTGGTTTGTCAAAGAAGAGGAAGGATTGCTTATGAATTTAATGAAGCCATTCATGATGGAGTACTAGTGTTAGAAGTAAATATGTTTTGCTTCTCCAACATAGACATATCCAAATATGTCAGGCTGTCTCCCAGCCATGGCAGGTGGAACCTATGAATAACCCCCCTTGTTTGTAAAACAATAGCCACCATGTGAGGAAGCCCCCTTACCCCCCTAAACCCCGTCGGCGCTCACGACATCACCCCGTTCCCCCCTTATGGGTCCCTTACCGTCATGGCTTGATCGAAGACAGTGAACACAGGGAGGAAACCCCAAAGATAACACAGGACTTTCGTTCTCATGCACAGCCCGGAAGAACAAGCCCGGAAACGCTCGTTCCGTGGAGGGGCGGAACGGAAACGCAAAGTGACCAATCAGGAGTACAGGAAGAACCCGGGGATTGGACAATAAAACCAGAAGAAACAGTATCAGGGGCGAAGGCGTTGGGAAGAGGAACTGCGAGCGAGACGAGAGGCATTGCGAGTACACCTGCGGACGTCGCGGATGCGAGGACAGAAGACGGTGACGGAGACCCAGAGAATCCAGAGGTGTGGTCCGAAGATTGGTGGATCCCGGAGGACGCGCATAAGCCGCCGCAACTCAGGAGAGTTGTGGCAGAAAGCGGTACGTGACCCGGGCGGAGGGAAGGCAGGAGGGGGAGGGACGGAAATGGGTTGTTAGCCCTGTAACTCCCCAGGGTCTCCCTCATGTTCTACAAGCGTGGCCAGACCGGTACACATATATCGGATTGATGCGTGGAGATTGTAGATTTCCCAGTCTTTTGTTGGGGGTGCTTGCTGGTGTTCTTTTTTTTTTTCCTTTTCCTTCTCTTCTTCCTTTCATAGAGTCCATTGGCCAATTCCTCACGAGGTGTGGAGGAAGTTCATAGTAACAATAGAGCGTGATCACTGACCTCTGCTTTTACTTTCTTGTTTTTTTTTATTTCGAGTTAAACTTCGGGATCCGACCAGACATCCGCAGAAGTGAAGAGAACTCCTACGACTGGCGGACATCCGTGGCTATTGGCGACCGGTCAAGACTGTGTTTTGTCTACTACTCTGGTGTGACTTTAGAGCTGCCTCCCCCACTACCTTGGGATCGTTTATTCCCTTAAATAAATCTCACTATTACATCCATACGGCCTCCTCGCTTCTGTTTCCGCCCGTCCCTCCAACAGGTGGTGTCAGAAGTGGGATCGGGGGAAATGGAGGCCGTTGTTAGCAAGATGGCGGAGGGCCAGGAGAGACTCGAGAAAATTATGGCCAGGTTTCTAGAGACCGCAGAAGCTGAGAGGGAAGCCCTACACAAGACCCTCACAGGAACGGACAAACTCAGGAAACAACCATGGGGAAGTTGGATGAAGTGCTAGGACAACCCAGAGGGTTAACAGCTCCTCCTTCCGTGGTAGTACAGAAATATGTCCAAGGAGAGGACCCCGATTTTTTCCTCTCCAACTTCGAGAGAATGGCAAGAGCCGCCCTATGGCCAGAAGACCGGTGGGGACAGTATTTAGGTCATACTACTAACAGGGGGACCTTCAGTCTGCCTATCAGGCCGCTAATCCTCTTGGAAACACCCCATATCCTGACATTAAAAGATGCATATTCGAAAGCATGGGCATAGATGACGAAACCTATCGAATGAGGCTGCGGCACATCCGGGAAGGATCACAAGAGAACCCCCGAGCCCTATGTTATCGAATAAAGGATGTAGCAGATAGATGGCTAAAACCATTGACATCCCCCAAAGAAGCCATATTAGAAAAAATCTATTTAGAACAATTTCTAACTTCATTGCACCCTCTGATACAAAGGTGGGTTCGCCAACACGCAGATCTGACTTTGGACAAAGCAGTTGAGATTGCAGCAGTGTTCTATAGGGCTCAGGAGCTGCAGAAGGGCAAGGAAGAAGGGAGTTGGAAACAACTAGGGAATACCCCCTCAAGAATAACCAGACCTCCTCACTACCCCCGAAAACCAGAAACAGTGACTATAGTACCAAACCCTGTACCCCCAACTCCCCGACTTCCTCTTCCCTCAGGACCGCAATGCTTTCACTGTGGTGCTTTTGGGCATATCGCGCGAGTGTGTCCCCAAAGGGAAGAGCCTATGGAGGTGGGATACACACGGGCCTTGTATTGTTCCCCAAGGGAGGGTGCCCATCTCTTTCATCGAAAAGTAGCAATAAATGGAGAACCAAGAGAGGCCCTGGTTGACACGGGATGTCTTCAGAGCGTAATGAGACCCCATGCTGTCCCTGGTGGGACACCACCCACCACTGGGGTAGTCACCATAGAGTGTATACACGGAGACAGGAAAACATACCCCATGACCTATGTCTCCATACAACATCAACCTACCCAACCCCCTGTGAACATGAAGGTGGGCCTCATTCCTCACCTACCCGAACCCGTGGTCTTGGGAACCGATTATCCCCTTATTCATAACCTGCTCCATGACACCTGGAAAGAAGGGGCCGAGTGGAGGGAAGAAGCTCCTCTCCCCTCCCCCCCCCCCCCCCCAAGTCTCAGATCCTGGTTGGAGCAAGGGAAAGGAGAGGAAGAGTAAACAACAAAGAAGAAGGGAAAAGAAAAGCTGGACTCCAGCTCTCCTAGCACACACAAACACCGGTCTTTGGGATCATGACAGAAATTTCCGCTCGGCACAGCGAGAGGATAACACACTACAAGAGGCCTGGAAACAAGCAGCCGAACAAGAAGACCCTCTCCAAGTAGGTCCCCAATTCTTTACACAAAAGGGGTTGTTGTATAGGAAGGGTGGGAAAAATATGCCTGTGCAGCTACTGGTACCCCTTCCTTTTAGGAATAAGGTCCTATATCTGGCCCATAGTCACCTGTTGGGAGGGCATTTTGGGGGAGAGAAAACCGAGAAAGCCATATTAGAGAGATTTTATTGGCCGGGAATTTATCAACAAGTCCGGAAGTATTGCAGAGAGTGTTCGATCTGCCAGAAAACCAGTCGATACATTCCACCCCGAGCATCCCTAAAGCCCCTACCTGTGATTGATTAACCGTTTTCTAGGGTAGGGATGGACATCCTTGGCCCTCTCCTTCAATCGCGTAGCGGTTACCGCTACGTATTAGTCTTGGTGGACTATGCCACCCGGTTTCCCAAAGCTGTAGCCCTCAGGCAGCCCAACACGACTCAGGTGGCTAAGGCTATGATCAACATCTTTTCCCGTGTAGGTTTCCCGAAAGAAATCCTCACCGACCAGGGAACGCCCTTTACGTCAAAACTCATGAAACAAGTGTGCCAGCAGCTGAATATCAAGCAGATCCGCACTGCCGCCTACCACCCACAGACCGACGGGCTGGTAGAGCGCTATAATGCCACCCTAAAACTCACCTTAAAGAAATTGTTAAACCTAGAAGCCCGAAAATGGGAAGACATGCTTCCCTTGGCTTTGCCATTCGATGTGGGCAACAAAAACTCTTATGGACATGGCAAGAGAGGAATGGGAGGAGGAAAAAGAAACCGCGAAACCCCTATTAGACTATGTGGCCGGCCTGAAAACCCAGCTTAACCAAGTGCGAGCCATTGTAAGAACCAACTTAGAGCAAGCCCAAACCGGGCAGAAGGTCCAGTACGATAAATCCGCCAAAGAGATAACCCTGACGGTAGGAGACATGGTGTTGATCCTAAAGCTCACCTCGGAACATAAATTGTTGAGCCAGTGGCAAGGCCCCTTTAAGATCCTGGAAAGGGTAACCCCTATTACATACAAATTAGAAATCAACCCCACCGGAAACCACACCCAAATCTACCACATCAACCTCCTAAAGAAATGGGAGGGTCCACTCCCTGTTTTGATTGGGACGACTACAAAGTCATTAGCCGAGCAGAGCATAGATGAGGAGTTGCCCGACCCCTTAAAACAAGAATTAAAGGATGCCCTACTCCCAGTTCAAAAGGTGTTTTCCCTGGTCCCTGGCAAAACTTCCCTTATCGAACACGAGAGCCATACTCCACCAGGGAAAACGGTCCGTTTACGACCATACCGTATCCCAGAAGCCAGACGAGAAGCGATTGACAAAGAGGTCCACCAGATGATGGAACTAGGGGTCATAGAGCCCTCCAAAAGCGAGTGGTGCTCACCAATAGTGATGGTTCCCAAACCCGATGGGTCCATAGGCTTCTGCATCGACTTTAGGGAGGTGAATAAAATATCTCAGTTCGATGCTTACCCCCTCCCTAGAATCGATGAGATGATAGAAAAGCTGGGAAAGGCCCAATACATCAGCACTCTGGACCTCTGCAAGGGTTACTGGCAGGTGCCCTTGAAGGCCCAGGATAGAGAGAAAACTGCCTTCTGCACCCCTAAGGGACTGTTCCACTTCAAGGTGTTGCCCTTCGGGTTGCACGGGGAACCGGCAACCTTCCAGAGGCTAATGAATATTGTACTACAACCCCATAAAGACTTCTCGGCTGCATATATAGATGACATAATCATCTACAGTTCAACTTGGAAAGAACACCTAACCCATCTGGTCCAAGTCATTCAAACCTTAGGGGAAAGTGAGCTGACAATCAATCCGGCCAAAAGCCACCTGGCTGCGAAGTCCGTTAAGTATTTGGCATACCTCTTGGGGGAAGGCTGCATAAAACCCCAAGAGGAGAAAGTAGCCGCCATAGCCCAAGTCCCTTTCCCCAAAACTTGGAAAGATCTCAGGGCCTTTTTAGGCTTGCTAGGATATTATAGGCGGTTTATTCCTCACTTTTCACAGATCGCCACCCACCTTAACCGATATGTTAAAGAAAAACATACAAACAGAAAGACGTCTCAGAAACCCCTCCCCCCTAGAAATACAGGCTTTTCAGCACTTAAAACAGCTTATCACATCCAAACCCTTTCTACTAAGCCTCAACTACGAGAAACCTTTTCTTCTACAAACCGATGCATCCAACAATGGTCTCGGAGCTGTATTGTCTCAGAAAGATGACACCAACCAAGAATGGCCTATCCTCTATATCAGTCGCAAGCTGTTTCCCAGGGAAACCAGATATGCAGTTATAGAGAAAGAAGCCCTGGCTATCAAATGGGCTATTGAAGCCCTTCGATATTATCTTGGGAAGGGACTTCCTCCTATACACAGATCACGCACCTCTTGAATGGTTGTCCAGAAATAAGGGACACAATCAGAGAATCTTAAGGTGGTTCCTGACTCTACAACCCTTTCGTTATACTGTCCACCACAGAAAAGGGAAAGACCAGGCCAATTTTGACTTCTTGTCGAGGTACCCCATGAGCCCTTTTCTTGTGAACAAGAAAGTTAGGGAAGGGGGATGTGAGGAAGCCCCCCTAAACCCAGTCGGCGCTCACAACATCACCCCGTTCCCCCCCTTATGGGTCCCTTACCGTCATGGCTTGATCGAAGACAGCGAACACAGGGAGGAAACCCCAACAGTAACACAGGACTTTCGTTATCATGCACAGCCCGGACGAACAAGCCCGGAAACGCTCGTTCCGTGGAGGGGCGGAACGGAAACGCAAAGTGACCAATCAGGAGTACAGGAAGAACCCGGGGTTTGGACAGTAAAACCGGAAGAAACAGTATTGGGGCGAAGGCGTTGGGAAGAGGAACTGCGAGCGAGACAAGAGGCATTGCGAGTACACCTGCGGACGTCGCGGAGGCGAGGACGGAAGAAGACGGTGATGGAGACCCAGAGAATCCAGAGGTGTGGTCCGAAGATTGGTGGATTCTGGAGGACGCGCATAAGCTGCCGCAACTCAGGAGAGTTGCGGCAGAAAGCGGTACGTGACCCAGGCGGAGGGAAGGCAGGAGGGGGAGGGACGTAAATGGGTTGTTAGCCCTGTAACTCCCCAGGGTCTCCCTCATGTCCTACAAGCGTGGCCAAACCGGAACACATATATCGGATTGATGCATGTGGAGATTGGAGATTTCCCAGTCTTTTGTTGGGGGTGCTTGCTGGTGTTCTTTTTTTTTTCCTTTTCCTTCTCTTCTTCCTTTCACACAGTCCATTGGCCAATCCCTCACGAGGTGTGGTGGAAGTTCATAGTAACAATAGAGCGTGATCACTGACCGCTGCTTTTGCTTTCCTGTTTTTTTGTTTTATTTTTAGTTAAACTTCGGGATCCGACCTGACATCCGCAGAAGTGAAGAGAACTCCTACGACTGGCAGACCACCATGGCTATTGGGAACCGGTCAAGACTGTGTTTTGTCTACTACTCTGGTGTGACTTTAGAGCTGCCTCCCCCACTACCTTGGGATCGTTAATTCCCTTAAATAAATCTCACTATTACATCCATACGGCCTCCTCGCTTCTGTTTCCGCCCGTCCCTCCGACACACCATTTTCACAGAATCTCCCTGCACCCACCCCCACTCCTCTAATCCTCTGCTGTCATGATTCTTGACCAACCTGAACAAGAACTCTTCAAATGACAGTGGAGCCAGTTGAAGCAGATGGGGACATCTGATAACCAGCGGGTGTAAGCCTTGGAGCCAGTAGCACCAATGTATTGAAAGGTGCCTTGGGAGGCAATTCCTGGTACCATAACCACCCGTAAGAAATATAGCTGTACAGTGATAAACGCCTGTGGTGCGTCAATACTGCAAAGTGTGTAATGCATGTTACAGTACCATCTGGCCGATCAACAGAGGGAGCAGGGTGTGGCATGCTCCATGTTCAAATGATCTGTTTTGGCTCTTTCTCATTAATATTTAAATTCTGTTATAGAAAGCTTATTCTATTTATTCTTCAATCCAACAGCTGCAATTTCCTGTTTAGCCAGCATTGACAAAGCGAAAAGCTCACGGTTTAACATGCAGCGTAAGCACAAAAAACATAAGGGTGATTATGGAGTGTCTTGCGAATTAGAAATGATGGCTTCAGATGGACTCCGTAGAACTGTGACGTAAATGTTACAGCGGAATGCACTAAAGGCTGGTTTAGAATGTTAAGTTCACAGTTAAACGCAGAAGAATAAAAACGTGAATTACTAAGCGCCGTGTGGCGTAGTCCTTTGAGGGTACCCAGGCTGGGGAGGACGCTACAACTGGCGACGAGTTAGGTGATAAGTAACCCAAAGATCAACAGTGCTCTCCCAGAGAGTTTGCCGTGGTCCAAGCAAACTGCTTGTGCATGCCACTTGTTGCAGCAGTCAAAGTGAGGAATTCACTCATAACGCAAGTGGAGTCAAAGCGCAACTCCAGCCGCTATAAAGAAGTAAAAATTTATGGAAGCATTGCAAAGAAATCTTCATATTGATGAACGAGAACCTGCTGGTCAGATCATATGGAAAGGTACTGCGCTGCTACGTAATATACAGCCATATGTAATCCGGAGCGTGACCGCTAAATGCAGATACAACCAGGTTTTCAAAGAGTATCTATTGATAATCACAAAGTGCAAGATAACGTTTCAATTAGAAAGTAGTGAAGACAAACCGTGCACAAAGAAACATCTAAGAATAAAGCAGTTATTTACCCACCAACCTGAGTAAAGTGAGCCGGTATGACCTCAGCGCCAGGTGCCGCAGGTAGCAGAGGTTGTGCTTACTAAGCTGATGACACTCCAAAACGACCGAAGATATCTTCGGAGCTGTGGAAGGTTGAGAGAATGGAGGCAAAGACTGAGGCAGTCATTTCAAAAGTAATTAAGGATCCAGAGGCCAGCACATCTCAAGGCCTTAGAGACAGCTCACAGGAACAGGTTCAAGATGAACAGGCAAGGGAGCAGAAGAGAGTTCCACCCTCATTGTTAGCCACTCCCAGAAATGGCTACAACGCTGCCGCTTTCCTGAAACCACCACAATTCAATACTGCCAAAAAACAAAATACTAGCGATAGATGGACTGCTTGGATAGAGACATTTGATGATTTCAACAATGCAGAGGGACTGATAACAAAAAGATTGTCAAGTATCTCAAACGTTTTGCCAGTGGCGGCTGGTGACATTTGAAAGTGGTGTGCCGCAAACTTTGTGTCGGAGTGCACCATGGCGAGCAAGCGCAGCGAGTGAGCCCGAACATCTAAAGGGGAATTCGGGGGGATTTTCCCCCCTGAGAAAATTTTGAAAAAAGAGTGGGTAAATGGTGCATTTTCAAGCTCAAACTCCAAAGGTTTTGCATGGCTGTGATCAAAATACAAGTGGTGAAAGTGGTGTTATCCCCCCTCACCTCCAGCGCCTAGTGGCAGCTGTGGGATTCCTTTTGTCACTTGAGTCTTGTATCATCCTTAGGCCTTAAGCAGAGGGCGAGCCTCACAAGGTGGTGTAAGTCCAGATGTATTACCTGGAGGAGGTAGGTGCGCTGCCTGAAACCTGGCAGCACGCACAAGGAATGAAATGAGTACGGCAGACAGCACGCTGGATACAACAGCTGGAGTGGAATACACCTGTATTTCTAAATGAGGGCCAATGAGGTACATTTGCATATGGGGCGTCTAGGTTGGCCCCATCCCCCACAAGAATGAACACTCTTGTGGTATTTGTTTTTCTCCACCACCAATTGCACTGAGTGCCTGTATCAGGAACCCAGGGGCCGGTGACCAGTTACGCTGCTCCATCTGTCAACATGTACATAAATCAAATTTGTGATATTAAGGCAGCAGTGTGATTATAGTGATAAAGAGAAGCCACCACAAAACACCTCAAACTATAAAAAAAAAAACGTTGCATCACAAAACCACCTCAACAGCATTGTCAACATGCATGCGCTCCACAATAGGCCCACACTGACATTTACCAGCTCTCGGCGTTGACGTGATTTCCTCGTCCTCAATGCGTTCCACATGGGGTCCTCTTCAGAAAAGAGAGCCTTCACCATTCGGACACGAACGCAGAAACGTACCACGAAAGACCGTGATCAGCATCGAAGGCCTCAAAGCGCATGAAGGCAAATGAAAAAGGCGCACATCTCTTATTCCAGAATGACCCAGCGACCGGAGGAGTGGGTGTACGGCCCTGCTTAGTACCTCCAAACAATGTGTCCACCAAAATAAGATTAAAAAAATGGCGGACTTTGATCCTCGGCAGGGAACCTCTCGGACCATGGTCCACTGGTAAAGTCCAGGCCGTGCAAGGTGCTTCTCCATGGACAGTAATGCGGCCGAGAAATTAGAAATGACAGAACAGGGAATGGAAATAACTCAGATTCAAGAAAAAAAAGAATTTAAAAAAACACATTTTCAAACAAGAGCGCGCAGCACGCCAGAGCTTCTCCCGAAGACATCTGCCTGCATTTTAAAAAGGGTAATTTGTGGTTATTTTTAACTGATGAAGCAGAGGGTTTCAATTGCATAATTCGCTTTATGCAGTCACCCTCGCGAACAGACGGTATAGCGGGGCCGGCGGTCTGCCGCATCGCCGACTGTGCCAATGTTGAGTGCTGAGAAGTCTGAGCTGAGGTGGAAGGAGCTATAGTAGCAGTGGGGTTGATACCAATCACCCTTGACACAGAATCCGCTTTCCACTCACGACGACACATATGGCTATCCGAGGCCCCCTGATCTATGAAAGATTTGCCACCAGGCTGACTTTGAGGCAGGCCCACACTACCCGACCAACCATACCTCCTCCGTTTACCCACGTGTGACCCTGACGAACCTTTTACGCTGTGACGAACAAACCCAAGCCAGAAACTGAACAGCCAAAGTTAGCACACAAATGCATCACCTAAAGAAGGCAAAGACTTGGTGAGTTTGATGTACAATTTGTGTGTACTCATCTAGGGACAAACTTACTTTGGTGTTGATTAGCGACACCGTCAGTGTTAGCGTCACGCGCTTAATTAGGCAGCTCACACTGTCAAACCCTTTACCTCTTTTTCTAAAGATTTACAATCAGCCAGTCGCGGCTAGCGCTCGCAATACTCGCGGGGGGGAGGGGGGGAGATTAAAATAAACCAAACTTACCGGGTCCGCCATCCGCGCCGCCTCTGCTCCGACTCCCGCGTTGGCGCCTTCAACGTTACCGCGTCACTGGAGTGGCAAGTGGCAACCCCTCTCAGCCAATACTGACGCTGCTCCAGCAGCGCCAGGATTGGCTTAGCAGGGGTACTCGCCGCCCGCCTGCCCATTAGGAGACCGAGGGTTGCAGCGTTGCTCAACCCTCGCTCTACTAATGCGCAGCCGCCAGCCAGTGCAAACACAAGTGCGCATGACTGGGCTGGTCGGAAAAATTCGCCGACCTTCACCAGTCATGCGCACTTGTGCTGCTGCCTGCCCCTGGTCTGACAATGCATCATGCATGTCAGTCAACATGACGCCGGACCGCACACCCCCTTCAGACTCTAAAGGGGGTGGGCGGTCCGACGTCCTGCTGACTGACATGATTGTCAGACAGTTCTCCCTCGGCGTCTCTGAACTTAAGTAAACTGAGTCAGTTTACTTAAGTTCAGATGCCGAGGAAGCTGCGGGCGCGGGCGGCTTGTGGGGCAACGCCCCAGCGCTCTAATGGACGCACCGCCACTGCGTTTTGCTGGTGATGGTGTAAAAGAAGTCAAAGAGAATGCCACGAACCAATGAAGTCACTTATCAGAATAAAGAAGTGCTGAATCTCAAGTTTAATTCAATGCCAAATGTTGATTACAAAAGTTACATCTTCAACCAGGAATGACAGAAAGCTGGTGAAACCACTGATTATTTTGTGGAGAGACTCAACATACTTATCAAACATTGTAAGTTCAATTAATTTAATGATGAAGAAGCTAAGCGTCTGAGAGTTACTGATGGATGTTTGTTAGATTCATTCAGAAGACGAATGCTGAGAGAAACTCTTAGTTTGGAGCGAGTGTTAACGGCTGCCAGGGCTGAAGAGCGTGCTGATAGACAAGCTGCTGAAATAGAGGCCGGAGGTGCCCAGAATGAATCTGTCATGAGTATGAAAAGTAAGCCAAAACATAAGACTGAAGGATCCACAGGGATGTCTACACTTAAAAGAAGTTGTATTTTAGATGTGGGTTTTTGTTTCCACACGAAGGTAAATGTCCTGCTATTGGACAGATATGTAAAGGTTGTGGGAAGGAGAACCATTTTGTGATGGTTTGAAAAGCGAAGGTAAAAGTAAGTGTGTCACGGCACAAAGACAAAATGGCCGACAGAATGTTCCAAGCAACGTTTGATGCACACCCACAAAGTCAAGCGGCGTCATCAGTTAAGTTATTTGACACTGAACGAAGTCAATCTTCTTCTAAGATCATTGTCAAACAGTTCTTCTGTATCAGTATCAAGTGAAAGTGAAGAAAATAATTGCGTCATGTCGATGTTTTATTCAGAAAAGAGCGCATGTTAGTTTGGCCGCTTGTGAAGAAAAATGTCAGTAAACGAACGATCGACATACTAAAGTCATTCACACATTGTCCAAAGATTACATTGAAAATAAATGGTTGTTCAATACCTTTCATTATTGATAGTGGTGCATCGATAAACATTATGCCTGGGGAGAAATATAATGAATTATCTCCATTACCGCAACTAATGCCATTGAAAACCAAAGTGTATACATGGGCTACATCGACGCCCTTAAAAAGTCAAGATACATTTGTAGCGACAATGAAAAATAAAACTGAAGGTACAAGCACCCAGCCAAGTGCTTCAAAGTACAGACTCCAGTGCTTGTCTACTCAGTTTCAGCACAGCCAATGATATGGGACTGATTTTGTGTGAATAACAACATGAATGCTCACCACGAAATAGTAAGTCAGTTCCCTTTGTTATTTGATGGTTTGACAAAACTTAAGCCTATGAAAGTGAAGTTGCATATTAATGAGGGCGTCCGTTCTGTTGCTCATAGAGCAACTGCTTTTCATTTGCAAGAAGCTGTTGAGAAAGAACTTGAACTGTTACTTAAGCATGATATTATTGAGCGTTCCACTGGTCCAACACCATGAGTTTCACCCGAAGTAGTAGTGCCCAAAAAGGACAGTGAAGGAGCTGCATGCATATTCGCTGACATGCATCAAGCTAACAAAGCAATTGAACGAGAACAACATCCAGGCCCACACATTGCTGACATGATAAAGAAATTAAATGGTGCAAAGGTCTTCTCTCATCTTGATTTAAACAAAGGTTATCATCAGTTAGAACTTGAAAAAGATTGTAGGTACATTACAACCTTTTCTAGACATGTTGGGCTGTTTTGATACAAAAGACTAAGCGTTGGTGTTTCATCCGCTGCAGAACTGTTTCAAGATGTCATTCTACGTGTCATACAGCCTGTCATGAATGCGTTCAATTACAGTGATGACATATTGGTTTTCAGAGCTACACAAAAAGAACATGATAAAGCTTTTACACAAGTATGTAGTTTACTTGCCAAAGCAGGTTTGACTTTGAATGCAGACAAGTGTGAGTTCCATAAGACAAAGCTAACATTCTCTGGCTATATCTCTTCCGGTTGGGGTTTGACACCAGATCCTGCTAAAGTACAAGCGCTGTCAAATGCTGATCCCCACAAGATGTTTCAATGGTGCGTTCAATTCTTGGCATGGCTAGTTACTGTTCCATATACATGCAAGACTTTGCCACTGTAATTGCTCCGTGAGAGACTTGATGAAAAAAAATGTTTCATTTCATTGGTCACACGAATGTGAGAAAAGTTTCAAGAAAATTAAACAAGCCATTGAGAACGTTACTGAAATGGCATATTTCAATCCAAAGCTTCATACAGAGGTTGTTGTTGACACTAGCCAAGTTCGGTTAGGCGTTATCCTTGCAAAGCACAGTGGACACCCGAATGCTCGAAGGCATATTGTGGCATATGAAAGAAGAAATTTGTCTCAAACAGACAGTGTTAACTCACAACCTGAGAAAGAAAACTTAGCTGTGGTATGGGCTTGTGAACATTTACTTGTATTCCTGCACGAAAAATCTTTTACGATGGTAACTAATCATTAAGTCTTACTGACTATATCTGGAAATCCAAAGGCCAAAGTGCCTCCTCGCATTGAATGATGGAGACTATGGTTACAAGAGTATGATTATACCATTGTGCATCATCCAGGGAAGGATCAGTACCTTGCTGGCTACTTTTATAGAGTGCCTATACAAGGTCACAGTACTCCATCCAAGACGGCTGAGGCCTATATTAACTTCATTGTAACATCCAACACACCAGCTGCTATTTTGTTAGCCCAGATAATCACTGCCACGAGCCATGATAGTGACATGTTAAAGCTGCAGGATACAACCAACACACTCGACCGCTCACCAGTGATGGTGGATATGAAAAGTACAAAATTGTTAAGGATGAACCGTCCATAACCCAGGAAGGAGTTATATTACTAGGGTTGAGAATCTTGATTCTGGAGAGTCTGAGACAGAAAATAATTGAGGTAGCCCATGAAGGACATTGTGGAATTGTTGCCACAAAACGAGCTTTCCGAGACTGAGTTTGGTTTCTTTAATTATGTAATTCTACAAAAACTATTCACCACCCCTTCAACATGTCAGAACTCCCGTAGCATGCATGGAAGAGAATAGCCATTGACTTTTTCGGTTCACTTGATAATGGACATCCTCTATTGGTGATTATGGATGATTACTCACCATTTCCACTAATTGAAGATCTTTCATCTACAACTCAAGAACAAGTCATTGAAAGACTAGATGGCATCTTTGCAACATGGGGTGTTCCAGCCATAGTGAAGTCTGACAATGACCCGCCTTTCAATAGTAGAGAGCTGAGAGATTTCTTGGAGCATTTAAAGATAGAGCATCATGCGCTGCACATTTCACTACATCTGACCATTTAGGTAGGGTTAGTGCATTGATTTCTTGGAGAGCTCAGAGATTTCTTGGGGCATTTAAAGATAAAGCATCAAAAGAGCACACCTCTGTGGCCACAAGCCAACGGACTTGTTGAGCGTTTTATGAGTACGCTAATGAAATTAGTGCAGTGTGCCACTCTTGAGAAGCTCAATTTGAAAACTGTATTGAGAGCTTATCATTTGACATCCAACTCAACCACAGGTGAAAGTCCTGCTACTTTGATGTTCAGGAGAGCAATGAATACCAAGTTACCTCAATGGACCAATCAGAGAAAGAAAGTTGAGACGACAACTCATGAGAAGGACTTAGTAAACAAACAAACGATGAAAGTGTATGCTGACAAAAGAAGACATGCAAAGAACATTGTCTTTAACCCCTTCCATGAGCACGACGGCCAGGAGCCGTCGTGCGCAACGGTGCTCGTGTGCGCACGAAGGCTCCCGGCCGTCATGGCACATGGCCCCGGAAATCCCTCTGTTGCAGGCACCAGAGGGATTTCTATTTCTCCCCTGTAGCCTCGGGAGCTGGGGAAGAGCTTCCCCAGCTCCCGAGGCCCCCCCCGTACACCCTCCCCCCCGGTTCAGTGAAATGACGATCAGCGCGCACGTCGCGCTGACATCATTTCACTGAAACCGAAACTTTCTACGGGGGGGGGCAGAAAGCCCACTAAACGCCAGGGATTTTTTTTGCGCATTTTTTTTTTAGGGTGGGGGCTGCCCGAAACGGGTACGCCAATGCCCCCACCCCCGCCACCATTACAGCCTTTCTGCCCCCCCTCCCCCCCCCTGGGGGGACAAATGCAAAAACAACAGTTGATGGACAGAATGCAGAACAATGTCATACATTCACCCCAGTACAGAGATCTGGGCCTAAATCCATAGTTTTTTTGCTCACCATGCCATTCCAGTTTGAACCCAGCCATATGCAAATTAGTCTTGACCCTGTGCCTCATGGGAACAGTCCAGCCCGAACTGCCAAGCCAGGTCCTCCCTGGACTGGAAACAAGCATCCTAGGACCGGTTTCGGGGTTTCACCCCTCTTCAGCCAGGATAGCTTGATTCCAGTGGCATGGAGAGCACGGGACCCACGTCTGGGCATACCCGTCCCACTCGGGGTGACAAATGCAAAAACAACAGTTGATGGACAGAATGCAGAACAATGTCATACATTCACCCCAGTACAGAGATCTGGGCCTAAATCCATCGTTTTTTTGCTCACCATGCCATTCCAGTTTGAACCCAGCCATATGCATAATCAGTCTTGACCCTGTGCCTCATGGGAACAGTCCAGCCCGAACTGCCAAGCCAGGTCCTCCCTGGACTGGAAACAAGCATCCTAGGACCGGTTTCGGGGTTTCACCCCTCTTCAGCCAGGATAGCTTGATTCCAGTGGCATGGAGAGCACGGGACCCACGTCTGGGCATACGGGACCCACGTCTGGGCATACCCGTCCCACTCGGGGTGACAAATGCAAAAACAACAGTTGATGGACAGAATGCAGAACAATGTCATACATTCACCCCAGTACAGAGATCTGGGCCTAAATCCATCGTTTTTTTGCTCACCATGCCATTCCAGTTTGAACCCAGCCATATGCAAATCAGTCTTGACCCTGTGCCTCATGGGAACAGTCCAGCCCGAACTGCCAAGCCAGGTCCTCCTTTGGCAGGGTATGCCCAGACGTGGGTCCCTTGCTCACTTTGCCACTGGATTCAAGCTAGCCTGGCTGATGACGGCTGAATGGCCAGAAACCGGTCCCAGGATGCTTGTTTCCGGTCCAGGGAAGACATGGCTTGGCAGTTCGGGCTGGACTGTTCCCATGAGGCACAGGGTCAGACTGATTTGCATATGGCCATGTCTGAACTGGGGTGGTGGAGTGAGCTAAAGAATGATGATGGATTAAACCCAGATCAGTTGACTGGGGGTGAGTGTTTGATTAGCTCAAGCGCTCCATCCATCATCCCCTTTGGTATCGCTTTGTTCGCCCTAAGTTGGCAGGGTATGCCCAGACGTGGGTCCCTTGCTCACTTTGCCACTGGATTCAAGCTAGCCTGGCTGATGACGGCTGAATGGCCAGAAACCGGTCCCAGGATGCTTGTTTCCGGTCCAGGGAAGACATGGCTTGGCAGTTCGGGCTGGACTGTTCCCATGAGGCACAGGGTCAGACTGATTTGCATATGGCCATGTCTGAACTGGGGTGGTGGAGTGAGCTAAAGAATGATGATGGATTAAACCCAGATCAGTTGACTGGGGGTGAGTGTTTGATTAGCTCAAGCGCTCCGTCCATCATCCCCTTTGGTACCCCCCCCGGGGGGGGCAGAAAGCCCACTTGACGCCGGGATTTTTCGTTGCCATATGTAATTAGGGTGGGGGCTGCCCAAAATGGGCATGCCAATGCCCCCACCCCGCCACCATTACAGCCTTTCTGCCCCCACTGGGGGGCAGAAAGCCCACTTGACGCCGGGGATTTTTTTTTGCCATATGTAATTAGGGTGGGGCTGCCCAAAACGGGCAGCCAATGCCCCCACCCCCCGCCACAATTACAGCCTTTCTACCCCCCCCCCTGGGGGGCATATGGGGGCAGTAGCCCTCATTCTGCCCCCCCCCAGGGGGCAGAAAGCCCACTAGATGCCAGGGATTTTATTTTGGGCAATTTTAATTAGGGTGGGGGCTGCCCAAAACGGGCATGCCAATACCCCCAACCCCCGCCAAAATTACAGCCTTTCAGCCCCCCTGGGGGGCAGATGGGGCAGTAGCCCCCAATCTGCCCCCCCGGGGGGGCAAAAAGCCCACTAGATGCCAGGGATTTTTCTTTGGGCAATTTGAATTAGGGTGGGAGCTGCCCAAAACGGGCATGCCAATGCCCCCACCCCCCTCCCCCAAAATGACAGTCTTTCTGCCCCCCCTGGGAGGCAGATGGGAGCTGTAGCCCCCAATCTGCCCCCCGGGGGCAGAATGCCCACTAGAAACCAGGGATTTTTTTGATTTTTTTATTCGGGTAGGGGTTGCCCAAAATGGGCATGACAATACCCCCAGCCCACCCCCAGAGAAATTCCAGTCTTTCTGCCCCCCGGGAGGGCAGATGGGGGCAGTGGCCCCTGATCTGCCCCCTGGGGGGACAGAAAGCCCACTAGGCGCCAGCGATTACGCTGGCTTTTTTATGCGTGGGGGCTGCCCAAAATGGTCATACCAATGCCCCTACCCCCACAAAAAATATCCACAGTCTTTCTGCCCCCCTTGGGGGCATATCGGGGAAAACCCCCTCCCCCGATTCCCCCCCAGGGCGGCAGAAAGCCCACTAGGCTCCGACTTTTTTTTTGCAATGTGCCTACCTGTGGATTTTGGGCCCTAGTGCAGCTGGCACGTAGGGAAACCTAGCAGACCTGTAAAAAATGTAAAACTAGACACCAAGGGGAATCCAGGATGGGGTGACTTGTCTGGCTCTCACCCGGTTCTGTTACCCAGAATCCCTTGCAAACCTCAAACTTTGTAAAAAAATAAATTTAAAAAAAACCATTTTCCTCACAATTCTGTTGTGGGAAAGTTCTGGAATCTGCGTGGATCCACAAATTTCATTCTACACAGCATTCCCCCAGGTCTCCCGATAAAAATGGTGCCTCACTCCTGTGGGAGGCCCAAGTACCCGCGAGACAGGCAAGGGCCCAAAACGTATTGAGGCGACATCAAAATTGCCTATCACAAAACGACCTGGTTTTGCAAGGGGGGTCACCTGGGTTTCTGGCCCCGTGCTCGGCGCAGAAGAATAAAGACGTGTATTACTAAGCTCCATGTGTGGCGTAGTCCTTTGCGGGTACCCAGGCTGGGGAGGACACTACAGATTATACAGAAGGCATCCTTACCTTCAATACATTCCTGTTTTTGTTTCTATTTCAAACAAACGTCGAATGGAAAGACAGCCCTCCTTATAGCCCTTACTGTGTCTCTTACACAGAAAGAAAGGAAGGACTATAATGAAGGGTCTCTTGCCACCAGAGGCCATATTATACATTGTGCCCTGGGGACGCAATGGGCCTGTGCACCTGCTTCGCGCCCCCGGGGCACAATGCTACTCTTCTTAAATGCTGATAGCGCTGGTGCACATGTAGCGCCAGCGCTATTATGAGAGGGCTTTCCCTCAATTGCATGGGGGCATGGCCTTATACTAAGGAGAGAGTCACTTTGCGTTCACGCCCGCGCCATATTATGGATGAGGGGCAGCAGCAAACATGCCCTTAGGAAACGCACTGAAAGTGTGCCACAATAATGTAGTGCACTTTCAGTGCGCCTTCTAAAGGCAGCCCTATAGAGGGGAGAAAGGGTGTCCTATGCACCTCCCAGACATTCCCCTGCAGGTGGGTGCAGTCACTCACTGCACCCGCCTGAAAGGGGATCTCTCTCCCCTCTTTAAAGTGCAGACAGTATGTCGCCTGCACTGTGAAACTTGGAGCACTTTTAAAGCAGCTGCTCTGTATTTCACTTGAATGCTCGGCCCGAGGGCAGCGCGAGTTTGCAGCTGCCTTGGGAGCAACACATTCTTTCTGATAGGGCGCGCTGTCCCCATTTGCACACGGCGCACCTTTTGAAAGGTGCACCATGGCGCAAATAGGGAAAGTGCGCCATATACATAATACAGCCCCAGATCATCTTTTTGAATAGAAACATAAGAAGGAATATTATTCAAGGGAGATTTCAGTATAACCTGAGTGTCATTTCTTTCAAATGAAATAAAAATACTTGGGAGCAAAGATGGGAGCAATGGAAGTGGGTAAGGGGGTGGGTAGGGTAAGACAATGAGGACACATGAAAGGACAGCGCAGGAGGGAGATATGAAAGGGTGGTGGGCAGGGAAAACAAGCAGCACACAGGGGAAGGTGGGAGGGAATAAGACTGGAGGAACAGAGCTGGATACACATGAGGGAGCCAGAAGCAGACAGAAAAGGTTCAGGGGCATCAGCGTTGCTGGTGCTCCTGGATCTGTCTGCGGCATTCGACACAGTCGATCATGCTATGCTGGTTCAGAGACTACAAGATATGGGCTTCGGGGGGAAGGTGCTGGCCTGGCTGAAATCATATCTGAGCGGTCGCACTCAGAGAGTCGCCCTACAACCATTTGAATCAAAACCTAAACACCTCTGGTGTGGTGTTCCTTAGGGCTCAGCGCTGAGCCCTCTGCTCTTTAATCTGTACCTAGCTCCGCTTTTCTCTTTGATAGCCAACTGGGGGGTGAAGGCGATCTCCTACGCTGACGATACCCAGTTGGTTTTCCCTTTTCAAGAGCGGACGGTAGATGCTTTCAAGAATTTTAAAGGTTGTCTGAGAGACATAGCATAATGGATGAATAAAAATAAGTTAAAACTTAATGCGGGAAAAACAGAGGTGCTGTTTTTCGGAAAGGGCCCAGCGCCTGCTCCAGATCTGTGGTGGCCGTCAGAAATGGGCCCACCTCCTACCCCCGCCACGAATATTAAAAATGTAGGCATGAGGTGGGAGGCTGATCTTTCCTTTTCGGCTCAAATTCAACAGGTCTCTGCTACCTGCTTCAGTAAATTGAGAAACCTCCGGAAATTTTTACATTTCCTGCCAGAAGATTGCCGCAAATCCGTACTCCACGCCACAGTAACATCTAGGCTAGATTACGCAAATGGCTTATACCTCGGCCTTCCTAAATATTCAATTAGACGCCTCCAGATGGTTCAGAATGCGACTGCGAGACTGATCAGACGCATACCTTTTCGGCATCACGTCTCTCCGCACTTATATGAGCTTCATTGGCTTCCAGTAGCCAAAAGAATTGAATTCAAGGCCATGACTCTGGCCTACCGGGCTCTAAAGGGTAAATGCCCCGGATATCTTAAACAAAGACTTTGCTGCTATAAGCAAAATCGATCTCTGAGGTCAAATTCACAAAATTTGCTTTGTACCCCTTGCTTTGCGAAAGCCCGTCTGGGTGGAAGAGCGTTCTCAGTAAGGACGGCCAAAATGTGGAACGCCCTGTCTGGGAACCTCCGCCTAGCTGATTCAGAGACCTGTTTCAGAAAAGCGCTGAAGACATGGCTCTTTAGGCTTGACTAGGCTTGGGACCAATTGCCTGGACCTCTATGCGCGTAATGCCTACTGTTAGAGCGCCGGGACACCTCTGTTTGAGGTAGCTGTTTGCGCTATAAAAGCTCCAGTATTATTAAAAGGTTATAATTTTAAAGTAGCTCCTCCTGTTGTTTAATTCAATTACTCAAGGGCAAGCGAAAAGACACACGTACACAGCCAACATCATTCGATGAGAGATGAATACTCCACTGGCTGAGCCAAGACTTGATAGATAAAGTCTGAAGCAAAAGTATGTTTATTGTAAGCAAAAGGTCTGTTTTGGCAGTTTTATTGTCAATACTCAGACATAAAATGAGTGTAACGCATGTGATAAGTCCAATCAATTGACTCTGAAGTAACTGATCTGATCTTAAGAACGTGTCAACAATTAGTTCCTAGGAAGGAGCTGCTAATGTACCAACAGATAATGAGAGTTTTGTACCGCATCTGCTACTGCAGTTATAATCTCTAAATCAACATCTAGCTTGAAGGATGTGGGGTGGGCGGAGCAATGCTAAACTATGACGTGGGATGCTTAACACAAACTTTAATTATGCAGTACTGTGGTTAATGGGGAGTTCTTCTGTATATGCTAAGCTCCAGAAGCAACCATTGATATGCAGGTGAAATGCCAATTACAGACACTGATATTGTTTTACTAACAGTGTCTTTACGGGCAAGTGCGTTGCCATTTCCCAGTAGAGATGGCTTGCTATTGACAGAGACTCTCTCAATGACAAACTCTTTAGTATCCATTATAACAGCTTTACGTTGCCAGTCATCCCATATGGATACACAAATCTTGCAAATTGAAGACACAGCAGGTAGAGTATCTGTTCTACTTGGCTTGTCATATGACATTCCTGAATTATTGTATTAAATTCTGGGATGAATCATAATGCACTAAACAATTAGGAAATTATGGTAGGCTGCATAATGATAACTTTAAATTCCACTTTATGTAGTATGAAAGTGCCTCTTCTGCTATTCAATCACACACCCCATACAGTCTTGCTATATGCGAACAATGTCCTCTTCTATCTGTAGGACCCTCAACTGGGTCTGGTCACCATCACAGAGACCTTGAACGTCTTTTGAACAGCCTTTGGTCTCTTTGTCAAAAAGGTTTAGTCAAGTATATTCCATTTATGCCAGGACACATGCCCACCCACGATAAAATTGGGAGACAACCCAATTCAACACATTCTTACTTTGGCATAAACTCTATCACTTGGAGGGTAATCTCATCAGGGCGGCGAGCTCCGTTAGAAAACAGGTGGCTTTTTGAAGGACACTCCCTCTATCCGTCATGAGGGTAGCTGCTGCCTCTAAAATGGTGATGCTCCCAAGACTTCGATACTATTTTGCAAATATTCCAGAGAGGATGTAGCCTAACCGCTCGGGCTTCCTCAAATCTGGGGAACCAGGTTCGAGTCTCGGCAACGATGCTCAACATCCTGTGATTCTGGGCAAATCACTTGATCTCCCCGTGCCTAACAAAAGTGAATGCGTCCATATGTAATGCAACTGGTGCTCATGTAAAGCGCTCTGATACCGGATACCTTCGGGTCAAGTTTGCGCTATATAAAACTCCGAAGAAAAAAAAAATCTCACTCTACATTTTTTTCAAGAATTGGGCACTCTTTAGGGGGATCCTATATGGTCTGGCGGGTGCTGCAGGGTGGCCATGGCTCTGCTGCATTTACCAGTGGACCAAGGTGTCTGGGAGCACCCAATGTAAAAAGCTACTATTTAGCAGCCCAACTGCAGTGCTGTCCTGCTGGCTGTCAGGAGTCGTTCTAGGTGAGACAGGAGCAGCCCATCAAGTTATGCTCCTGACCGAAGTTTACAACCTGGTAGTACTGGGGACGAAGCCTAGTCATGTTTCCCATTAACTGGTATTGGTGGTGTACCAATATATTACTCCTAGCCGGCTGTTTACGCTCCCCTTATGCTTCAATATACCATTATTGGGCCTACTAAGAGATCAAGGGCTCTTCAACATTCCAGGATACACAACTGTTACCCTTCCAATCACTCTAACACCAATTCACATTACACAAAGGGCAGTTCCTTACGTACAGCCTAATACTCAACATACTCCGGACTCGGAGGGTGCCAGCAATATAGTAATTCACTCCAACATTATACACGATCGGGCTCGGAGACGATGTGCGAGTGGTCTGTACAGGGTGTTGCGGAGGTCAAACCATTAGAGAGAATGGGCCAGGGTACTAAAATAATCACACACTATTTCCCAAAATGGCAGATTTAAATTACTTCAATTCTTTGTCCTACAAAGAGAATATCTTCCCCCAGTGAAAATAAACAAACAATACTTTTTAAGTACAATGGCCTCCTGTCCACTTTGTGCAATCCCAGAAGCAGAATTACATGCTGTGGAGTTACCCATCTTCAACCATTTTTTGGAAGAATGTTACACAAGCACTAGCAACTTGCAAAGAATTACTGCAGTTACCTTCTGTGAGGCATGTGGTCTGGGTTTATTTAACCGACCAAAGAATTGAAAGCCGCAACTGGGATTCTGGATTTAGGATAAGCACCCAATTACTTCATGATGGAAAGCTACAATGGCACCCGTAGTCACAACTTGGCGCCAAGTGGTTCTGAGGTGGGCCTAGGGAGGAAGCGAAGCCCTTCACAGGGAGAACAAAGGCCCTTCGTAAGCAAATAATAGTAAGAGATTGGGACGAATATTGGGCTACATGGGAGAGACACCCAAAGACAACACTTTACCCACCCTAAAAGGAAACAGTTACTATTTCAGCAGCTAACCTATCAGTCGCTGCTGATCACCAACCTATAGTCCTCAAACCAACGCAATATCTTACCCCCGCTACATAGTTCATTGTCTTTAAGATCTGATTAGGGGCTAGCTCCTTTGGCAAATGACCACTGGTGCATTCCAGCAAAAGTTAACATTCTCTACTACCAAGCAACAAAGTTAAAGTCTGCTTCCCCTCCTCTCACCACGCATGCCTATTGCGCATCTACAACACAGTATGCTACACAATTTAGCCCCCTCTCCTACGGAATTCCTTACAGTGAGCTAAAAGTTGCCTTTATTGTTTCACAAAAAAGTTAAACAGTTGTTACTCTTCTTTCTTGTTTAGTACATTTGCCCTGCACTAATGGAAGATGCGCAACTAAATTCTGGTTGCACAGATCCTAGTGATCTCTAAAGTATCTCTTACTAAATTTGAAGGTGTTGATGTCACAATTTAGCGAATGAATCCTAGTGCTAGGTATCACATAGCACACTATTGTGATGGATATGATTTTCGTTGTAAACATGTACTTTTCGTACTTTTGTAAAACTTAATACATATTTTTTTTTTAAACAAGCATACCAGTAATTTTAGAGACTACTTTCTTCTCACAGATCCTCAAACCAAAAGAAGAAAATGCCAAAATGCACAAAATACCTTTTTTTGATCCTCGACAATCTGAAAAATATAATTTAGAATTTCAGATGTTCACATTACTTATAATAAGACTAAACTACTCATATATAACAAACAGTGGAAGTGACTTCTAAAAGAAACAAACATACAGTAAAGGCATTACGATGAACACTAAAGTAAATTGCACCAATACCTTGGTCAGGTCCATAATTTGGTGGTAAGAGTTTATTGTGTTCAAGTGATACACTGTTTGTTTCTAAAGAACACCCTTCGTTTTCTGGCCTTTGTTGATTCACTGACTGCGAAGGACCAGTAAGGGCATCTGGCATGTCTGCAGCTGTTAAAAGCCTAGATGGACTTGCTGTATCTGCTGCCTCCATAAGTTTATTTTCCCTTTTAAGGGATGGCGCTGGTGACAATTCAGGATGAGAAGTTTCATCGTTCTTGGAGACTTGGAAACACTTATTATGTTTAGGCGAGGTGCTGGTAGAATCCCAATCTGATGCATCTAAAGAGTAAAAATTGAAATGAGAGATCTTAACTATCAATGCACGTCTACTGTAAACATAAGAGTTCCACGAGTCATCACACAAAATGGATTGAAAAAAGTAATTTTGCATAAAAATATAAATTAACTTTTCATCCATTAACCCTCTATAGAAATTGATATGGGATAAGCATTTATAGTACAAGCATTTATGGATAAACGTTTTCACTCAAGAAATGTTTATAAGATGTTCCTTTTTATGTTTCGCCTAGCGTTCGTTGCTCGCTTTGCGAGGCATGCAGTATACAGTATAGCGGGGGAAGCTCCGCCCACTTTCCGCCCATCTTTTTGATTGGCCTAAATACTAAATGCTGCATTGTGATTGGTTTTTGGCTTGTTAGTCCCGCCTCCTGACGGCCATGTCGTCATTTTTGTCCTTCCGTGACTATCAGCCCTTTTACTTTATAAACAGTTTTGTTCCCCTGCCTCTCCCCGTTCCCTCCCGCAGTCCGTGACTTCTAAGACCACCACCCCCCCACCCCCTCCCGTTCGTGCCTTCTTTGACACCAGCATTTCAGTTTAAAATGCAATAGGTCTCGCGTAAATCGAGTCCTATTGCATTTTAAATGCTGGTTTGTCCTCTGATTGGTGGGTGAAGTCGCACTTGTTTTTTGTTTCGGATGCACACGATGCCTCTGGTGCTGCGCCTGCGCCGAACACACCGTATGCCATGATTTGTAAGGAGACATTTATACCCTGCCCTTCGGAAAATAAAGCTCCGAAGGTAACCCACGGGATAATACGTTTTCCCTGTGATAGCAGATATTACATATTTGTTGCTTTACCCCCGCCGCTGTCTTAAATAATAGTTTTCCACCCGTCAATGTTTTTTGGATTACACTGTAGATTATTCATACCTTTGCGGTCCGGAATGTTTAAGTGTGTGTTCACTTAGTTTGTTTACTTAATACATGTTGCTGCACTATCGCGTTCATAGTATTTTACACTTTTTTTTCCTAATCTGCTTTCTATTTCCACTGCCGCACGAATGCGAGGCTTCGGGTGCGCGTAGCGTCCCATCTTCACTTCCGCGACCTCCCGGTCTTTCCTTTCCTGCCTTACGAGCAGAGACACATCTACAGCTGCCATCATGGTGAGAGCAGGCCCTGTGGCACAATCTGCCTAGATCCTCTCTCCTGCCGCCATGTGTTTCTTTCCAGCATGCCAGCTGGTGTCCTATGTCGGTTTTTTCTTCATTGTCTGGAGTAGTGGAGTACAAACTCGCTGCGAGAGTTCTTTCGAGGGTCACTTCTAATGCCCACTTTTCTCCGCTCCTACCAGGGGGCTGGAGTCAGGGGGTGATGTGAATTCATCATTTTTCGTAGGCCATTGCTAGCTTGTAGCGCTGATGGCGTCACTTTGAAGCTGCCTCCAGTAAACCTGATACTTCCATTATAGCAAATCGAATTGCTTGCTGTCTTTGTAGTGTGTGTGTAAACGGGGATGCATGTATAGTATCATACTAAAAACATTATTTAATTTTATGGGGTGTATTTGCATTCTACATTTATTATTATTATTTATTCAAAGGTATTTATTGTTTTAGTTAAAAATGCTAAGTGAATTTAATAGACTTAATTTCAGCGGCCAATTAAAGCAGTTGCAGTTAGTACAAGACGGTATTTGCAAGAGCATCTTTATATGCAGGTGCTACATATGTTCATATGATAATGTTTCCCGGTTGGCTTATCGGTCGGTCTGAAAGTGGTCTTTTAAACAAGATGACAAGCACCTGGGTGTTTTACCACAAGGTGTGCCGGGGTCCACTGCTAAAGGAACGCACAATAAATATTGTTCGGGTGCTAGTAGGTAACAACGGGTTCCAGATGTGACTAAGGAGCAGGCGTGTTAGAATGTGGTGAGCCACATAAGCTTTTTATATGTGCAAATCCTGCTTCTAAGTATGTTTTTATGAGAGAAAACGTTAAAACTTCATCTATACTTTCAATATCACAACACTAATCCTAAATAAAGTGTGGTCATCCTAAACAACATCATAGTTTAGAACTTACGTGAGTACAATGCATACTCGAAAGGCCAAGTGCACTAGAGTTTATATTGTCGACTTTGTAAATGAAGCATGGTCTTAGGAAAAATGTTTACTGTTTTTTCTTGTAACGCGTTTCCTTTTTCTGCCAAATAAAAAATAGATTAAATGTCACACATTATTATGAATGACAGTCTGATGTGGTAGCCCACAGATGTCAAGTCTTCAAGAAAAGAAAAAAAGAAATATCACTGAAAAACGCAAGAGTGAACAAGCTGAATCAAAAACGAATAAAAATGTTGCCAGTTGATTTGCGTCCCCCTTTCCATTGTATAATACAGTAGATTCCAGGAAATATTCCGGGTGCTACTATAAGAAACAATACCAACTGCTTGCCCCAGCCCTACCAGCTCATTTGAGATGCTATACAACTAAGAAATCTCTGTGGTGCCTGTTTTGCTAGCTGAGCTCAAACAGCGTAAAAGCTTCTAGGGAAGAGATGCCCAAGTCGAGGCAGGGGGCACTTATGTCATGCCACTTTTATTTCTCAAATCTTTCTTATTAACACGGTTGACTGGGACTCTCATCCTTATGAGGTTAAGCTGCAAAAGCTATTGAATGTATCAGTTGCAGCGCTTATTAAAAGCGTATTGACTACTTCTATATTTGTGTAACTTGCTGAGCCATCTTTCCCAGTAATCTTTTCCCACCTCCCATATAGCAGGCCTGTGATTAGCCCAAGAATTTTATCAATTTTATCCAGTTTAGTGGCTTATGCCATTATTAATTACTTTACTGCATTTACTCGTGCTTCTGTAATTAAAAAATATATATGTATGATAATCACCAGAAATCGTTGGGTCTTCCATGTGTTGTGGTGATTACCATCACATAGGTATGTCATTGTGCTGAAAATACATGCGAGTGAGGCTATGTTACAGTGGTGTGCCATAATGTGCTGAGTCGCTAAACACTTATAAGGTCCCAAAGGCGAGACCGATTGCATTGCAAATGCTTGTTTCCTCGTGTTGCCTAAAGGGATATAGAAAATCGGAGTACGCAATGCCAAGAATATTTTGATTCCATTACTTGGCTTGGGCAGTACCAGTTTCCAACAGAAACAACATTTTTTTAGAACAAAGTTCTACAAGAAAAATCCAACAAATCATAACATTCTACCACACTATGAGAGAAGACAAGGGAGACATTATAGTGACCTCAAGAGGATACTCTCATCCGTAGCATGATCCTACATATGCAATGCCTGAGAGTACATTAGCAGTGGTGTCATTTGTTGACAATGTACAGCACTGTCTTTCCATTAGGCAACTATATATCTCAAGGTAAGATCTTAATTGAGAATATTGTAATATATTAAGTTATTAAAAAAGAAATAGCTTTTTACCTTCACAAAGCGTAACCAGCCAATAAGTCTCGCCTATGGAAGAGCTATGGGATTTGTCAATATGTTTTAGCAATGTTGTACACCAGCGTGGCCTGCTGTTCAGCATGGCTTAATGTTAGGGTTATAAAGGAGAGTGGCATGGAGTGGTGTGTTGTAAAGTGGAGTGTTGTAAAGTGGAGTGGAGGTGGAGTGGAGTGGTGTAGAGTGTTGTGAAGGGAGTAGAATGTCAGAGTGAAAGGGCATAGAGCTGAATGGAGTAGAGTGTCGTAGAGGGGAGTGGCATAGAGTGGTGTGGTATAGAACAGACTGGAGTGGCGTAGAGGGTATTGAGTAGAGTAAAGAAGCTTGGAGCGGAGTAGATTGACAGATTGCACTGATTGTCATTGAAAAACCATATTGTGTGAAAATTTGAGATCGTGCAGATGCTACTATAACACATCTCATATTTACCCTGTGTTACAATACTACATATGCAGTCTTATCTTGTTTTATTTAAGCGCTCAGACAAACTGTTTAATCTAAAAATTGTAAACGTTGAGCTCATAGCACGTAATTTGTAAAAGTGCACCACGTAAGAATTGCCCCTACGATTCGACTAGGAAAACATAATTTGAATCATATTAATCAAATTACTAAAACTGCCATGGATACCTCACTAAAGCACATGGTGACTAGGTTCCCCAAACGGATAAAAAGACTTAAGTTTTGCTAAGAGTGGCATTTACACACGAAGGCACACACATTTTCCTGGCCTAAGGAGGAACATTTGACACAAATATAATTGAGGACACTAAAACAAGAAGAATGGGTGCGCAACTGGGAGGTAGAGCGTGAGTACAGGACAGAGCACTCTCCTCATGCGGTAAGCGAAGCCAGGTACAGGGCTGACAGGGCTGCGCTGGTAAGAGTCGAAGGTTGATGAAAGGCTACTACCAGCAGAGCTCAGAGACACTTTGTTCGGTCGACATAGGAAAGGGGCTGACCAAGAGATAAAGGAACAAGGCAGACTAGTACTTACTCACCCGCGATGCAGGAAAAACAAAATGGCACCAGTGTATGCACACGAGAGAAGCAGCAACGAGGATTTGCGTTGCTCCTCACGGGTGCCCGACAAAGATAGCCAAACCTTGTGGGAGATAATAGTTAAAAGGAAAGACAAGACCTTTGTGTACCGGTTTTGTGACCTCTTAGCGGATTGGACTGAGGAGAGGGACCAATATGATGGGTCTTGGCTGAGGGAAGGATTGTTTGAGCCAGAGGACATGGCAGTAGCGGTGGACTGCATTAGGCATGAAGGAGGAAACCCTAAGTGGGACTTCCTCTACATGCAGTGATGCCTCGTGAGATGGAAACGCTATGTTGAGGAGAAACCCATAGTCATCTAGCATGAGAGTGTGGCCACTACTACAAAAGGGTGCAGTGGGGATTATATTTGTGCCATGTGCCCAGATGGATAAAGAGTGGTTGAGGGCAAAGTTACAGTCATTGCTGGATGGAGCAGGGAAATGGATTACATTACGCAGGTATCAATCTAGCGATGAGAGAGATTAAGAGTTTGCTAAGCAATGTAATTGGAGAGCAGACTAACACAGTGTTTGCCCAAGCTCGCATTGCAGCAATCACGCTAACAGATACCCAACGTGACGGACCACATTTAATTCGCACAGGCACCGGATCTGGCCCACCCTGAGAGAAATATTCCCTGAATAGGAGTAGGAGGGCTAATGGCAGAGATAATGAAGCCAGAGGAAAGTATAAATGATTTCCTGAATATAATGAGGGAAAGATGGGGACAAGAAACCGGACTGCCATGGACTGATATGGGCCCACATGCACATTTTTCTACAATATTCTTAAGAAAGGGTTACCCAAATAGATACAGAGAGGGCAGGACAGAGTAGTTGGTTCAGATACCAAACCCTGGCAGGAGATACAAGCTCATATACTCCACTACCATAAGAAAAAGCATGAAAAGGATAGACAGGAGCAGGCCCAAAGCGACACAGCAAAACTAGTTCAATATAACTTGAAAAAGACTGCCCTCGAGGGGGCATCGATGGCCGCGACCGTGCAGATGGCACCAGTCACAATGGGGGCTCCACCGCAAAACCTTAGAGGGTTCCAAACCGGCATTCCAGGAGCACGAACAGGCTATGGTACTGGAGTCCAGGAAGGCTGGTCGCAGCCAGACCCTAGAGAGTGCTACTATTGCCATAGGCAGAGTCACCTGGTAGACAGGTGCCGGATAAAGCCATAACATGAGCAGCAAAAGCAGTAGAGGTTAGTGAACCAGGGCCAGCCACCACAAAACCCCATGAACATCAATCCTCAATACCAAGCACAGGGTAATCAGAACGTACTCTACACTCAGTCGCAGGGAGGTCCGTCGGTCGTCACACAACTGCAGCGGGGATCCAGCAATTGGACAAGCATGTGGCAGCAGCAGCCACAGACATGGAACCTAGCGCAACAGGGACTGGGGCCACAACACCATCAAGGAGGGGTGACAGTGCAATCACAGAGCCAAAATACACAGTAAATTGGGCCCCCACAGTAAATAAACACAGGAAATAATAATACCAACGACCTAAACCCCAGTAGTTCACCTCCAAAAGTAGACAAACAGCATACCCTTCCTCCTTTTATAGAACAGAAAGGTCCACAGACAACATTGGTAGTCCAAAAAGTCTTGACTTGCTTCCAGGAAATCAGGACTTCTGTGGGCTCGATTAGGTGTCCACACTAAGTTTGGCATCAAAGGTGACTCCATGGAAGCACAGAATAATCAGGTTGCCTAAAGCGCCTACAGTAATTGGGCCCCACTCTGCTGCTGATTCCCAAGGGAAGGGTTCGCAGTCCGCTCCCCAAGGGGAGGGCAGTCTGTCTAGGGGGCGGAGAGAAAAAAAAACAGTTTAAAGAGCAGTCACCCAGGTCTCCCAGCCAAAGTCTAATGGGACGTATTCCAATCACCAGACCAACAGGTCCCCATTTCCTCAGGCCTCACACCCAAACTTGATGTTTTCTTCATGGCGTGCAGTGCCGACAGTGCCCCTAAAATGCGCCAAAAGTCTCCATTTTAGTTACTCCACTCTCCTCCCCACACACGAGTCAAGAGGCTAAGAGGCCTCAGTGTAGAGTAACCAGACGTCTCAGATTTGCCCAGACAGTCCAAGTGTTTTGGTCATCTGTCCCAGCAGATTTTCCAGGGTTTTTGGGAGGCCCCACTGAATTAGCCTTTATGAGCCTGTATTCATTCATTCATCAACTTTATTTCGGTCATTACGACCATAAAAGTGCAAATTCATAGTGTACAAAGAAACAAAAAGAGGAGAGGATGTAGCCTTATGGCTAGAACGGTCGACCTCGAAGCTGGGGAACCGGGTTAGAGTCTTGGCAACGACGCTCAACATCCTGTCATTTCGGGCAAATCACTTAATCTCCCCGTGCCTAACAAAAATGAATGTGTCCATCTGTAACGAAACTGGTGCTCATGTAGAGCACTCTGATACCCGATGTCTCTGGTCTAGTTTGCGCTATATAAAACTCTTAAAAAAAAAAAATAATGCATACCAAGATTTGTTAACAGCAATTTAAAAGGTTTCAACTTAGTTGATTAGTCTAAAACCTGTTTTAAAAAGATAAAATTTACATGAGGCGCCTAAAAGCTGAGTCAACAAAAGCCTATGCCGCAATGGGACTGGGCAGCATGGCCCGCCATGCGGTCTCAATGCTAAGAATGGCACTATAATACATATTATCAGTTTAGACAAGAACTAAAAATGCATAGAGGTAATTCCTCAATGGGAGGTACAAGCAATTACATTTTCATCACGGCCCTTCTGATAGCCCACATTTTGCCGAGAAACTTGGCAACTGCGCAGGCAACTAGGAGGCTGGAATCCGATTTTAAAATGTGCAGCGCTTCGCGATGGCAACGGGTGGCAAGTCGCCTACAGACAGGAGAGAGCCATTTGGCTCTTGGTGTATGGTACATGGGACAAACAAAGAAAATGTGACCAATTGACTCAGCAACAAGGTATGGTATGGTATGGTACGTCATGTACCTTGGCCTCCCGGAGTACTTATTGAACCGCCTGCAGGTGGTTCAAAATGCGGCGGCTAGAGCTATTCTTATGGTAGGACCCAGAGCACGAATGTCCACTCATTTGAAGTCCCTGCACTGGCTGCCAGTTCGTAAAAGGATTCAATTTAAAGCTTTGGTTATGGCTTTCAAGGCCTTCCATGATACTGGCGCTATCTATATCAGAAATAGGATCCAGCATTATGTGCCGCAAAGAGCCCTCAGATCTTCACAACGGTTTCTTATGATGATTCCTAAGTATTCCCACTCCTGATTAGGCGGCCGCTCTTTTCAAGTGCTTGCAGCCCGTTTATGGAATGGTCTGCCTCTGTCGCTTAGGCAGGTCCAGGATTTGCTCTCTTTTCGGAAACAGTTGAACACCTGGATGTTTCAGCAATAACAGTTGATAGTGCTTTTCTGTAACATGGTTGTTTTTTTCTTTTTTTCTTTTTCTCAGTTTTCTCTGTCTTGGGGTCCTTAGCGCCGGGACACTCTGTGGAGTAGCTGTGCGCATTTACAAATACCCTTTTAAATTACATTACATTACAATGGGGCAACCTGGGCAAGACTGCAGTGTGCTGGAAGGCTGTCGCCAGGAGGCTCTAAAAATGTTCACCAGGAGGGAGTCAAATCTAAATTGCATATAAAGCTTCCTGTACAGCGGGATCATAATAGCCTCCAGATATTGTTCGTAAACACCTCACAGTTTAAATTCCATAAAGTCCATTGTGAGGAGGCCCCATGACGAATAGGAGATAGAGGACTGGGCCACCCAATTCCAATATTGTTTCTTGACCAGGTTTTTGCTAGCCAGTAAAGCTGGGTCCTTTGTTTCCCACGATCTCTCCAGCCCTATAGTAGTAAGCAGGAACTTCACTTTGGAGAGCTAACCAATTTTCTTAGTGCAGTCAAGAGTACTTACTTCAACAAGGGAAGCAGCGTATGGGAGCAGTTCGGGGGTTGATTTTAGAAGCAACCAGAACAATAGGGGGCGTAACTTAGCTTTCTCAACAATAGAGGTTCTGCCCATGTCCAGCCTTAGGGGGTGAAGAGGGGTACTCTGAGGAAGTGAGCATAAGGCTCTCAAGAATTTGTTCTCCGTGGTAAGGAGGCCGTCCAGTTTTTCAAAGCCCCAGAGTTCCGCACCTTACAGTGATGAGCCCGCTGCCTTGTGATCATATATGTGAAGTGGGGCTGCTATTGGTTTGTTCTGAGAGGTCCTATGCTCTTTAATCAAGGCCCCAGTGATCTGTCTGTGCTGGAGAGTCTGCTTCGATACATAGGCCTTCCAAGACAAGTCCTCGGAGAGAGTGATCCCCAGATAATCGAAGGTGCTCACTCTCTCCAAGGGAATCCCACCCAGTGTTAACTTGCCTTTGAATCATTTGTGGGGGTTCAACATTAGGAGTTTGGTCTTCGAGGTGTTCACCTCTAGGCCTCTCATTGCACAGAAAGCCTTGAAGCGATCTAAGAGCAGCTGTAGTCCTCTAGGGGGTTTGGAGACTAACAGCATGTCATCAGCAAATAGCAAAGTTGTCGCCTTGGCTCCCCTCAGACTTGAGGCATCAACAGGAATATCAGTGAGATATTGGACAACTCCATTTATAAAGAGCGAAAAGAGTGGGAGCCAATACACAGCCCTGTTGGACCCCCTTCTCGACTTTGATCGGGTCTGTCAGTTGGCCTTGACTCCCCCACCGAACCCTTGCGTAGTTGGCCTCATGAAGGCGAATGACTAGCGTTAGGACCTCGAGAGGGAGGCCCATCTCCTTTAAGACTCACCAAAGCTTATGTCTAGGGATAAGGTCAAAGGCAGACCGTAGGTCAATAAAAGCCACATATAGGCTTTCCTGTCCGATGACCACTGTCTTCCAGGCCAATAGGAGGAAGCGAAAGACCTGATCGATTGTGCTAGTTTTCAGTCACTTATCCAGGTCTGAATCTTCATAAGAAGTGCACGGGCAAACACCTTTTGGGTGCAGTCAATTAGGCTGATAGGCCTATAATTGGAGGGAGACGAACGGTCACCCTTCTTATAGACCGGAATCGCCTCAGCTCCCTTCCAGGAAGCTGGTATTGGGGCACCTGCAGCAATTCGGTTAGCTAGTGCCAGAGTGTATGTTGCCCAGTTCTCGACATCACTAAGAAAAACATCGCCCGGAATGCCATCAGGTCCTGGGGCTTTGGCCCCAATGATGGAGTTAATGCTGGACCTGATTTTGGCTATGGAAAAAAACTCGCTGGCCTGAGGGTAAGCATGGTCCGGGGTGGAGGCATCGGTATCTGGCTCGCAAGATCCAGAGTATAGTGAGGAGAAATGGTCATACCAGGCTGCAATATCTATGTTGTTGGTGGGTGGCGGGGGCCTATCTGCGTCTACCCTAGTGACCAAGAGCCAGAATCGCTGGAAATCATTCCTAAAACAGGCCTCTCTGATCCTCCCATTCATTTTTAGCTCTAGTCTGGGCTAACTTGTAAGACCTCCTTGTATCTCTCAGTTCAACCACATTGTTTGCTTTAATGGCGAGTGCCAGCTTTAATCTGAGGCTCCTACACTCCTGGGTGAACCAGGCAAACTACAACCTAGTATTCTTGGCGGTGCCCGGAGGGCGTAGTGGTACTCTAAAATAAGAGGCCACTGGTTAAAAAGACGACTGTGACAGGCCGTAATCTCGTCCAGACCTCCCTGTTGTTGAACTAATCTGAGTATCTCTCTGGTGCTATCCAGCAGATTGAGTTTGATTGCTTCAAGTTTCCCTGCGTCCATGGCTACACGTGTCCATTTAAGTCATCTATTATCATTAGTTGGGCATACCTCCTTAGTTGTCAAATGGAATTAGGGGGGCTCGGATGTTTGGCCCAGGGCGATGCCAGGTAGAGCTCAAGGGTGTTATGTTCACTATCTGTGGTAGACCCCGCTATCATATCGTCCACTCCAGGCCACAGTCTCAAATCTAGCAGGAAGTAGTCAATGCGGCTTATATTGGTGGTTCTGTTATAGGTGTTGGCCCCCATTTTATCTGATTTAGTGCGGCCGTATGTAGCCCTCAGACCAAACTCAAGAGTTAGGGCACTGAGCTGCAGGGCCACTTGGGACCATTTTTTGAAAGGGGGTAGGTCAAGGGGGAGGAACGAGCCACAACTCATCTTCCTCCCTACTCACATATGTCCTCCTTTTCTAAGGGTTCAAAGGTGACATTAAAGTCACCAGCTACGATTAATGGGGACTGAGTGGCCCTATCATCGAGAAGTTCTTCCAACTCTTGAAGAGTGGACGATCCAATTCCAGCTCTTTTTCCTCGGGCATAGACATGGAAGATGACTACCCCTGTACCGTTCACACACCTGATTTCGATCGCTAAGATGTCAGGGCTACTAGACTAGAGCTCTCAAATAGTGCATTGGAGCGCAATTTGCACCCAAATCAACAATCCCCCAGCGGGTCGACCTGGCTTGTTGGTAGTTGCTGGGCGATGGAACGTGATCTAGCCAGGTATGTGAACAGGGGTAATACTCAAGGTTTCCTGGAGAATACAGATGTCATAGCGTTCAATGTATTGGATCCAATACAAAAGGGCAACTTTTGTCCTCACCCCTGCCACATTCCATGTTACCAGACTAAGCTTAGGGGGCTTTGCTTGGTTAGCAGTAGGGGAAGGTAGTTTATCGTCAGCAGTATACCCTGCTTGTGCTTCTGGCTGGAGTGCTACTGGGGGTGAAGCCCCCTGGTTAAGTCTATCAATAAGAGACAAATGCTGTTTGGAAGTCCCAAGGCCATTGTGCGGGGTGGTTAATGAGAAATTGGCAATGAAGTGGCTAGCTTGGTTTGTGACAATACTGGGTGTTGCTTGAGCTTTTCAGATGTATTTTGGTGCATGCAAAGTTAGCTTGGTGTGCGAGTCAATCGTTGGCAGCGAGGGGAGAGTCAGAGCCCAGGAGGGTGTCGGAATGGTGGGCAGGTAGCAGCGATGGAGGTGTGAAAGATCTATACTTATGTTGGATGCCAGTGCGGGTAGGTGAACTCGTCCTAGCCTCCAGTGCTATCAGGTTGTGGGCCACATTCCCATCAGCCAGGTGCAGTTCTATACAATCTGGCTGGGTGTTGGGGCGAGTTAGCCTTTCCGCACGCAAGATATGTTCCCTAATCACTGAACAGCATCACCTCACGCGGCGGATCCAATGTATGATTTTATTGATGAAGGAATCTTCACCTTCAAGTTTTACGTGAGAAGGGACATTGGGCACATTGGTCATATAAATGCACTTTGGGGGCAATCAGGTCTGCTCGCACCGTCCTGTACGGTTAGATGGAAGAACGTCATCTGAGAACAGGGCCAAGGGTTGGAGACGGGCTCAGTTGTTCAAATTGACCAGTAAAAGCATGCAACCTGGCATTATGCATCCCTCCAGGAGCTATACAACTAGTTGATGGTACAAGGGTATTCTTACTAGCAGAGTTTAAGGGATGCTGAAGAGGTACTGACATTGAGGGGGCTAGACTACTAGTGGGGCGGGTCGAATTTGTTAGCTGTCTAGGTATCTGCTTAGGGAGTTGGACTGCAGGATCTCATCTAGCTAATAGGAGTTTGACTTGTTCAGTAAGGGCTAGGACTGCTGTTTTTAATGTGGTGACTTCGATCCTCAGATCTTTTATAATCCTGGAGGTAACCTGGTCCTTCAGGACTGGCCCATCTGTGGAGACCTCACCCCTGGTAATAGCTGTTGCTCCTTCCCCTACCTTCGCCAATAACCCCTTTTCCGTATGACCAAATGACCCCAAGGTTCCTCCTATCTGTGGGGTGCAGGTCAGATGCTGGAGCGGAAGGAACCTGTTAGATAAGACAAGGTCAGAGTCAGCAGTGGCCCGGGCTGTGTCTGTGATAGACAGTGTAGGAGACCTTGGCTACACCTCAACAATGATGGACAACGGTTGAGGCGCTGAAGAGTGACTAGGGGAGGGATTTTTAGTGCTGCGAGTGATAGGTTTATTAAACATTTGTGGGATACGTTTTTGGGGATTTAAATTTGAGCTGCTAGAGAGGACGGACGGGATGGGAGGGGCGGGAGGTTCAGTCAGGGCAGGAAGGACCGATGGGACTAGAATTTCCTCACATTCGACTAAGAGATCGTCGATGCGGTCGAGAACACAGTTACACTCTGTGGACTTCCGGGCCTGCTTAGATTTGTTAGACTTTGGCCGAAACCCCCCACTCCCGCTCCCACTCTCACAGTCAGTGGATTTTCTTTTCCCCATGGTAGTACTTGAATTTTATTTTAGAGAAGAATTGGAGTGGGAATTGGAGTGGGAACGAAGGTGGTGCAAGTGTACGCAGCCCCACAGCAGGTCCAGCGGAGCTCTTGTGCCAGGTGCTCTCCCACTCCTATAGCCCTGAGCTCCAGCAGAGGACTAACAATAGTGTCCTGAGTCACAGATGCATAGTAGAAGGTCAACAATGAAGGCTGAGCACAAGGACAACTGCGGGGTTTGGGTGACTCAAGTCCAAAGACCAAAAAGGAAGCCAAGATGCACGGGTCAGGAGCAGAGTTAGACAAACGGTCTGGGGGGTAAACGGTAGAAGGGCTCACAATAACTCACAGTTTTGTCGCTTGTGGTTAATCAGCCCAGGGGCCTCTGCGTCTCCGAAAGACCAAGGGGGGGGGGGGGTGACCATGCCGTGCCTCTTCCTGGCAATGATGGGCGAGGCGGGAGTGTGCTGGCGCTTAAGAGAGAACAAGGGATCCTGGGACAGTGAGTACCCTCCTGCACCACACCGGCAATGATTTCAGGCTTCCGTAGGCGGGAGTGTGCTGGCGTTTGAGAGCGTTGGTGGCCCCTCCCCTCAGGGAAACAAGGGATCCTGGGACAGTGAGTCCCCTCCTGCACCACACCGGCAACGATTACAAGCTCCCTGTAGTTATTCTATGTCCCTTAGCACCTAGGGGTCTGTGTTGGCTCCGTTGGTGAGCTCTGTCTTGCAGGCATTCTGCGCCCCTCTGCAACGCGAAATTGTAGTTATAATCCTATTTATGTGAAATGTCCTGATTTTTAGGGGCTTGGGAAATTGGGTCACCCTAACTCAGCGTAATGACGAGCTTGAGACTCCAGTGAGCCTTTCAAGGCGAGGTGTGGCACGAGGGAGCAGAGGGCTTCAGATGGATCGCAGGGCATCGGGTGCACCCCCTTCCAGGGTCAATCCCCTTCCAAGCATAGTCTGCGCACAATGCTTTAACCCTGCTGGCACCATCCAGGAAACAGTCCCCCTAACCGCCGACCCCATGGGGGGGGGGGGGGGGCAGTACAAGGGGGGAAGAAGACACACGGAGCAGCCTCAAACCCTCTCCCCGCGGGGCAAGATAAAGAATGAATGGTGCGGCTCAAGGCATACGCCAAAAAATAAAAACGGCCACAAGGAAGATTCCAAATAAAAGGCGGAGTGAAGGTCAGCAAAACTAGGTATTTGAGGCCACGAGGGAGGACCATGTTACACATGATGTGCCGGGAACAGGGAGGCGCAGAAGCACCAAAACTTGTCAACAGGGCACATAGCAAGCACCAGCAACACCAAATGAAAACACACCCCCCTCTTCCTACATTTCCACGTACCTATAGCAATACTGAGCTACACACCGCATAGCAAGCACAACTGGAGGTAATATCAAAAAGAGGTTCTCCCCCCCTCCCCCAGCAGTAAAATAGCCTCGGGAAGGGGCGGCACAGCAATTGCGGTCTTAAGCTCGCACCGGGCGAGGTGCCTCTGGCAAGACTAGCATAGCACATAGGACTCCTGCTAAAAAGCCACAACCCTCCCTGCACTCAGGAGACCATCTTAAAATCATACCTAACACCGAGCTGATCACTCAGAATCCAAATATCAAAGGTTCGAGAACCACCCAGGTAGGATTGAGGGTGCTCAAAGGCTTATAAAAATAAGATCCGTTTAGAGAATAATAATCGCCCCCATGCCCCAAATCCCTAACAGACTTTTCTGACAGGGGTTGCATCGAATATCGTACTATATCGCGACTAGTAGGTTGACAGGATCACACCCTGTGGTAAAATACAGGGTCTCCAAAACCATTAATAACGGAGCATATTTGACTAGCTGAATTAACAAACAAAGTTCTTTTAAAACAGATAACAACAAAAAATACAAGTGCACCAATGCTGATTTTTCATCAATTCCCATGAACCAAAGTGAAAAGGATATTTTCGAACTTGTGCAATGGAAGGAGGAAGAACCCACAGGCCCTCAGTGAGGGATCTGCTTAACACTCACATGGGTGCACCAACCCAAAGTACAGTCGAACCCTTTTTAAATTTATTTCCCACTTACAGTTAAAATGTCTCACCACAGTCAGATTTTATGTGTTAGTACGGGTCCTTAAAAACCTCACAGTCCACCATATCGTGGTCTAAGGTAAGGCAGCATCAAATTTTGTTCAGCACATTTATTAAAACAAAGGTCACTTTCCAATAAGGTCAGTTGGATTGAACACAGACTCTTCAAGGACTGGCACTTTGATTTCATCTACAGACATGAAGAGGAAACCTCATAACATTTAGGTTTTCAAAATGGACTTGACTTTAATAACCACAAAACTGCTTGATGGGCAAACCTTCATACTAATAGGGTTAAAACATTTTGCTGGAACATAAAACTATATATTGTTGCTACCATGCTCAACGATACTCACATTCTACCAATGGATCGTCACAAAACAGTTTTTTAGTTCTACTTTACTCTTTACAAAACTATTTTTAAGTTTAGCTGAAGAGGTGGTTAAAAAAATGACAGTCAATCGTGTCTATTTGAAATGCAGCTGCCTTACCTTCAATATCATCAGCATCATCTAAGCCCAACTCTTCCATTAAATCTGTAAATTAAATACTAAAGGTTACACAAAGAAAAAACAAAGTGATGAGGCATAAATAGAAAATGTGTTTTATAGTACCTGACTTCTGCTTTTTTATACATTCTAGGACTGCTGGTTTGAAATCATCTTTCGTTTGTGAACTTGCAAGTGTGGAGTTTGGCTGAAACAAGGAACAGAATTAAGTTACAATAGCCTGTACATTTTGTATTTTTAGTGAACGAAAAGGAAATGGTGGACCTACCTTCTGCACTGCAATCTTGACAGAGAAATCTGAAAGGCGAGAAATTTTAAATTACATTATTTTAAAAATAATTTGCTTTTGGTGTCCTCCCACAAAAACATGCAGAACAAGCAATTTGCAAGACACAAACAACCAAGCAGAGTGTAAAATGACATTCCTTTAAGCTTTAGGACTTCCTGAAACCTACACTGTACATTAGAATAATACTGAGCGGATATATAACTTATAAGTTAGTATTGCAGAAAATGCATAGGCATAGATTCCACAAGCCTGGAAGTTATTCAGTTAGAAATTAGTTAATGCTGCCATGCTCAAAAGCTGTCAGTGTGATTTAGGTGTCATTTTGTGCTGCCATAAATCATTTCCATACCCTTTCGGCCCAATGGCCAGTTTATATTTCTTGCATCGTCTAGTTTAGTCATCCTACATCCATGTGATCCTCTTATGAAAGAAGGAATATAAAATAGGTCTATGGAAGGAATTACAGAAAAACTTACAACCTTAGAATTGCATATTTACCAATGATGGTATTCACTTTGCATAAAAATGTATAAGAGCTTATTAAAATTATCTTCAAATTACGTTTTAGAAACATTAAGTACTTTCAAATTTGCAACAGAAAAGTGCAAATACAGGTGACTACTAACTTTGATCTCAAATCAAATTCCAAAAGGATCTTTACTGTTCCAATAGCTGGATATAGGTTTAGGAAGACTATCATCAGCAAGACTGATTAAAAGTCACTTATCTTGGGTGCTACAGAATCAGACTATCAATGTGAAGGAGATGACATCACCTAAACCGACAAACCAGCTTCCATTCTATGGAAGATTATTTACATTGGTGTAGGAAATTGGGTTATTAGCTGTGTAGGATGCGAAGCCTGCCAAGTAATAGTTGCACAATTTCCCCTTACTGGGAGCCAAGCACCACATTGTAGTGCTTTACTCTCTCAGAGTAGCGAATCCAAGGCCTACACAGGAGAGGTGCTTGGTTCCCAGTAAGGGGAACCTGCGGATCAATTCGTTTTGCAGGCCTCACATTCTGCACAACTAATAACCAGTTTTTCTACTTTGGTGCTCAGTGCTGGGAAAATAGTATCCAGTTCCGGTACGCATTGCTAACTTTTCATTAGTTCAGTTTTCCCACACATTACCAATGTGTTAATGGGCAAATATCAGACCGCAAGGTTCTGAGTGGGGTTCAAAGGTTTGGTTGTGTGAACTCCAGATATTGATAAGGAAACCCACGCACACATCATGCGGAAACATGGTTGGTTGATGTATTAACGGTGCTTATTATGTTCAGTGTGCATTTGGTTAAATGACATGATGACGGGGTGGGATTTCACACAATGTTCCCATTAGAGTGTCCCAGACCATACTGCCCTTCGAACCTTAGCACTACACACAATGCCTCAGGAGGGCTCTTCTATGTACGTTTATGGACTACAACAGGTACCCGCACCAGAGAAATGAGTGAAGGGGTGTGCCTTGCATCTGGGTGCAGAAAGCGATTGGGAGCTCTAAGAAATTCTTACGCTTGCCATAGGCAATGAAGATTTCCCACGAGGGAGCCCACCAAGAGCCGTTCTTTATACAGTTTTTTCCGTCATTGGCACAAGCGAGAAACTACTGGAAGGGTGGGGCAGAAGGATACTCAAATAGTTGGCTCACCCCCTAGGGGTTCCCACCAGAAAGAGGGTGGGGGTCCGGAAGAGAAATGTTCCCACAGTAGAGTGTGAAAGAAAGTTGTTGTTCCTGTGGACCTTTTGGTTATCTGGTGTGGGGAGGGAGCTATCCAAGGGTGGCCCATAGTGGTGTGTGGCCCTAAGGAGAGGATCGTTCCAGAGATAGAAGGTATAATGACGGACCCCGAGGAGATGAGAGGGATAGGACTCCCTAGATTCCCGGATGGGTTAGTGGTGGACCCCAAGATTTAAAGGTAGGGTAGGTACCCGAGAACAGTGAAGGATGTCATCCTAGAACTGTTTTTAACTGCACCTGAGGCAGCGACCGTGGCGATGCCCAGCATGTCCAATCAGGTAGATTCTGTGGGGTCAGACCCCAAGACTGAGGGAAGATGCCCTGTAACTGGAGGGTGTGCAGGAGGTTCTGCCTTAAGAATACCCCTGCCTGGTGCTATGGTGGTGTACCCGCCTTGGGGTGGATGCGCTGAGGCCCCTTGAAGTCCCGGCTTGTCAGGCATTGGTTTGGCTGGTGGGCGCATCCCCCAGCATGGTGTGATGGTGCAGGAGGCTTGTGCACCTGCAGTGGCAGTATCAGTTGGCCAGGTGGGGCCTATCTTAAGTGAAGGGACGCAGTGCCTTAGTGTGCGATTGTATCCGTCACTTCTGTTTGGGAGGTTTAGTTTAAGCTGTCAAATGGGCAGCAGTGGAGGACTGTCCCAAGAGGATTCTGGTGGGTGCACTTTAGGTGTACTGGTGGGGCAGATGCCCATGGCGAGGGTGTGCGGAAGGCGGGTGCACCCACAGTGGTGGTACCAGGTAGCCAAGTGAGTCCTATCTAAGGGGAATGGGACCCTGTGCTTCAGTCTGGGGTCGTGTTTGCCACTTCTGTCTAGGAAGTTGCTTTGTGTTGTTGAATGAGCAGCGCAACATAGACCCCAGAGTAACTACTGTGGATGAGGGTCAGAGGTCCTGGAAGGGCCTGTCTTTAGGCTGTAGTGACCCTGTTGAGTGAAAGTACTGGGTTGTGTATTCGCCAGAGGGGGACCAGCCTGTGACCCGTGGGATAAGGTTTAGACCCGTTTGTTTTGTTGGTGTCAGTGCTGATGCACTGAACCCTTGGAAGCAACTGTGTGGTGGACGCAGAGTTGCGTGACACTAGGCAAGGGAGGGCCTAGACCTGCTCAGGCCATGTAGGCGGTTAGTGTCCTGGATGCATCTGAGCTAGAACCAGAAGGGTTCTTAGTGCAGTCTGGGTTCTCTGCAGGGAGAGGTGATCCCGCGGTTGAGTTAGGTGGGTGGTCTTAGCATAGGAAGGCCACTGGAAGTTCTCAGTGGTAGCGGGCAACTAGTGAATGGTGTGTCTGGTCAGAACCAACCTCCACTTGTTACCACTGACTAGGTAAGAGTACCTAAGAGCGATGGCTATCTCTCCCCTAGATTCAGCTGGTGGCTGCATGTTCTGCAAGATGGATTCTGCCCATTTAATACACACAGATTTTTTGCTTTTTGGACTTTTTACTGTGGGTGAGTCTTACTGCATGGGTCACACCCACAGTATTCACATTGTAAACTGACTCGTGTTTGCATGTGTTTACCATCAGTGTCCGCCTTTTAAGACAAGGACACAGTGACACAGCTAGGGTAAGGGGCACTTGGCTGGTTACACGTGAACACATGGGCACACACGTGCGCAGGCTGGATGTGAGACTACCGTTGTATGCAGCCCAGTAACTGTGCAGAGATGGCCTAACGCAGGGGGACTCTGCAGTGTTAGATATTGACCTGGTATAGGCCTTATAATATTTATGGGCACTTATAAGGAAAGTCAGTGTGATTTACTGTTTTGTGTCTAGTGACACTTTATCATACATATAGAGGTAAATCTGCCTTAGAGTGCAGTTTATTTTCCCTTAGGTCTACAAGGTCCGGTGGGGTATGAAACTGTGGTGGAAAAGGTGCACCCAGTTCATATTTGCAGATCCCACGACCATTCATGTACATTTTAAGGGTCATCCAGAATTGTCAGAATCAGAGCCCAGGCCTTTTGTCACCCTATTGGGCCCAGTTAATTACATTTCTCCCCAGCAGCAGTAACAAAGGCCTCCCCACACAAAAGGCATAATTGACAGTGCTTCCCTCCGCTCCTCAGCAGGAAGGAGTGGGATGAAAATCTGCATCTGTTAATTTCCTGTCACATTGTACCAGGGCTAGGGACAGGCCGAGCCCACTGAACAAAGGAGGGAGCCTAGTCACCTGGAACAAAAAACACAGGAGGGGGCTCCTCTTTGAAGTTTTGGTGGGAAAGGCCCTAGCAGTGATGTCAGCGAGGAGCGAAGCTGAGACCCCAGAACAGATGTGACCAGTGACTCATGAATTATGCCATTTTGAACTGTCCCAGCCTGCTTTCCAGGAGGGCTGGGACAGGGGTGGAGAGGTAAAGCAGCACCCTAGGATTGGCCAAGTGTACCTGGCTTCTAGAACCTTCTACACTTTTAAAAACTCTTGCACAAGGTAGAGAAGGGGCTGTTGCTGCTGTTGGTGTTTTTTGCTGTTGGACACTGGGACAGCGACAGCCATGGACAACTGGAAGGCGAAAGACCCTGATGCCCAAAAGGACCAAGGACTCTGCCCCAGTTTACCCCAGAACCAGTGGGGCTCTCCAAGGGCCAGTGAGGCTGGCCTCCTTAGAACCCCTGAGGGCCAGTTGTTGAAAAGCCTGGACTTCTGCACGCAGAGACAAAGACCAGGAGGAGAGCTGCACAATACACTGACTTGGAGGTGAGAAGATCGGCCACCAGGAATAAAATGAGCCCAAGATCGTCGAAATCAGCCCAACCGAGCCAGAGTTATGGCCTTTTTAGGGTTGGTGACTTTTGACCCTTTTTTAAGAAACAGAGTGTGTTGGGCTCCGCCACATCTTCAACAATTACCCCCGGGGTGGGCCAGGGCCAAGGAATTGGCACAAGAGTTTTTTGCCCCCATTCAGGGTTAGGGTGTGGATGAGGCCCCATCGCCATGCTTATTCTGCCCCACAGGGACCCTCATCTCCCTGGGGGCTGACGCTGGAAAGACTGGAGGAGTGGCATAATGGCGGCCTACAATGGTGGCCTCACCCCCACTCCCCATGCCTGTATCTGGGGAGAGTCGATCAGCCACCACATATCAAACATCCTGCCGCACAGAGCAGGAAGGGGAAAAGCATACAGACATGTTGTGTTTATTTTAAATTGCTTTTATGGATAAAATATTGTTGACAGTGATTACTGATCAGTTAATATGCTTTATTGATATTAATAATTGTATTTACCCATAGTTATTAATGATTATTGCATTTACACACGAAATGATAGTGTTTTTTACATGTGGTTTGCGGTTCTTGTAACATGGTGGACCCTTGGTAAAGCCAATAGGCCTGTTCTATCTAAAGTAATACCCATTATATTGTGATGTGTTATCAGATCTAACTAGGAGTACTGTGATTTTGGTGGTCATGCCCTTTTAGGGGTCAAATGTGTTTTCATGATGTCATCTAAGATATATTCTATCTCCCTTATGTATATATTTGTAAATGAATGCATAATATTTAGTAGTGTGTGTAATAAATGTACTTTTCCCTTTTCTAAAGAAAAAGCACTGGACAATCATTTATTGAGTATTATTATTGCATGCCTGCGAATAGTAATTACTAGCCCACACCACCTCCTCTGACTAGGCATTGGATTGCTCTGCTTCGCTACCCTGAGAGAGGCAAGAGCTACAATGGGGTGCTTGGTTCAAAGTAAGGTGAAATTGTGGACCTTTTACTTGTGCAGGCCTCACATCCTGCACCGCTGATAACCCAATTTCCTACAGCTGGTCAAAAGTAATTTATGGTCCATAGTGCTCATTATTATCAAACTTGTACTTAACATTTGCAAATTCCAAATCACCTCAATTTTAAGGTACAGTGTTCCGATTACTGCTCAAATTTTGCGAACTTGAGCTGACCAAGCTAACTAAACCTTTCTTAATTTATTTTAAATGCAGTATGGTGAGGCAAAGCACTGCAGAATAAATGTTCTACCCCAGTGGTTCCTGCTAAGCCCGCACAAGTTAGAGGATTTGATTTTTAAATGCTGTGCTAAGGCAGGTAGGTTCCAAGCAGGGCAGTACAGTATATTTACCTCCTCCCACATTAAAGTTTGTCAGCATATTAAAACAGAGGAGGCGCATGACAAGAAAAAAGTCAGTGCGTTTTCAATCACACCAAAGACCACCAGCATTGATAAAGCCTGCCATTGAACATGCCTGGGCACTTCCGTCCAAGTAGTCATTCTTCCATCCGTCTATGGATTCAATAACCAATCATCCATGCACTTAATACACTCATTCTTGCACTCCTGCATCTATTCATCCACTCATTGACCTATCTCACATTCAGAGACTCGCCTATCCAAAATACCAGACACAAACTCACCAGTCAAGAGTTGTTTTCAGTTATTGGCAAGATATTTCAATTTTGCTGCTAGTTTGTGAGGGTTATGAGAGTGCTTGTGGTAGTGTATGACACTGAGTCTGTGGAAGCTGTGAGTGCCATTAGTATTGCATGACTGCTTGTGTTTCAGGGGTGCAAGAATTCATCTGTTACAGTATGAATGCAAATCAGAGAGGCAGTGAAAGTGCCATCAGTGGCATGAGACTGCTACTGTGTAGTGGGTTTAACATTGATGTCAGTAATGTGTGATGGTTACTCTACGAGGAGTGTGAGTGCTATTGGTAGTGTGAAACTGCTAATGTGTGAGAATTGTGAGAGGGCTGTCAGTAATGTCAGAGAGCTAATCTGTGAGGGGTGTGAGTGCAGTCAATAGTCAAGGGTGTGAGAGTGCTTCTTGTAGTGTGTGACTAATACTGATGGATATGAGAGTGCTGCTGATGGTGTGAGATGTCCAGTATGTGACATGTGTAAGAATGCTTTCTATAGGGTGTGAATGGTACTCTGTGCGAGAGTGGAGCCTGTATTAAGGGTTTTTTGCTTTTCCCTCATAAGGGCTTTAACAGTGCTCCTCGTGCTTTCATTGAGGCCATGGCCAAAGACACACTTTGTTCTTATTTAACAATATTTTAAGAAGAGTCTTACTCTTGAAACAACTTAATACCAATCTGTTCTGAAGTCCACATACAAGCCCGATGATCTGCTTTCCTTAATGAGACTATTCAAAAGTTGGGTGGAGAATTATTGACACCGGCTGTCCGATTATTTACTGGCCCTGAGGCTTGTGGCATGCCACCCCCACCTGCACAGATCACAGACCCCCACACCTTGTGCACAACTGGCTGGGTTTACTATTATAATCAAGCACCAATTATGCCAGTGTAAGTCTTAGGCCCCTTCCTCGTCTAAACAACTCAGTACATGCAGATACTGACATGAAAGGATATGTAGAAGCTTCTAGCAGCTTCTCTCTCTGGTTGAGGCCAGCCCTAGAGTATCAACCCCAAAGCCTCTCCAGCTCCTGTACATGCATGTGTACATAATGGGCAGCTACAGCAAATTACACTTGATGCAAAGGGCATATGTTTAGTACAGCTAGTTTTAACAAAGGAGCTGGTTTGCCATACTGTGCAAATGTCAAAGAGCACATACTCATCCATGCACCAAGGTGAGCCATACCTAATACTAGATAAACCAGCAAAGCGCAGCATAGCCCCCACCCCGCCACTCCTAGAGTGGCGAGGTGTTAGGCCTGACAGCCTTAGGGTGGTCTTTCCCCAAAGGTTTTGCCTGCTTGCCTCATATCTTTGCTGATTTTTTTTGTTGACTGCAGGACTCTGAGCACTTTACCACTGCCAACCAGTACTAAAGTGCACGTGCTTCTCCCTTAAAACATGGCTTAATTGACTGATCCACAATTGGCACATTTACTTTGCCTGCAAGTCCATAGTACAGTGCACTACAAGTGCAGAGGGCCTGTAAATTAAATGCTACTAAAGGGACTGCAGCACCACTTGTCCCACCCACTCAAGTAGCCCTTAAACATGTCTCAGGCTACCACTGCAGAGCCTGTGTGTGCACTTTATACTGCCATGTCGGCTTGGCATTTAAAACCCCTTGCCAAGCCTTAAACTTCCCTTTAATTACACATAAGGCACCCCTAAGGTAGGCCCTAGGTAGCCCATACGGCAGGGTGCTGTGTAATGTAGGACATGTGCTTTTCAGTTTTGCATGTCCTGGTAGTGAAAAACTCCCAAACTCGTTTTTCACTACTGCAAGGCGTACCCCTCTCATAGGTTAACATTGGGGATTCCTTATTACATTTAATAAGCTGTAATTCCTAATTGAGAGTAGGTCGAGTTGTCATGTTTAGTACCTCTGAAATGGTAATGACAAATTCTCTTTAATGGTAAAGTTGGATTTGTAGTTTCCAGTCTGAAAATGCCACTTTTAGAAAGTTGGATATTTACCTGCTCTTAGCCATCTGATGTCTGCGGCCTATCTCTGATCACTGGCTGGACTGGATGACAGTTCATTTTGTGTATTCCCTCTAGACAGTCCGACACAAAGGAAGGCTGGGTGTGACTTCATACATCTTCCTGGGAGGTAAGAAGGGAGGAGCTGGGCACAGCCCCACAATTATACCTGAATAAGTTGTACTCTGTCCACACACAAAGGGTGCATACCCTCCTGTAGAGAGTCTGGAGCCAGGGCAGGAAGAAATGACCAGTGTGCACTTCAAAGACCCTTCCTTGAAGTCTCCCCCACTTTAAAGGCACAACTGGGTATAAGTGCTGGACATTTGACCCTACCCCTGCTCTGGAAGAACTGCTTTTCTGCCCTGCTGTGCTGACCTGCTGTCTGCTACCCATCTCACTTGAACCCAAAGTGACTCCAAGGGCATGCTGTCTTGCCCCCTGTTCTAATTTACAGGGATATCAAAGACTTCAGCTCACCTGTAACAGCACCTGGACTTTGCCTGCTGAAAGTCTTGCCTTGCCAAGTGGTGCCAATCCAGTCCTGGGCCCTTGGAAGTGGGTAAAAATGCTGCAAACATCAGAATCCATGCATCACCGACGCTGCGCTGATCCGAACCACAGCATCTCCCTTGATGCCGATGCATTGCTGCCGCTGAACGGATTTCGCATCAACGACTAAGCAGCTCATTGCCTCTAGTTCCTGACGCATCACCTACATCCTGCTGCTCGACGATTGCGCATCTTTGATTTGTGCGGTTCAACGATGACGCATCGCCTTTGATCCCGTGTTTTGACCTCGAAACATCGCATCTTGCTTCCCACATCCCCGCTTCAACATTGACGCAGCCACCAACCAAGGTACTTTTTCAGGGGGCCCAGGCTAGTCCCTGTATCCGACCCACGCTTCATCACAGTCGACCTGAACTTTCAGATTTACCCACGTCAAGTGCGTTCAGATGTCCCCAGCTGGCACTTAAAGCTTTTAAGCACTCCATTTTCATTTATTCCATAAAAATGCATAACTCTGGTTATACTTATCGGATTTTTGTCGTTTTGGTCTTGTTTTGTTCACAAAAATACAATTTATTTATCTAAACTGGTGCAGAGTCTTTATGTGTTGTTTGCACTGTGTTACTGTTTGACGTGTTGCACAAACACTTGCCTCTTTTGTTAAGTCTTCCTGCTCTGTGCCAAGCTACCATACAGTGAGCACAGGTTAATTTATGGTGTGTATCTGACTTACCCTAGGTTTGTGGTTTCTGCTTGGACAGGGTGATCACCTCTGCCAACCAGAAACCCAATTTCTAACAGCAGCTCTCTGAGAAGCAGAGCAGTAGTCACAGCAATAGTTATCACTGCTGGGATAAAAGAAAAGAGCAGCAGACAGCAGCTGAGGTGTTTGTTTACTAAAACATGCATCGCCCATTCAATACACCACTGTCACCTTATGATTTGATTTGGGATCCATCTTAGGCATAGGGAACCATATTGCGTTATGCCAAATTGCACCGGTGCTAAGCTATTCCTGTTTATTTCTTTTTTAAATGGTGACTGGTATTGCAGCTGCTTCAGCATGCAGTACCATTTTATGATGTGCTTTCGGTATTAAGGTAGGCTTGTTATGGGGTAGTGAGCCATTACACTGCACCTTCACTGCAATTCATCCGGGAATGTATGCACTGGTTCAAGGGGGTCCCATCACAGTCAGGGCTCTAATTGTGACAATTCAGAGTATTATATGCAATGAGGCCACCTTACGAATAGAGGCAAAATGAGTGACTAGTGCATCACTTGACCCTTATGCCTGTAAGGAAGAGCAGTCCACAGATTAATCAGGCAAGTAGTCTGAGTTACAAACTCAGAACTCTGCAAAACCAGCAATAAAACATAATAAATCAAGGACCACTCGTTGCTTTTATTTTTAAATGAAAACTTCACACACAACTAAATACTAAACATAAAACAGCAATTACACACAATGAAAGCCAGACCTCTCTAACCTCTCCTGAAATATAGACCTAAGAAGAAGGGCTCTGTGTTAAACAACGGAAAGTCATTACCTATGGCATGTGTCAAACTTTGCTATGCAAAGTCTCCTCCAATTGGATTTGTCTGAGTTCACAATGTAGTAACTACATGTGACTGTATTTGTCGGTGGGTTACAGCATGCAAAACCCGTTTGGGCAGTATTTGGCATGAAGTCAGCGTTACCAATGTCAATATCAGTTATGAGCGAAGGAAGTACTTCATAAGTGGGGTTATATAACTGCTGCCCAACCAAATGCCCATACTGCTTTAACTCCTTTTGTGGTTACATAAGCTTTGGAAGATAGCTAATGCTCTGACAAGGTATACCTTAATTGGCCCCAGTCTAGAGTGTTGATGTCTCCTATTAAAATTTCAAGACTTAAGGTCAGGTTCTCCAAATTTCAACTTCTCAGGAGCTTAGCATGCAGCTACAGACTGTGTGACTAGGAAAAAGAGTTCTGTCCCTTACTGTAATAACAAAAGTGATATCAGAATTCTCAACACCTCCCTTAACTGAGAATCACGAAGTCCAAACACTACAACTTTGTTGACCAACTAGGCACAAACAGAATTATGCTCATCCTAAAATATGTAGCAAACACAAGGAGATGATGGACGGAGCGCTGAAACTTTTCAGACACTCACCCCCAGTCACAGATCTGAGAAGAATCTATCATCGTTATTTAGCTCACAAATGGCCTGCATCACATCTCCGAACCTAGTTGATAAGAGATTCGGAGGGGAGTCATTATGAATATTAATGTGTCTCATGGCAATTAGAATTTTCAATGAGAAATGAATCCGTAAAGTGGCTTTACCACAATGAAAGAGAAGATTATGAATGTTCTATTATTTATTGATTTATGTATGTGTTATTTAATTATGTTGTGCTTTTAACCCGTTCCGTGCTTATGACGGAACCACGCCGTCATGAGCCACGGGCGGCGTGTGCTCATGACGGCGTGGTTCCGTCATGCGGCTGCCGCTCCGCCCACGCGGCATTAATTCCCCGCGTGTGCGGGCGAATTAATGAGCGGGCGGGGCCGTGACGGAACCACGCCGTCATGAGCACACGCTGCCCGTGGCGCATGACGGCGTGGTTCCGTCACGAGCATGGCGGCGCCGCGCTCACCCCCCACGCCCCCAGCGCCGCGGCGGAATTACCGCCGCGGCCAAGGGGTTAAGTGGTGTTACTCATTGTTTTTTTTTTATATGTTTATTGGATTTCGACATATGTGGTACATATTACGACCATACATAATATTTGCAGAACAAGTAAGCATGTGAGGACTATTCTATCCAAATCTGTGCAATATAATGAGTTATGTCCAATACAACAAGTAAATCACATCAATCGTGGTCTATTGCTATTAAGATATATAATCAGATTACAGGTGCCTTTTTTGCATAGAAATTTGTTTCCCATGTATATTTCGAATGACTACTATCGGCCATACCGCAGCGTCTGGGTTGGTGATCAAACTATCATATGTGTAACCATAAAACTTTTAACAAACAAATCATAAAGAAAAGGAGGGAGAACCGAATGGTGGGAGGCAATCCATGCCTTCTACAATGTTGCCATTTTCACAGAATTCGATGTGTCAACTTTAATATCATACTACTGCATGTTGGGCCAGAGTGCGCGATATGTAGTGCTTGTTGCAGACCACCTTCTTGTCAGGGTACACTACAACCAGTGTGCAGTCTAGATTAATTAGTATTAGGAATGTCTAGGGGGTCATCTGGGGTTATTGCTACTTGAAGCGCCGTCAGGATTGTGTTCCAGGCTAATGGGATACTTGTGCAGTCCAAGCGTGTCCTCCCTTAGCAAAGAGACAGCTTCAGCCTTAGCCCAGTTCAGCATTGATTGTGTCCAGGCTTTAAGCTGTGGAGGATCTTCGGCTTTCCATCGACGCGTGACAAGTCTTTTGACCACTGCTAAACCCAGGTCTATAAAACTAGAGGAGGTCTTGTGTTTCTTATTTCTAGGAAATATCCCTGCATTGCAAGCCTCCCACGTAGTCGGAAAAGCCCGGTCTGTGCTTGTGGTCAACAATTGTATCACTCCGTGTCAGTATTCTTGCAACTTGGGGCATGACCACAGCATATGTAGCAAATCGGCGTCTATCGCTTTGCAGCGTGGGCAACAAGCATCCGCTCTGTTAAAGTACCTGTCGATTTTATCTGGGGATAAATATGCTCTATGAACTACATAGAATTAAATCAACCTGAATCGTGCATTTCTAGGAATATATCTGGGGCTCTCCAACAATATGGCCCATTCTTTGGGTGTACAGGGTTGTGTCAAATCTGCCTCCCATCTATGACGCAGAGGTGTTAAGTCAGTCATAGTGTGTTCACGGATTGATTCTGCGAACCACTTGCTAAGGTGCTGTCCCGTACCCATCACATGTATATACTGCATCAAGAGATGTGTCGGGAGTTCTTGCGAAATATTGCCCCAGTAACGTCCCAGCGTGGCCGTCCAAGAGGCATGATTTAGGAATTGTCCAGGATGAACACCCTCTTCATCAGCCAAAGAGAGGTAGGGCTGCAACGCACCCCCCGTTTATAGGTCTCCCAGTGTGTGTATATCGGCGTCATGTCAGTCCGTGAGTTCTGCCGCTGTAACTCTACCCCCCTCTTTTGGCATTTCCAATAATGGGATTGTGGGCGCCTATGTTGTGACATGTCTTGTAAGATAGAAAGCCCTAAGGAAGCATTTCTGGGCTATCTGCACCAGGAGAGGAAGTGAAGTATGTGACCTAGTGCAAGGATGAAAGATAAAAAGGAGTCTGTCCAACGTGTACGGGGGACCTCTTTCTGCCGTATCAGCAAGATGTAGTTCCGCCACCCATTTAGCCACCCATTGTATTTGGGATGCCAAGTAATAGTGTTCCATGTTGGGAGAGCTAACCCACCCCGTGCTTGAGGTAAGTATAGTTTAGCTAACGCCACCCTACACGCGTGTTGCTCTATATAATGTCTCTCATTATCCTTTCCAGCGGCCGAAAAAATGACGCTGGTAAGTATGTTGGAAGATTGGCGAAATAATATAACAATCTGGGTAACTTCACCATTTTAATAAGCGCTACCTTACCTGCAACAGAGAGATTAAGCGTGTTCCAGAATTCTATTTGGGATCTTAGAGCTGTAATTCCTCTGGATAGATTACCATCCAGGAGGTCTCAGTCGGTGTGATAAATTCGGACTCACAAGTACCGAAATACAACCGGTTGGCAGGCCACCAGTGCACCATCCACCACCAGATGGGGGGCCTCTGTGTCAGGAGTAAAGGGAAATAAACATTATTTCCCCCAGTTCACACCCAATCCTGATAGCGTTGCAAAGAGTTTAAGTGTATCGGGGATGATCGGGGGTATCGCCTGCAGATCCCTTATGTAAAGCAAGATGTCATCTGCATAAAGCGAGATGGCATACCCCAATGTATCGCTGATTGACGCAGAGCCATGGCAAAGGCTCTATAGCTAGGGAAAATATTAGTAGGGAAAGAGGGCAACACTGTCTAGTCCCTCTCCCAATCGGTATGGGCCTTGAGAACAAGGTTTCAAGACGGACCCGTACTGCCGGAGTTCCATACAATAGCTTGATTAAACTTAGGAAGTATGGGCCAAACCCAAATCGTCACTGCACAGCAAACATATGTATCAAAGGCCTTCTCTAGGTCCAAGACCAGGCATCCTGCTACCGGCCAACCCACTGTAGCGCTTCGCATTACCTGGAAAAGCCTGGGAATATTTAAAGTGGTGCTTCGGGCTGGGATGAAGCCATTCTGATCCTGGTGGACCAGATGCGGGATGATAGGCGCCAATCCACCAGCCAGAACACCAGCCAATACCTTGTAGTCCCCATTTAGCAGTGCCAGGGGTCGGCAGGAACTTGTATGCGTGGGGTCTCTATCCGGTTTCGGAAGTGTAATCAATGTTTCTTCTGTCAGGGAGGCTGGAAGAGAAGTACCCTCTAATGCTTCCGTATAGACCCTCAGTAATTGCAGGCTTAACAGATCAGCGTATGTCTTGTAAAATTTGTGGAGGAAGCCATCAGGCCCCGGGACCTTGCCAGACGGCAGTGCCTCTCACTTCCTCCAGTGCAAGCGGAGTATCGAATTCCCTACGCTGTTCGGGAGTGATAGTGGGGAAGGTTAGACCATCAAGAAAGGAGTATAGGTCTGTCTCAGGGACCTCCAAGGCCGATCGATATAGCTTAGTAAAGTGCGTAGTCAGCGCGCTGTGAATTTCATGCTGTGTGTACCTAAGACCGCCTTCCGGTGAACGAAGCGCAGTGATGGGTCCCCTGGCTTGATCATGTTTGATCAGCAAGGCCAACAAGGGCTCTGTTCTGTCAGCTTTTGCGTGTGCTGTCACTGAATGTGCCGTGAAGTTCAAGCACCGCTGGCGTTCAAGGAGTTCCGTATGTTTTTTACGCGCTTCTAGTAGCAAGGTGGGATCTGAAGCGCCTTCTAACGCTTGGGATTCTAATGCCAATAGGTCCTTTTTCATTATAAGTAACTCCGATTCTATTTGCCTCTTCAATCCACAACACAGCCCTAGGCACTTCCCCCATAGTGTAACTTTCATGGCAGCCAACTCCACCGTAGTGGACGAGGCAGTCCCGTTGTTATGTGAGAAATACTCATTGATGGCCTCCCCTATTGCATCCCTGAAGAACGGGTCTTCCAACATCGTCGGTTGTAACTGCCACGTAGGGATATCGGTAGTCCTGCACTCCCATGCCAGTGTAACGTACTGTGGGTTGTGGCCGGAATGGACACGACCCCAATAGTCCGAGCCCGTTATGTAAGGGAGTAGGGAGAGTGAACCTAGAAACCTATCCAGTCGTACGTGTAGATCGTGGGGTACCGAGTAAAATGAATATATCCTCTCTTCGGGATTACGATGCCTACATATGTCGACCAGATCCCACCCATGCACCCATCCTTTCAATACCGCAGCATTGGTTGTGGCGGTCGTGCATCGTAGGGGGGGGAAAGGATCTATCCAATCCAGTATCCATGGCGCTATTAAAATCCCCTCCAATCGGCCACAGAATGTCACACCATTTTGTTAATATTTGGGAGAGCGATCTAAGGAATTGACCCTGGTCCGTATTAGGGGGCATACACATTACCCAACAGAATATAGCACCCATCCAGCTTTTAAAAATACATATCTGCCGTCTTTATCGGCAATTACCTCATCTGTCGCAAAAGGTGTACCCGGGCGATCGAAATTAGAGCCCCACGTGCAAACAATGAATAATCAGTGGCGTACCAATTCTACGCCCCCCCCCCCCAGTGTAGTAAGCAGTGCAAGAGTAATAGTACCAAATGTTTCTGGGATGCAGTTCTACAGGCAGTTCATGATGTCATCACCATGATCTCAATCTTTATACGATACCATCAGAAGTCTGCGGCGTGACATCAGGTATCTGCAGCGATACAGTGTCCAATAGTCCAGCTGCCGATGAGCCTTCATCCCCCGAGGAGTGAATTGGAGTTCCCTCCTTACTGATTGACTCTGCAACTTCAGCTATCCGCTCTGCTACTCGTACCGCCGCCCGACGCTCCGGTCTGATTTGTTCAGGACTGGTGCCGCCGACAGAATCTGATTCTGCTTCCTAGGTCATCTACGGCGATTCCTCGTTCCACTTGTCTTTCCATTCCTGGCACCTGGTATGCTGTAGGCCTGGGGCCCAAGAAACGGCACATGGTTTTAAGCCAGTCCCATGCGTCTTGGGGTGTATCAAAGAACTTAGTTTTCCCTTCAGAGACCACTCGGAGCCTTGCCGGATAGAACAACGAGTATGTAATGTCTAGTTGTATAAGCTTCTGTTTAACATGCAAGAAAGATCCCCTTTGTCGCTGAACCCTTATTGTGTAATCCGGAAAGAAGAGGACCTTTACATTGTCAAATTTGATCTCAGGCATCCTCCTAGTCTCTCGCAAGATCATATCTCTGTCCTTGAAGTGTAGCAGAGTAAATATGAGTGGGCACATCCCAGTGCCTGGCGCCGGTCTCCTGCTCGGGATGCAGTGTGCCCGTTTTATGGTGAAAAAGAGAGAAAAGGAAGAGGGGGGTAGTATAACCTTAAGCCATTGGTCTAAAAATGCTACTGCATCCTGGCCCTCCGCCCCTTCTGCAGCCCAACTAGGCGGACATTATTCCTCCTGGAGCGACCCTCTGCATCTTCCACTCGGTCTTCGAGTTGCCGTATTCTGGACTCATGTGCATTTTGCGGTTTCTAAAGGAAATCAGTGGCAGGCTTCAGTTCTGTAACATCTTGTTCCACAGCAGCAACTCGGTCCTTCAGTTTCCGGTGATCCACGTGCAGCAGCGTAAGGTCAAGCGCAACTTTGTCTATTTTGGATTCCATCGACTCTCTGGATCGTTCTATGGTGTTCAATATGGCGCCTAATCGATCAGTCGGGGGTTCCTGTTGTGCTAGCGGTTGTGTTTGGTCCATGTCCATTGTGCCAGCAACTTATGAAGAGGCCCTCGACCCGGGTCCTTTAGTACGACCCATCTGTCCAGTTAGGCCCCCGATGCACACCAGCTGTCTCGAAGCTCCCGGTAGGATAGAGCAGTAAAAGTGGCGGGACTTTGCGACTCGCCGTGCCGTGCCTCTAAGCGGGAGCAACAATATGAGCCCGCCACAAATTTCTCACTGAGGTGGCCAACGATTATTTTCTGGGCCTGACGCGTATTCTCTTTATAGCATCAGTCCAGTTTCCACTGTCTTGAGCCCAGGACTCCCCTTCCGCAAAGGTGAATCAATGGTACCCCATTTCTCCAGCACACCGTGGATCTGTGGATCAATCCTTCCTCCGGACCAACCACATTTCACAGTATTCTTCCTGCGCAGGAATGTCCACAAGCGAAGGCCTCCTTTTTGCTCCCACCTGCGACAGCCTGTGTTCGCCCCGTATCACTATGGTCAATAGCTTGCACTGTCCCAGGCCCAGGCAGTGCCCCGGGTTACAAACATTGCGGTGGTGTCCCTCAGATCTTCTCCCAACTGACCGCCGTCGTGATGTGGTTTCCCCTTGCTCACCAGAGAGCTCCTTCTATGCTTTCATGTATTCACCGCTCCAGTCCTGGGCCTCAGTGCTACCCGCCACCTGCCTTCCGCGCCTGTACACAAGGAGATCCAAGCACTAGTCACTCCCTGATGCCAGGCACCTGAATCAGCGCTTGGAGTTATTGCGGGCCCAGCTGGCTGCCTCCGTCTCTGTCTGCGCAATCTACATTTGAAGCCAATTCTGGCATACCCTGCCCGGATTTCTCCCATGTTCTTTCGTAAATATACGCTGCACCCCTGTTTATTATTACGTGTACCACATCCTCCACATTACTTATAAGTGTCTCAGGGCCCGTTGGCAGCTGTTGCGCTCATTCCAGTCAGCACACACCCTCACCCGCGTCGCTTCCTCAAACAGCCCGAGCTAGCCCCGGCATGGGAAGCTTCCACGGCTGCAGTCTATTCCCGGGGGGCGGAGCTCCGTCCGCCTTCTCTCACCTCAGACGTCGCGGATTGCAGCTTTCTCTACTGCTTGCCACTTAACCATACCACCGCTGACCGCACCGCCTCATGTCGTGGACTCCTCTCAGGCCGCACTCTCCCGGCTGGGGCCCGACTCCTGTCCGCGACACCCCCACAGCAACAGCCGCGGCGATGTCGTTACTTCTGCAGGTGCCTGGGGAGCTCGCCCAACAATCCGCCACTGTGTCTCGTTACGGATGGCTTCAGATAGCGGAGAAATGTACCGGATTATGGGGATTTGTGGCGAAGCATACTCAAGATGCGTCCGTCATGTTGCCCCTGCTGGCCACGCCCCCTCGTGGTGTTACTCATTGATGTAAATGTTGTAAGGCCATAAACATTGCAGGTGGTGTGCGAGTTATGGGTTGCATGGCTGTTGAGCAAGTTACGTATTACACTACTAACAATAACTTAAACATTTCTGTGTTTTGCCGGGCTTTAATTCAGGACCAAGAGTGCACTTTAACTGTTGTTTTACTGAATTAAACTTTTTTTTAAACCTACGTTAAGGTGTTATAACAAAAGATAATCATAGCTTCACTTTAACCTGGTTTCTTTCAGTGCAATTGGAATTTTTTTAATCATATGCTACATTCAACAGTTCGGTGCACCGCCTGGCACCAAACCCCCTTTATCATGGACTCTAATACGCCTTATCAATAAAAAATCCTAGACTTGTGATATCGAACCACTGAGCCTCATTCTGAAATGATGTATAATCATGAAACTGGAAAGGCAATCAAAAACCAAGAAAAGGTGAATAAAATAACACAAAATTATTGCTCTACCAGACAAAAACATGAAGTAGACGATCAAGTCACAATTGTAGGTTAAATAGTGTATACATTTTGGGCCTCCATTAATTAATATCACAGCTACATAGGCTTGGATAGCAAGACTGAATGAGTTATAGAATTCTACTGCCCGATAATAAAGGAACACAACTCTTTAACATAGAGGACCAGTTACCTCCACTTTGTTCTTCCGAAATACTGTGCATTTGTGTATTTGCAGCTTGTGAAGGCAAAGGGCTAGTTGTTTGTTTTCTGGGACTTTCTGAAGGAGACTACAAGGAAAATGAAACACTAATAATTATTATTTATTTTCATTGTTCCAATTAATTAAACATGCTAATTAACATTAGCAAAGCAGCCAAAAGATTAACAAACCAAAGTGAGATCAAATTGACATTAACAGTTATAGCTTTGGGAGGCGTATTTCAAATTAATGTATTATGTGCTACATATCGTATACATTCTTTGGATTTATGTTTATGGCGTTATGGTGAACTTAGAAGTGCTAACCAATTCCAATCCATGGTATACCTATAATCTTCATTTTAATTAAAACACCAAAAAGCATGTTATCTGTCTACCAAAAACACACAAAAAATGGCTTACCCTTAACAGTCCGATTGCAGGATGTAGTGCAGTAGATGCACATTCTTTGCACACTCCTGTCATCTAAGCACTGTTTACATGTGAGTGGAGCTGTATCTCTGGGTGGGATAGCACTCATTTCTTAGTGGCCTGGTGTTCTTGCGCTCAGATTTTCCAGGTGAAGGAACCCGGAGCCAATTCTTTCCAGCCAGAAAATCAAGCAGTTAAAATCAATTTGGGAATGGGCTACAAGTTCCCAATGCCACCAACCCCACTTCTCAAGTAATGGTTGGAGGGGGGCGAGGGGGGAGGGGAGTAGGTAATAATACTCCTGCTAGGCCACATCCATCCCATCAGTCAGTGGCTTCTAAGGTCCTTCCTTTCCCTCTACGGTCTCTTTGCAGCCTTCTCACACCAAACAAGGTACCTTTCGCCCCACTCACATTTACCACCAAAGGAAAAATTCCAATTTGTTTGAGCTATGGTGGGTAACTGTAGCGAATGCATGCCCCTGTTTAAATATGTAATGCATAGTAAATGAATGAATCAATCAATAAGGTATTTATCAGTGCACGTTCACGACAGGGGCATCTTGGCCCCAAGGCTGAGTGAGCACAATCTTGACAATAAGCTTAAGGAAATGATGGTTGTCTAAGGCTCTGGGAAGTCATACTTAGCAATACAGCAAAGAGAAAAAAGTAGTTTGTTCAACGTTTGGGTGCCACCAGTGAAGAGCCTAGGTCTTTTAGGCAACAGCATCTACAGCGGGACACCACAGCCATGTGGAGGGAGGCAGAGAGACGAGGGTGCAAAGAAAATAGAAAAATAGGATAAAATTCACACTTGAATAGGTGGTGCTTCTGTGTAATGTAATGTACAGTAGACTAGGTCCGGGAGGCTGACCTGATTCTTCTATGGACTGGCAACCAACATAGTTTACAGTGAGCCATCGCTACATGATAACTTTTGCAGAGCCCGAAGATAAATCTTACTGCCATGTTTTGAAGGAGTTGCAGTCTGGCGATAGTTTTTTTTGAGGCAGCCCCAAGCAGCACTCAATCGCATACTCTAATTTGGGCAAAATAATATATATAGTTTTAGGCCTGACTTCCACTGCCTGCTCTTTAACACCTATGATATTTAATGTTCAGTGATTTGTCATGGGTAAAACATATAACAATCATATGAGGGTTGGGCCAACTCCTCCTCTTAATTCATTTGAACTTTACTTTAGTGAGTGTGTGTTTCTCAAGGTTAGTATGTTCTTAGTGTAAGGTCCCAATGGACACAATCTCTAATTGTACAGTACCATTCACTTTGTCATGGAATACAGCAATGGACATCATCACGTCAAAAAAATCTTATGTGAACACTGCTCATTATTAACTGACAACCCACAATTACAAGAGGGTGTTCGACCAGATCCCCAGATAAGTTTTAAAAGAGCACCTAATCTGAGGCAAAAACGTGGTCATTCATTCTTTAATGATGAGAGAAGAAAAACAAGCACCTTTTTGGAGAAACCTAAAGGATTGTACACATGCAGCAATTGCTCTATCTGTAAGCTTGGTGATAACAAACTCACTAAATATATGATAAATGTCCGCAAACACCATATCAAAGAATGGATTAATTGCAACAGCACATATGTGAGATACAACATTGTATGCCCATGTAACAAAAACTACATTGATAGCACTATCAGACCACTTAAACGCCAGATCCAAGAACATTACCGGAATATCCAGAAATCAGAGATAAAACTACCATTAGTTGAACACTATTAAAAACATAATTTGCACTAACAAACATTCACTTTCCAGGGAATTGAGAAATTAAAGAAAAATCCACAAGGAGGCGATTAGAAATGGTCTGTCCGGAAACAGAAAAGTGAACTAATTCTGACATTTGCTACAGCCAAGCAGGGACTCAATAAGGATGCTGTATTACATAATTGGTTACTTTAAAACAAAAAGATATCCTTACCCCTCCCTCTCATCATTTAAACTAAATAAGAAGGAACCATAATGGACAGCAAAAGAGTCCTGAAAGAACATGAGATCATTTGCTCCTCCGTTTGTTCATCAGGAGACGCTCCATACAGGAAGATGGGTTTTGAATGTTACAATTCACATGAATGTGATCAAAGAAAAATACATTTTGTGCATAGCAACACTATTCGCACAAAGAATTATGAATATTTGCATCTTAAGATTCAATGCAAGATAATATATAATGTTTTGCACTGATTCCGTATAATAAAATTGTAGCAACCAAAGTATGTAGGATGTACAGACCAGAAATAGTGTACATACTTAGTAGTCCTAAAAGAAGTTCGATCTGTTTATATTATTTGTTCCAAAGTACATAATGTATGTTTTCTGAACACAACTAATTAATTGTGTACTTTGAGCAAGAAAAGTAAACATGTAGTCCTTGCATATCTGCGGACCTGTATGCTGAAACTTATTACAACCAGTGTGCATTAGTCACAGACGAACCAGTAATAACTAAATAACATTATTAGTTTATTAATATACACTCTCACTAATTTATGCCACGAAGAACCTTATCAACATTAGGCACATCATAATTGTATCATTTTAAAAACATACATCTGAAGGTAGGAATCTGAGGTAAAGACAGTCTTATTTAGTTATATTGTTCGAATTAGGAGAAAATGCATCCATCTCTAGCCATGTATTTAACAGATCTTACATATATGTTCAAAGATGGGGCCTCTCAAAAATGTTCCATCTTGACTCCAATCCAAGGGGCGTGGCCAAGCAGGCTGCGATGGCGGACATGACCTGTTGAGGCTCCGCGCTCGGGCATGAAACTCGCCAGTTACACCGCGTTGTAACTCGCCGAAAAACGGCACACTAATGCATGAATGAGAGCGGCGTCTGGCACAGGAGGCTGAGCCCTGATCTGCTGCGGGATTCCAGGGGAGAAATGACTTTGTTTGGGACTGGCCTCAGGGACAAGATGGCGACTGTCCGCCCCCGGAGCTCACACCCGACCGGCTGAGCCCGCGGCTGGCCGCAAGACTCTTACAGCACGATCCACGGGGCAGAGCGTTCATCCTGGAGAGGCGGCGGGAGGGCACATTTCAGGCAAGCACCGGCGGAGATTGACGAGTTGCCCGCGGGGGGAAGCTTAGAACCGGACCGGCGACCGGGAGCTGCCTTCTTTTCCCACCGGCACGACACTGACGGGGGCCCAGACCCGCGCTGACTGACATCGTAGCAGCGGGGATCGAACCGCCACCCCCTACCTGAGGTCGGTTGGTGAGGGGCTCTCCTATCTTCAAGATCCTACAACGATTCCTGGCGCCAATCGTTCTTCTGGGATGCCGGACTTCAACATGGCGCCCGTCGGACTTCGAGAATGACGTGGGTCGAGAAAAGCTCTGTGGCCCCAAATCAGTGCGCCTTTGTTCATCGCAGGGAGGTAGGCTGCCGCACCCTGTGACGACCGATGCCATCAGAGGGAGGCCAGTGCACCATCAACCGTGCCGGACTGAGGACTTTGCTCTGAGGTATGCCTGGCCTTAACATGGCGGCTTGTGCACCCATGACGGACTCGCGTCCTTGAGGCTTCCTCCCCCCAGCACCAATTAGCGCACACCCGGGCTCCCCCAAATAATACCTAATCCGGGGAGGGCTGAGGGGGTGAGAGTACCGAGAGGAGGAAGGAGGTGTGACACGGCCGGCCCTGTTTACTCTGGACTTTGCCTACTTGGATGTGGCACGGCATGACTCGTGGGAGAGGCCTTGAGCGGGAGCCCGCAGCAGCCCAGATCACTACATAATACACGTGGCGAGGGACGGTGAGTGCGAGCAGCGCGGGCACCTTTAGGGGTGCCCGCCGAGAGTGTGCCCAGTGAGCCTGCGGAAGCGGTCCGCTTAGATCGGGTGCGGTTTGCGGGTGATCTGTGTGCCCAGCTCCTGGTCGCTGGCGCTTCCCCCCCCTCCGCTCGGCCATCCCCGCCTCTGCCAACGCTTTGCCTCAGAAGGGTGGCTGGGCTGTGAGTAGAAGAACAAACGCTGGAGCGGTCTGTAGGAGCCTTCGCTCTCTCCTCTCGACGTTGCCCCCTTGCCCTCCTCCCCCAGCGCATTTCTGCAAGTAGCGGCCGTCCACGGGGTACTGCCCGGATCGTTGACGATACACCCCAGAGTGTGTTGTTGCCGAGCTCGATTCCGACAGACGAGACGCCTGGCGTACAGGACTTCCTCACAAGCATCATAATAGGGAAATAGAGGGCCCTGTCGAGTGCGACTGTGCCGGAGACCGTGCCGGAAAACCTCCCGAGTACCCGCTCCTCGTCTAAGGTGGCTGCACCATCACCGGATCAATCCCTGTCGGACAAACTGGATCAAGTACTGGCGGCCATTGAGCACTCCCGGGTGTCCATGGAGGAAAGGCTGGGCACCCTGGGGACTGATATCAGCCTCCTTCGTGATGATCACCGCAAACTGGCGGACGGAGAAAAGGTAATGGCCACTGTGCAGCCCACAGTCAAGGCGCATCAAGAGACTTTACAAACCCTCCTAGGCGGTATGACTACCATGGAGGAGCGAGTTGATGATCTGGAAGGGCGCTCAAGGCGTTGCAACATCCGCGTGCTGGGGCTCCCGGAAGGTATCGAAGGCACTAACCCGGTGGGGTATATGGAAACGTGGACAAAATCCTTCACTCCGAGTACGGATCGCACTGCATTTTTCTCCATCGAAAGAGCTCATCGGGTCCCAGCACGCAGGCCCCCGCCAGGTGCCCCGCCCCGGCCTATGCTTGCGAAATTCCTACACTTTCGGGACCGCGATGCAGTACTCAGGGCAGCCCGGCAGTTTGGCCCCATCCGTGTTGAAAACAAGCAGATCATGTTATTTCCGGATTACTCCCGAGCTGTACAACGGCAAAGATCATCTTTCCTGGAGGTAAAGAGTCGTCTGCGAGCAGAAAACATACAATACTCCCTGTTGTTCCCGGCACGACTCAAAATTATCCACAATGGCTCCACCATCTTCTTCGAGGACGCTGAGGAGGCCCATGATTGGGCGGATCAGAATTGCGCACAGCGTTCTGCTGAAAAGGCCACGCGTGCTCGAAGACTGAAGGCGCTGCGTTCCAAGAGACGTCGCTCGCGACAGCAACGTAGCGGGAAGGACACTACCCACGCCATGGCATCACCCGACCTGGAACAAATTATACAGGAGCGACGGAAAGCCTTACAAGCCGTGGCGGAAGTCCAGTCTTCTTCCCCCGTGGAGGACATGGATCAGGCCCCTCATCTCTTTTCCTCGGGTGGTGATGATGACAGCGAGGAGACGCAATCCAGGGTGGACTCGATTACTCCGCCCCTGGTTACCCCCCAGACCGCCGACACCATGATCTGACCTGGACACTAGTCGACTATAGGAGTGCGGCTTCCTTGCCAGCAGAACTATGGTACAACTCACGGTAGGAGTGTTCATGCATAGCGTCCACATCACCTGCCCGGATCTCTTACAGGCCAGTTGACGCGCAATAATTACACTAATGCCCTAACGGAGAACAACCTCGCAGACATGTAACGCCACCCCCATATAAGTTTTTCACGCTCTCTTCTTACATGAGAGTAAGTTTGGACGTACCGCCCCCAGCGGTAGATTCCCAGTATTGGGGCTGTTCCCCTACCCCAGTTATTCCCCCTGTGTGCTTACACCTTCTCACACTGTGTCACTAACTCCACATCCTCAAAAGGCCGCGGCAACACTCAATCGGCGTGGGCGCTTGGGGAGGACGGGATGGGCCTCGACACGGGGCTGGCAGCTAGTCCCTCTTCCCCCCCAAACCCTTCTAGCTCCCAATGGCACACCAAGGCACCATTACTATACTCACGCTTAACGTTCGCGGTATGCACACTGCATGCAAGCGATACTATGCTTACATAAAGCGCAGGAAGGCGCAGATCGCACTATTACAGGAGACTCACCTGACCGCGGGGGAAGTGGCAAAGCTGCGCAAACGCTGGTGCGGTGTCCTGTGTGCTACCACATACTCAGCCTGCGCACGGGGGACTCTTATTTGGATCCGCCCAGGGATTCCATTCCAGGAGCAGTCTAGAACGATTGACCCAGACGGGCGTTACGCCCTTTTGCAGGGGCTTCTAGATGGCCAGCCGGTGGTCTTGGGGAGCATCTATGTGCCTAATGTAGACCAGAGTAAATTTTGGGATGCGCTTTCCCTACCACTTAGCTCTTATACTCAAGCGCCTTGGATCCTGGGAGGGGATTATAATTGTGTGCAAAACACGCCACTGGACATGTCTTACCCGCCACACCCCGCATCCCCGGTAGTAGAGCAAGCCAAACGCTTCGCAGCATGGGCAGCCCACTGGTCATTGACGGATGCCTGGCGCTCAAAATATCCACCCACACGGCTCTACTCATTTCATTCCATACCACACGATCTCAAGGTCCGGCTTGACAGCTTCCTGTGTTCCACCCCCCCATCCTCCCCACCATCTTAGAGGCAGATTATCTGGGAAGGGTCTTGTCCGATCATGACGCCCACGCTATTGCTCTTGCATGGCGTCCGCCCCGACCGCCAGTGCCTACTTGGCGATTACCCAGGGACTGCCTAGAGGACCCGATCTTCCGGCAGGCACAGGCAGAGCACATACAGCACTATTTCCGAGAGAACACGCGCACAGCCACCACCCGAGCCGGGGAATGGAACGCATTTAAAGTGGTCATTAGGGGCACCTGCATTCAACACATCACAGGGGCGCGCCATGTCCTGGAGCGCCGCATACACGAAACAGAGCATGCGTTGGCCACACTAACACGCGCAGCTGACACCAATGCAGCCACTACTGCCCAAGTTGCGGAAGCTAAAACCGCATATGCTGAAGCATTAGCTGATCTCCGCCGCTATAATTTTAGGGCATACGCAGCGCGGGTACACAGAGAAGGTGATAGAGGGGGCGCTTTGCTGGCGTGGTTAGTGAAGCAGGACACAACCCTCCCACCGATCACAACGATCCGCACTGAGGGAGATACCCTAATACATACGCAGGCTTCTATCCTAGATGCATTCCTGTGGCATTACACACATTTATATGCAGCCCCGCCCCCAGTGGACGAGGAGCGCCTCGCTCGCTTCCTGACCAAATACCCTTTGTCCCGCATTGCGCGCAGTGATAGAGCAGACCTAGATGAGCCCATAGCCACAGCTGAGATTAAACAGGCGCTCCAAGCGTTAGCTACTTGTAAGGCTCCGGGGCTAGACGGTCTCCCGTTGGAATTTTACAGGACATTTGCAACACAGCTAGTCCCACAACTGGTAGCGCAGTTTCAGGCGGCAGCAGATGTAGGCCAGCTGCCACAATCCATGTGTGAATCGGTTATAGTCTCCCTCCTCAAGCCGGACAGAGACCCGCAACAAATGGGCTTCTATCGGCCCATCGCCCTCCTACTGGCTGACTACAAAATTTTTGGGAAGATACTAGCAGACAGATACGCCACAGTCCTCCCGAAACTGATCCATCCGGATCAGTGTGGGTTTGTTCCGGGTCAGAACACCTCCTACAACATCCGGCGTCTGTTTCACGTTTGGGACCAGATCCAAGACCGCTTTCCTCGCGCGGCGTTCCTGGACCTGGAAAAGGCCTTTGACACTCTTTTATGGCCTTACCTCTTTCGGGTTCTGCATCGAATGGGAGTGGGACCCCCGCCTCCTTGCCTACACAAAGCTCATTTACTCTACACCGACCTCTAGAGTGAGGCTTGGGCCCCTTATATCGCCGTCATTTCCGGTACTCAGGGGCACACGCCTGGGCTGCCCGCTCTTTCCATTGCCCTTCGCCATGGCGATGGAGCCGCTGGCAGTCCACCTTCGCAGGGAGAGCGGACGCTGGGGTGTCCCCATCCGGACACCACTCATGCGGTTTTGCTATATGCGGATGATGTGCTTATTTATATCCGCGATGTCGCGTCAGATCTCACTCCCATCATTCACCTACAACAAGAATTTGAAGCAGTGGCGGGTCTTAAAGTGAATTGGTCTAAATCAACGGTGTATCCTCTTGTTGACGCTCTCCCTCCTCATCCGTTACGATTAGGTGGCATCAAAGTCTAATGGAGCCCTCAAGCAGTACGGTACTTGGGTGTTCGGTTATACCACACACCGCAAGACTTTTATGAAGGGAACTATCGTAGGGTAATGGCTGGTATCAGGGCTTCCGTCCATTTTTGGAAAGATCTTTCACTTGCCGTCATTGGCAAAATCGCAGTGGCCAAAATGATATTGGTTCCGTGCCTGCTCTACTATTTCACCAACATTCCGGTGGTCCCAACGCGCGCCTTCTTCCATGAACTGGACGCCCTCCTTGGCACTCTTATCTGGGGCTCGGGCCGTAGGAGAATTGCCCTTGCTAAGCTCCAGTTGCCCCTGACTCGGGGGGGCTAGGCGCCCCCTCCTTTGAGGCCTATTTTCTAGCAGCCCAGCTTCAGTGGGTTTCGAGATGGACAGCGGGCCGCGCGCTGGGCGAAACAGTCACAACCACTGGGCCCACTCCAACCCCAACCATACTTCGCATGATGCTACCTGGGGCAGAGCCATTACGTGACCGGCCTCTCCAGATGACGGTGGCACGAGCCTGTCTGACACAAATACATCGACTGAATCGCGAGTCGCCCATGTACTCTCCCGTCCTGCCGCTGGTGGGGTTCCCTAGAGGCCGGACACATTACACTGCGCAAACGCTTCGCGATTGGACAGCGCACGAAGTTACGGAGGTAGGCAGTCTCTATTCGAATAGAGAACTGCAGACATTCGCAGAATTGGCAGCGGACTTTGAGATTCCCAGGGGACAATTTCTATTGCATCGGCAATTGCTAGCAGACTGTTGTATTATGTGGCACACAATAGACACTGAGCCCCCCATACACCCGGTGATGCACACTTTGCTACAGATGGGCCCGGGGCGGCACCTGGTCATTTGGATCTACAAAGCGATGCGGGCTCTGAAACCAATCATCCTCACACCCCTTCGGGAAAAATGGGAAGCTGAATTCCAGAGGCCCCTACATGACAGGGAATGGGACCGGGCATTAGATTTCCCCAAAAAAGTGTCCCGTAACTACCGTTTTAAAAGCATACAACTTCACATACTACATCGCGCCTATTTGACACCCGAGAAGCTCCAACAGAATTACCCAGATACGCCCTTTACCTGCCCCAGATGCCCCATGTCCGCTGCATCTTTTCTTCACATGTTCTGGGACTGCCCAGTGCTCCGCGCTTATTGGACCAGAGTCCACTCCACCCTTCTCACAGTCACGGGACTCACTGACATTCACACATGAGAGGCCTGCGCACTAGGCATACACAAGCGCCGTAAGTCGATGAAAGTAGAGACGCGATTCGCGTCTTTGGCGCTGTTGTTAGCTAAACGCTGCATAGTAATGCACTGGAGGGCGCCGGGGGGACCCCCGATAGCGGCTTGGCGGGGGCCGGTCAACAAATGGGGTGCCGCAGAGGAGGAGGTGCTACGTTCTGAAGAGCTTAAAGGTACCAGCAAACATCCCATATCTATGGCATGGGCTATCATATTACACTCCTTTACAGGAGGCGGCTGAGGAGCCACCGTCCCAGAGCGCTGGTTCCCCCGCGGTACATGCGCATACCGTGGTATCCGCAGCAGTCCCCCCGTAGAATAGGCACTTAATGGGCCGGGGACAGTGGCCTGGGGCATACGATTCCTATACCACTCCTGATCTGAGGTCCTTGCTCCCTTTCACAGCACGGCGCACTCAGCAGCTCAACCCGGAAGTGTTCACCCGCTGGCCCCGATTATACGATACCATTCTGGACACAGTGTACCCCTGTTCTTACTCCCCAGTTTGAAGAGTTCTGATTGTTATCTGCAAGTATAACAACAATTCACCCACAGGGCTGGCGTTGAGAATTCACGTCCACTCTTCAGTACAGACCACAGACCATCTCTCATGGACACATGCTTTATTCCCATGTACCTCTTCACTTCAGCGGGGCTACTTACTGGACTGACAGATGGGATATGCACTATGACATGGATATAACTGACACCATGATCTGTAACCAGCATGATGTTTATTACCTATGATATCCGATACATATGTACTGTATTATACAATGAAATGCAAATAAAAACGATTTTTCAAAAAAAATCTTGACTCCAATCCAAGCCGTGTTTCTCCATTTGGATTAGTGAAAATGTGGCCACTTTCACTAAATATCCAAAACTTAATAAAAATGCCTGTCAATTAGGAATCAGTTATTTAAAGGCAATTACACAATAGGAATTAGAGACTATATTTCTATATTCTCCCCAAAACGTTTCATTATGATTTCTATCAACCACTATAATCTCAAATTATTATTTCTGTAAAATTATATATTGCTAAAGTAACACATCTAAGGTAAACAAAATAAGAAAATGAGTTACTTACCTGTAACTTCAGTTATCCAGTATTGGTAACTTTTATAGATTCACATGCTTGAATCATCCCCGCCGTGGTGGTGGGAGTCTCACTGTAAATTATAATAGTAGTAATTTACATTATCATAGGCAACAATGCATTGCACAGCCACTACAGTAGCCCATCCATATCCTTTTGTAAAAAGAACCAAAGCTGAAACACAGCCAATCAGACATCAGCACCCTTTAGAACACTCCACAGAGAGACAAGACCCTCAGATTTTCTAGCAAAAGTGACAAGAGTATTTATAATAATAATAAGGGAAGCCTCTCCGGGGAGGAGGGTGGGTTGCATGTGGAACTATGAAAGATACCAATACTGGATAACTGAAGTTACAGGTAAGTAACTCGTTTTCTTATCCAGTACTGGATCTTTCATAGATTCACATGCTTGAATCAGAATAGCTAGCAGTTACCAAAGAAGAATATTTATTCAAATTTAAACTTTGAGGGTGGCGGGTACCATATAAATAACTATTAGATATACTTATAAATAGATATACATATATACATGTACATAAAAATTATTTTTAAAGGAGCATGCAAAAAAAATAAACATAGCAATAGCATGTCAACAGAATACCACTGAATTGAAATTAATTAACCACCTCCAAAACAGAGGCTTACCTTATTGAAAAAGGTTGCGTAAGACTGCTTGTCCTATTAAGGACAAAGAGGGTCGCGTGCCTCGCTTTGAGGTTTCAGATACATTATAAGCAGTAGGGAATTGTTGAAGCACCTCCAAGGGGGCATGCTGAGGTAGGTTTGGTGCAGAAAACCCCAAACAAACACAAGCCAGTAACGTTAAGTGAAACAAGTGGTGAGAACAGTCCGTCACAGTGAGATAATTTTTGCAGAGAGTCGGCCATTTGGGGATCAGCCAGTTGGTTCAGTCGCTTCCTCCAGGGATCACAGCTTCAAAAGGAGAAAGCAGGGAAGAAGACAACTGTGTGTCTGGCGGGCCTCTCCGACTCTGGCGGGCCTCTCCGACTCTGCCGGCCCGAAGCCCTCCTGCCTGACACTCCATAGCGATTCAGGGAGCCTCTGATTGCACTAGCGAACCTCCCAGAGTGGCGAGTACCACTCGCCTTTCTTTAGCAATGGTAGCCATGTCCGGTTTGTGCCTCCCAGGGACTCCTTTCTTCTTGTGCCACCTGTGCTGGTTATGGTCCATGTCATCCGGTGGGCTGGCCCTCCCCTCAGGAGTCGCCTCCTCCCTGAAACCAACTACATCGAGTGCCTCCCTGGGGGATCGTATTTGTCGCAATTTGCCCTCGTAGCGGAAGATAAGGTGAAAGGGGTGCCTCCAAGAGTACGATATCCCCACCTCTCTTAGATGCGCTGTGACAGGACAAAATTCTCTTCGCTTCTGAAGTGTAATTGCGGACAAGTCCTGATATACCACTGGCAAGTGGCCTCTGAACTGGATCGGGTGGGCCTCCTGGGCTCGGTGGAGGAGATTCCTTGAGTTGAAAATCGTGCACACATGCAAGAACGTCTGTTGGAGGGGATTTCCCAGATTTGGGCAGGCCAACTCGATGGACACAGTCTATCTTAATCTCCATACCCTAGGATGTGGCGAAACAAGGCCCCAATGTACTCCCATAAGTCCTCTCCCTCTGCTTGCGCTAGAACCCACGGACACTGTTAGAACTGGGGGTCTCTAGTTGGCTGAGGTAGGTACCTTAGGCCAAATAGGGACCCTTGCTTCTAGTCAGGCTAAGGAGGGACACACGCTTAGATAACCCCTGCTCACCCCCTGGTAGCTTGGCACGAGCAGCCAGGCTTATCTCCAAAGCAATGTGAAAAGTATTTGCAACCACACTCCCAGTAACACAGTGATAACACCACAAATGGACACCACACTGGTTTCATAAAAATAGCGGTATCTTTATAAAAGGAATACGATGAGACCAAGCATTAGAAATCCAACATATGCGTATTCATAATATTTCGCTTTACCGGTTATTGGGCCAGCAATCACTTGTAGGTTCTTGCGGTATTAATGAGCATTTCACGATCTCTAATGCAGACCTAATGCAATGCTATGCAGTTCATAACGTAGTAATAAGACAGTCCTTAATGCAAGAATCAGGCAGTTCGTAATGCAAGAATAATGCGGTTCGTAATGCAAGAATCAGGCAGTTCGTAATGCTAGAATAATGCGGTTCGTAATGCAAGAATAATGCGGTTAGCCAATCTGCGCGGTCAACTCGGGCACCCCTAGGCCCCAACAACAGAGACAACGGTCGTAAGCTTAAAGGGGCGGCCCCGGTACTGCTGGACAGGTACGGGCCGCTCGGGGACTCAGCGCGTCTAACGCGGTGCAGCGGGAGAGAGCTCGGAGCACTCCTGTACTCCTCCTGCACGCCTCCCCAGGCCACACACGCTTGCGGCTCCCGACCGGAGTCCAAGCCTTACCTGGGGGGGGCGCTGCCTCGCTCTCTCTCTCCGCTCGTCGGACGTCCTGCTGGGCAATCCCGATCACACTGCAGCTCTGTTGCTAGGCGACGCTGTAGCCGGACGGATTACGGCGCTGCCTTCTCCTTCGTTGACTATCTTGGGCAGATTCATTTCGACGAACAACGATCACGATCCCTTCCACCTTGTAGCTTCCTTAGCTTCAAGAAATCCTTTAGCGCGTTGCGGCTCGGGCCGGCGATCTTTACTCACAGCCTCAGTTACGATGACGGCTCGGGCCACAAACAGCAATGCAGCAGCGTGGACGATGTTTCACGCTGCGGGGCCAATGCGGTCACGGGGCACCTCGTAAACAGCACCACGGACCACACGGCAGTCTCAGGCGTGCAAAAAGCACACGCACACAGCGTCGCTGAGACACGGTCCTTAGTTTCAAGTAAGCCTTTAGCACGTTGCGGCTCGGGCCGGCGGCGGCGATCTTTACTCACAGCCTCAGTTACGATGACGGCTCAGGCCACAAACAGCAATGCAGCAGCGTGGACGATGTTTCATGCTGCGGGGGCAATGCGGTCACGGGGCACCTCGTAAACAGCACCACGGACCACACGGCAGTCTCAGGAGTGCAAAAATCACACGCACACAGCGTCGCTGAGACACACTTGGAAACTTTTATGTTCCTGAGTTTCCACAAAGGGGACCAGCTCTCCTCGGGCCCTTGGAGATAAGTTACTTCAGGACACAGCACACCGCAAAGTCCTCTCAAGCAGGGGGACACAGCACACAGCAAAGTCCCTTGTCCTCTCCTCAGTCAAATCAGCAAACTGCAGGCCAGCCCCAGAACACACAGCAAGGGCAGTCCTTCTCTTCAGCTATTCTTCTTTGGCAGAGGTTCCTCTTGATCACGAAGTAGTTTCAATCCTTTTTCAGTATGGATTTCAGTCTTGCGTTCAGGGGTTTCAGCTCTTACATTTATACCCCTAAATGCCTTTGAAGTCTTTGTGTTCAGGGGGCTCTGACCCCGGTCCAAACCAGACCTGGGTGTCTTCCTGCAAGTGCACACCCTCTTCCTTTGATAGTCAGGGTCTGGGGCCCAGACGCTCAGCAGGAGATGGAGCCATCCTCTGGGGGCAGCAACACAGCCCTCTTCACATCCAGGGGGCTACTCCTCCCCCACCCACATCAAACGCAGGCCAGGCTGTTGCTGTCTCATCTACTCCTCCCTGGGGTCAGGACACTTCCCAGACCCTGTCACATCCAAACCCAGACAGGCAATACACAACCAGGCAGAGGCACACAGGATGGTTTAAGACAAGAAACCAGCCACTTCTAAAAGCGTGGTTTCTAAACACACAATTCAAAAACCATCTTCACAAAAAGATGTGTTATTTAATTATGAGTTCAGGCACACTAAACTCCATCTCTCCATCTTATGCCTATGGGAAGATATGCTGGAAACATGGGACTCAGCCTTCCCCATTCTGTCCTATGGGCAAGATGGCCTTGCAACAGTGAAAAACGAATTTGGCAGTATTTCACTGTCAGGACATGGTACACACCTCAGTACATGTCCTACCTTTCACATACACTACACCCTGCCCAGGGGGGTACGTTGGACCTACTATAGGGGTGTCCGATGTGCATAAAAAGGGAAGGTAAGGCCTGGCAAGAGGGTGCACTTGCCAGGACAACAAGGCAGTTAACAAACTGCGCGCAGGCACTGCAGTGGCAGGCCTGAGATCTCTTCTTAGGGCTACTTGTGTGGGTGGCACAATTAGTGCTGCAGGCCCACTAGTAGCATTTGCATTACCAGCCCTGGCACACATAGTGCACTTTACTAGGGACTTTACTAGTAAGGCAAACATACCAATTATGGACAACCAATTACCATAACACTTTATACAGAGAGCATATGCACTTTAGCACTGAGCAGCAGTAGTAAAGTGCCCAGAGTTTTCCAGGTCCTCCGGGTGGGCCTGAAGCTCGACATGTTGCTCCTTAAGTCGTAGAATCTGATGCTGCATCATCTCCAGCTCCTCATCCTTCCCAGATTCATGTTCCTTCATTGCGGACACCCTGTCTCCAACTTCCTCGAGATCCTGATGCACCTCCAGCAGATCCGCAGAGAGCTGGATTCTCATCACCTGTAAGTCTTCCCGGAGGGACGTGAAAAGCGTAGCTATGAAGGATTTCGTGGCCGGGCTGTCGGGATCCTCGGCGCCCGATTGGAGGTCAGTGTCAAGCGTGGGGGACTTGGAGGGGGTGTGGCCAAGCCGGCGGCTAAGATGGCCGCTTGGTAGAGAAGCTCCGGAGGGCGATCCGGCTCATCGGCATTTTCCCCACACGATCGCAATGTAGACCGGCCCAACAACACAGTGCCGGCCAGCGGAATGTGCACTATACCAGCGGAGCATAGTTCCAGTTTTAAAATAGCCTGAACGGCGGAGTTACAGCCCGATACGACTGCACCGGGAGGAGCCTGCGGCTGGGCGGCCTGGCGCCTTTCCAGACTGGAGCATAAGCGAGGCCCTGTCTGCTAATGAACAATGGAAGAGTGGCCCGGCCCTAATGCAGTGAGTGGCGGCGCTTCGGCGGAGACTATGCCCCCCCCCCACACCCAGCTCTCCATCCCGGTCTCACCTGATTACGCTGCCCAGCCTCGCGCCCGCTCGAAGTCCACGCAGGGCCAGCCTACCACCGCTGGCGGGGGTGCAGGTGGCAGCGGAGAGATATCCGGACCGGGGAGGGGGGGAAAGGGGGCCCGCCGAGCATGGCGCCCCGCCGGCGGGAGCACCGCGAACCGCCTGGAAATTGGCCCTCCAGCTCCCAGTGCCCGCTGCGGACTAGGGCCTTCCCCGCGCTGCTACCAGGCACACTCTCCTCAATATGTTTCCAGCTACACGCCTGCCTACATCGCCTCAGCTTAGCCGTCGGAGCGCTGCCCCTTGACGAACCCAGAGTGCGCGAGCTGATCTAGTGCCTGCCCACTGTGGCTCCTCATTGATGGGCCTTACGAACGCTTTGGGACCCTGATGTAGCCTTCACACCTGGTATCTGCACCGCGTCCCTGCTCAGTCCTTTTCGGCAGCTGGGGCAGGCCTGGGCACGCCATTCTGACAGTGGGCCCCCTGGTCGGCTTCCTGCGTCACACAGGCAGAACTTGCAGCGGCCATCCTACCAGCATACGCAGCTGGAGTCTTATAGCCCACCGCTGCTCCTTGCCCATTACAATTGGGGCACAACTCGGGACCGCCATCTTGCCTCAAGATCCTGCGACGCATCGGTGCCTGGAACTCCCAGTGCGGCATGGGCCGCAAAGACCCCAAACAGAGAACCCTCCCCTTCGAGAAAGTACCAGACAAAACGCCTTTGGATTCCGCCGAAATGGGCGATAACACACACGCCGCGTCTGCTGAGGCGGCCTCCGCGTCCATGTTGCAAGAAATGAGGGCAGGCTTCAAGGCCCTAGACTCTCGTTTTGACGCACTCGACAAGAACATTGCAGGGCTGGGAGCTAAAATCCAAGTGCATGATCGACGGCTGGATGTAGCGGAGGCCAGCATCTCCGACATTGAAGACGGGACTGCACAGTCGCTCAAGAGATTGGAGCGAGTGGAACGTATACTCAAGGAAGTCGCCATTAAAAACGAGGATTTGGAGGCTCGCAGTCGCCGTAACAACGTCCGCATCCTGGGGGTTCCGGAGACGACGGCCACCGGCCGCATGGACCTTTTCGTGGAAACTCTGCTTATCGATCTTTTTGGCAAAGACTCCTTTACTGCTGGTTTCGTGGTGGAGAGGGCCCATAGGTCACTGGGCCCCAGACCTAACCCTGGTCTCCCTCCCAGACCCATAATAGCTCGCATCATGAATTTCAGGGACCGTGACACAACGCTGAGGCTGGCCAGAGAGCGGGGGGACTTGACCTGGCAGGGGTCAAAACTGTCCTTGTATCCAGACTTCACATCGATGGTTCAGGAGGCCCGGCGTAAATTTAATGGGGTGAAGGCCACTCTGCGAAACCTAGGCCTCAAATATGGCATGCTATACCCAGCAAGACTGAGAATAGATGTAGGTGGCAGGGCTCGAATATTTGACACTCCGACTGAGGCTCAAGAATTCTGCCGCACATATAAACAACGGAACAATTAATCCTCCGCGGAAGGGAGTCAACCTTCCCCGCCTCATAGCGGCTCGGATGACAGTGCAGAACTCTTCTCCAACTCAGGCACTGGTTAACACGTTTGCTGGATTTAAATCATTCTAATGTATACAATTGGGAAAATGTTATTCATTTTTGCATCATTGCGTTATCTAGCCGGTCTTCGACCCGGCGTTGCCACCCCCACATGGTGTATACGTTGAGTTTGTTCCTTTCTACACTGGGGTACTGTGTTTGGGCAACATCAGTCAAGCTTAAAGTGGACTTGTACTTCTTATCTGCTTGTTTACAGAGGGTGATACCAAAGGGGATGATGGACGGAGCGTTAGAGCAAATCAAACACTCACCCCCAGTCAACTGATCTGGGTTTAATCCATCATCATTCTTTAGCTCACTCCACCACCCCAGAGGGTTGGCCTCCTTTGGGTTGAAAGGTGGCTGGGAGGGGGGGTTGATTGGAATGTTCACTTCACCAGTTGTAATTCGCACCTTCGTTCACTATCGCTAGCAATATTGCGCACTCATCGCTGTTATGTCCAATTGGACTACACGCCCTTTTCTGATGGCACGACTGGGTAACGTTGAGGGTCCCTCAGCACTCTCCCTGATTTCGTGGAATGTCCGGGGACCGGGGACTCAATGACAACCGTAAACGACGGCAGGTGCTTCATTACCTGCTTCGACACAAAGTAAACATAGCCTATTTACAGGACACACACCTCCTCCCCACAGATGCGGCGCGATTCGGCGCCAGCTGGGGAGCACTCAGGTTCTTTGCCAACTACAGCAGCTATGCTAGGGGCACTGCCATTTTAATACACAAGAGGGTCCCCTTCAGTTTCAGTGACGTTGTCCGTGACCCGGCAGGCAGGTACATCATTGTCACTGGCTCCCTAGGTGGCCACAAGGTCGCCCTGGTCAATGTTTATGCCCCGAACACTGATTCCCCCGAGTTCTTCCATGCGCTGAATGCCCAGCTAACGAAACACGACCCTCATAAATTCTTGTTGGGAGGGGACCTTAATTAGCTATTTGACCCTAGACTTGACAGCACATCACGGGCCCCTGACTCCAAACCACGGGCGCAGCGAGCTCTGACGGACCTCTGTGAGCAACACACACTTACAGATATATGGCGGAAGCGAAACCTGACTCTCACTGAATACACTCACTTTTCAGGTCAGCATAACACCTGGACCAGGATAGACTACTGGCTGCTCTCACCTGAATACACAGACTGGTTCGACTCACTCACGACGCTCCCTAGGACGTACTCTGATCACTCCCCGATAGTGTTACGTTTGAAACTCCCACGGCCAGAGGGACATGAACGACAATGGCGCTTCCCCAGCAGGGCCCTGCATGACGAACTATTCAAGGCTGAGGTACGGGAAGCCATAGAGGACTATTTCGAGATCAACACCGGTTCCGTGAGTTCCTACGCTGTATTATGGGAGGGTTTCAAGGCAGTTATTAGGGGTGTATGTATCTCCAAACACGCTGGGGTGCTCAGGGACCTCCGCAATACGTTGTCACGCATTGAACGAGAACTCACTACGCTTGACTCAGACCCCATGGGGACCCTAGACCCTGCAGGTCAGGCAAAACGATTAGCCCTACTGTCGGAATACAGAGACATCGCGGACCGGGAGATATTATATCTGGGGAAGTACCACACAGCCAGGCGTTATGGAGAGGGGGAAAGACCGGGGAGGGTGCTAGCACACATGTTGAGGCCTCCGTATAGCAAATCGTACATCACTGAACTCCACGCCGCCTCTGGTCACGCACTTCGCACTACCCCTGATATCCGCGACGAGTTCCTAGACTATTACACTTCACTGTACACTTCCAGAGTCGGGTCTGACGGTGCAGCCCAGAATGACTATCTCTCCGAGATCGCATTGGTCTACCTGGAAAGACATATGCAGAAATTCTTGGCGGAGCCCATATCGGAGGCCGACGTCACACTCGCCATCGACACCATCCGGGGCTCCACAGCACCTGGGCTGGACGGCTTCACATTATCACTAGCTGGACGGGTAGCAATTCTAAAGATGGTCGTACTGCCCAAATTCCTATATCTCTTCAATAACATCCCCATACCGCTCACTGACTGTTTCTTTCGGACATTGCGATCGCACCTCACCCGGCTGGTTTGGGGTGGAAAGCAGCCACGGGTCCGCTGGTGAATCATCACACTCCCATACGACAGGGGGGGTACAACGTACCGGACTTACAATTATATTATTTAGTGGCACAATGTCGCTATGCGCACGCTTGGTTCCACCCTGACGCAAGAATACCGTTTCTGCGGCCAGAGGCGGATCTCGTTCTTCCTGATCGGCTGTCCACAGTCCTTCCTAGGGGCTTCCCGCGCGACCCACACGACATACAAACGGTGTCTACCACCAGCTGGGCGTGGGAAAAATTGAGAAAGTTCACCGGCGCTCTGACCCTATACTCCTCCGCCCTTTCCTCTACCCAACGCTAGGTGGTTCCCGATTTATGGGGAAGGCCTGGTGCAACACACATTGGCTACCTTGGGCATAGTCAAAGTGGGAGATCTATATCCTGACGGACATGTATTTTCCCTAGACGACGACGCACGGTATGTTGACTGCAGTTTTATGACTAGATTTGTTATGACTCGAATGCAATCGGCCCTGCGGGCGATGCTCCCCACGTTTCCAATTGAACCGGAATCGTTTCCCCCACTCACTCTGGTGATAGAGAAACCTGACGGAGCATGCCTCATTTCTAAAATGTACAAAGCTTGCGCCGGTATGAGACCGATGTGTGACGACAGGCTCCGACATTACTGGGAGGCGGACTTGGGCGGTCCAATAACAGACGACCAATGGTCCAAATGATGTACGGCCACCAAAGAAATCTCCCTTAACAGCAGGCACAAGCTTCTCCATTTTAAATTTCTTCGTCGTGCCTATTTTACGCCTGCTAAAGCACATAGGATAGATGCATCTAGGCCACATACCTGTTTAAAATGCGCTGCTCCTCACGCCGATTTCATCCACCTGGCGTGGACTTGCCCCAGATTACAGACCTACTGGGTTGACATCCACTCTACACTTGGGAAGATAATTGGCTTACCTCTCACTCCTATTCCTGAGGTTGCACTGCTGGGGTACACTGTGAACTTTCCCAAGGGGGTTAGACGATTTGCATCGCTGGGACTACTGCTGGCCAAACGGGAGGTTGCTATACACTGGGGTAGGAAAACAGTACCCAAGGTACAGGACTGGCTGCGCAGTTTAGCTCATTGCAACGTTAATGCGGAGGCCTATGCCAGTCTCATGCCCCCCACGTCCCGCCCCAGGGATATATGGGGCCCATTCCGGAAATATGTGGAGGATACTGTGCGAGCCACCAACTCTCAGATGGAAAGCGGTATTGTGCCCGAGGGAGTGGGGTGATCGGCTCAGTGGCATTTACATACACGCCGGGGGTGACAGTTGGTGGCGTGGTGTTGCTGTGCATCTCTGCTGAAGGTCCTTTTGGGCGTAAGTATCCTGCGCATCTGTGGATTGAACGGGGATTGGGCTTGATGAGAGAATTCTTGAATATGATATCTGATGTTATGATATTTCATTTTGTGAGTCATGCCCCCTACAACTGTATAGCACTACTGGGCTGGACATGTAGATCTTGGACAGTGAATTTTTACGATGTGATGAACGAGGTGATTTCATTGTACAATTTGAATGTGTTATATATTGGAAAATAAAGTTAAAAAAAAAAAAAAAGCCTGGGAGACTTCGAGGAGACCCCAGCAGCGGCAGGCCTGGTGAGCATTTCCCTGAGTGTCCGGTCCTTCTTAGATCGTGCAGCAGACATAACGAGGGTCCCCTTGCAAGCACGCCAGACCCAGGAACAGCGGGGGACCCGCAAATCCCAGGCACCAAGTTCCCCCACTAGAGCAGAGATTGTCAGGCTTGTAGGGCACCTCACCCGGTGACTAATTGGAGGAGGAACTTCCAGTAAAGCGCCAGGCCCAGAAAAAAAGAGGACAAGCGACCGCAGTCTCCGCCAAAGCCGTGCAATGCGCTGGGGCCCACCACAACAGTTACCTCATAGGGACGGAACCGCCAACGCCAGGCACTACTCCCGACGTCACGCGGGCCGCCTCACTGCAACTAGGCCTTCTCAGGTAGGAGCCCACAGGCCCGCGATCCCCGCCGGTACTGCTCCATGTGAGTGTGGTGGTGCGGAAGGGTCACACGGCCACAAACTTCATCACCCCGCCCCCCCCTATGAATTGAATGGCAGGATTGGGCGGCGCCCTGGCCTACCTCGCATTCTGCCGCTCTCAGATCAGGATTCTGCATCACCGCCTTCCTCCTTCTGCCATCCCAGGAGCCAGCCCAGCCTCCGGGAGCCACCCCCACTGCAGTCTCTCCGCTCCCGCTGCTACTGCCTGCCGGCCCTCTTCAACACAGCAGCAGCACGGTTGCACAGCCAGCAGGCCCTGGGACACATCTCAGGATGCCTCTGGCCGTGCAAGGTTGCTAGTCACGCAGGGGAGAGGCAGGGGGGGGGGCGGTGATCTCTCGCCGATCTCGGGGTCTGCTTCCCAGCGCTGATTTTCAGGTAGGTCGGCGCTGTCAGCAGCTTCTGCTCGTCGGAGAGACCGAAAGGTGCATCTCACCCGACTGCCATCTTGGCCACGCCCCCCAAAACCTATTTGTTTAAAGAGTAAGGTGGCTTGTTATCTTCCTGAGGGCCATTCTCCTCAGCACCGGGACACTCTCGTAGTATCCAAGTGCTTTTTAAATTCATTCATTCAACTGCCTAGCTGACCAGTACCAACTGAACCTGCCCTGGACACTGCTGCTAACTGCTGCTGGAGTGAGTCCTAATTCCCAAGTGGTGCCCAACAGGGCTTGCACGCTTGGCTGGTGTTGGAATGTACACCTCCTGTCCCAAACTGCAAGATCTGGGAGTTAGAAACTTTTTGCCAGACTAGGACCTTTGACGAAGGTGCAGCCATCTAATTGCCAGTCAGCCTCAGTCTGCTAATTTCCCCACTGAAGGAGATCTGGCTTCCAGAAATGTGCTAAGCCATAACAACAAAAGGCTTCATCTGGATCGACGCAGAGCATCTGATTGGCGCGGAGGCCTTCCTGGGCACAGACTTCGCCAGATAAGAGCTTTCCAGCTTTCGTTGACAATCACATTAGGACCCCGCTCTTCGGCAAACCCACCGTTGTCAAGCCCTGCATCGGATCAAACTTGCATGTTGCCTCACCAACAATAATTTTTTCGCCATAAAAGTTTCTAAGTCAGAAGGTAAACTTTCCACCAAGACGAACCTGGACCCTGTATTTGACACGCGCTCCATCGAGGTCGGTCTTAACTTTAGGCTTTTACCCACTCTAGCGCAACTAGGTAACCATGGTTGGCACCATTAGTTTGGGATTTTTGTTGTGTTTTCACTTTATTACTATTTGAGCACTGCATAAATACTTTACACATTGCCTCGAAGTTAAGCCTGACTGGTTAGTCTCAAGCTACCAGAGGATTAAGCACAGGTTTAGTTAGTGACTTTAGTGGTTCACCCGGACAAGGATTGTGATTATTTCACGTGGATTTTCACCCCCTGGATTAATACTCCAATTTCTCACAGCAACTCAATCCTGGCTCAGTGCCTTAATTAGTCAGGGAAGGAAATCTCTTCTTACCTGATCTTCATATTCTCCATACTTATCCTTTCTCCCCATCACGCCTTTCCCCACCTCTTCAGACACAAGATCAGAAAGGAACACAGAGGCTAAATAACTCTGCAGATCCGGAGCACACATTGGGAAGAAAAACCCCAACCTCTAAAAAGCAGCCACAGGATCATGCATGCCGCTTTCCGCTGAAAGATGTCCAATCTGTAAATGTGACGCTGACCAAGCTGCAGTCGGATAGCAGCCACCGCAAAAACTAATCCTTAGCTCAGATATCATCCATGAGATCTCAATGCCAATCTACCTTAAAAGGACAATGCCTGTGTCAGTCTTAATAGGCTAAAGAGTGCCCTAAAAATGTAGACACACCACTGCATACCACATTGTTTAAGAACATCAGCTTACTTCAGCAGTTTATTTTTTAGTTACGAGTTTCAGTCCACTGTGAAGGTTAACAGAATGCAGCACTTAAAACTCTTCTGGGTACAATCTCCAGTTATGTGAACTAATAATTGAAGAAAATGTAAGACTAGTACCTCAGAATCCCAAGCAGACTCTGCATCATCCTCTTCCAGCCCAAGTTCTGACATTAAAACTATAGTACCGCAAGGAAAATAGAGTAAAAAACTATATCAATTATAAAGGATGCATTTTTCAAACAGAAGAGGAGTTCTTTTAAAAACAGTTCTATCTTATACGTGATCAGACATATAATATGAATTACACCATTTCTGTTAAAGAAAAAACTTATTTAGCTAATTTCATAAAAGAACTTGAAAGTTAGATACCCATTAAAACAAACAATAATATTATAAACAACAGCATAAATAACAAAACAAATATGCAGTAAAATATTTTTTTCACTTGTGTGTATTAACAAATAGTCATTTAAATGCCATGGGGAAGAAGCGCAGTTATGATTGGAGCTAAAGTCCACCCCTCAGTACTGCTTGCGGAAGCCTTTTTTCTGGTGATTAAGCTCCAGCACACAACTGTACTGATAGATTTAAAAACAGATTAGAAAATCCACCACAAAAGTGTCACAAGCTCACTTAACAAAAAGGCAGAACCTTAACAACAAAGCAGAAACACTAGTAATGGGGCTCAGGGAAAAAAATAATCAATGTAGTGAAATAACTATCAGTGTTCACAATTAAAGAAAGAACACGTTTCAAATCTTTAATAATTATGCGCAAAGTCTGTATGGCAAAGAATGGTGAATCATTTGTAGTCTTTCCTGTTATCAGTTTCGATTTGCTGGGAATTCTGGTGGTTTTTTCCAAGTGCTTTCTAATGTTTTCAGACATCGTAAAAATCTGTGGTTGTCAGTGTGTATTCTTTTTTACTCTGTACATAATTACGTGGATGGTGTTTTTCCATAGCTTATAAAGAAATATGTCATTTCCTTTTCCCTCCTCCCCATATTCCTTCCTATTGCCAATTATTTTTACATGCTTTCTTGCTCCTAAATTCCTTATTTGTACCCCATCATTGAATTTGGTCTGTCAAGCAACTTTTCATTTATTTTTTTTTACACTCCCAGCCTGCCTATTGGGCTTTGTCCATGGGATTTTGTGTTTACTTGAAAGCCAGCACAAGGACTCAAAGCACAAAATGGTGAAGAAACAAATGGAAAAGCACTTATATTTCAGCTATACAAACTTTACTCGTTCATGTGTACCACTGAGATAGAGTCCTTTACAGTACTAGGAAATGAAGATGCAGTAGCAAGAATTATATAAAGCAACAAACTAATTGTATGGATAAACTGACAGTTAAATGATATGGTATGTAACATGCTTCCTCTATTCTTATCTTTTATATTCATTCACATTTATTATCATGCTTTGCCAAGGACTGGAGCATTTTCAAATCCATGTGACAACAGGAGTCTGAGTATAATTACACTGACAGTTTTGTCTCAAAACCCAAATGTTAGGTGGTGTTTGTTTCTCAAGGATTATGTATATTTAAACAAAGAAAAGTTACAGAACTGTTTCGTCAACTTGCCTTTCCTACTAGCAGAATTTCCCAATTTTGATGACACATCATGAGCTGGAGGCTCAGCATTTCTCGAGGGTAATGAGTGCTTGGCAGAATCTTCACTCACACCTTCACTCTTCTCTTTAGATTCCTGCTAAAAGTACAAAAGATTGAGAGAGAGAGAAGCACGATGTATACTTACTGTAAAGTACACATACACAATAGACATGGTTATCAAAATTCTGCAAACTCCCTTCACAGACAGGCCTTGGCAACAGTTCACTGTAAGATTACATCTTGGGCTTTCTCATGTTTGAACAGATGTTTTTGTTTACACTAAGCAAAATTATAAAGCCTGTCGTGTGTTTCCTACATGTACACTGTCGTGTTACCTATGTTAGCTTAACTATGCACGTTGTAGGCCGCTTTGCTTTTCACAGGTTGCCAAAGGACAAGCTTGTTTTTGTGCCTCATTGTATTTTCACATATAGTCTGCACATATTTTTGCATTTAGTTTTCTTCCTGTGATTTTACCTGTACAGCCTAGACAAGGTCAATCAACACTACTCCTTGTTAATCTATGTGGTCGGACACTAGCACCTACACATAATATGAACACCCAGCTGTTGTTTTTGAAAACACATGTTTTGTCATATAACCTAGGACGTGTCGTTCTAAACACACAGAGCGGAGACTTGCACAGCAAGCAAAGTTCCTGAGATCAAAGAACCACGTCAGCGGGGATATAGAACAACTATCCATGTATGCTAAGGTATGGGGTCCGCTGCTAAGCTCAGAGATCTATAATCATTTAGCTTTTGTAGTGAGGGTGGGTTTAGGCAAATCTGTCAGATAATATGACGGGGCTTTTTATTGTATAAGGTCTCTTAACAATGCTAATGACATTACTGACCTGTATTTGTTTGCTAGTTGTGGCGCAGTTGTTGCATATTAGAGTACCATAGTTTAAATGAACATCATAAACTGTCATCGTGCCTCATTTCTATTTATTGTGGACAAATACGAGTGAGAGAACGAAAGAGGGTGACCTGCTACTGCGATCCCCGAGAGAGTCGGGAGTGTTGTGTTCTGGGGTGCCAAATCAATTGTCTCTCTGGAAAGTTTAGGAGGGCAAGTGAGTCACTATGAGCTACTCGGATTTGGACCAACGGACCCACAGATACTGATCGGGTATGGTCCCTCAGTCCCTACATGCTGACGTTCTATGGTCCTAAGCATAGTTCTGTTCTAAAGCAGAATTCCTGCAACATGGCGTCGCCAACGTTTGGTCTGGTACTTATTTGCAGGTCTCCTGAGTAGAGCTGGTGCATGTCCATGATACCCTTGCACCTTTTTCCAGAGGCATCCATGGTGTTGGGGCTTAATCCGCCACAGTGTGAATACCACTTTGAATCCATTTCTGCTTTTCTGATGGCACAGCCTGTGGTCCTTCCGCTCAACTGCAGATCTGCTGTTTACCCACATTTAACCCAACATGGGCTTCCTGATGCAGGTGGGTCCTATTATTTTTATTGTTGCAGTGGATGGGGCATTCTGCTTTGAAGTTTTTTATTCTGGGGTCACGTTTCTGGCTAGGGATGGTCAATCTAATACATTCCATACATACACCTCCAGCGCCTAAAGCATATAGACTTCCTGCGCTTGAGATTCGTCTCATCTACTGGAAACACCAAAATTGATTCCTTTGCGCCCTCCCCCGCCTGTACGTTTGGGTCCCCTTAGTAATGAAGGGTGACCTGGCCAGACTTAGCTGGATATACACCTTACCCTGATATGCAAAATCAAAACTTGCTTCAAACACAAGCATTATATCATGGTCTAGTGATCTTTTACAGACTCTTAAGTCAGTTTGTTTCGCGCACCTTGGTTGCAGGACCAGCTCGCGTTGGCCTTCAAGGGCAGGCCAAACTGCTGCCAGTGCCTACCATAGGTCCTACCTTTTGTTAATTCAATTATGGGCAAAAAAACACTAATCATGAGGAAATTCCATTCGGGTCCACAGGACAAGCACATCATTTCGACTATGTGTTTACCCAATGGGATGGTTGCCGGTATTGGAGACTAACACCTGGGGGGGACAATTCTTGCTGCGGTCTACACTGTCATCCACGGCACTCCCTCAATGTCCATCTTATCAGGCGTACTCAAAGAGATACAGAATGAACACGGGGCAGGTGTAGCCCTGTTCGAAATGATTCTGTCTAATGTTAAAGGCCAAAGCAGCCCCTCTGGCTATATGCCAGCGGCTCACATTGGTTGCACCAGCCAACCGTGAAAGCGTGTTGCCTATAATTATTGCTGATGTGCTATACATCCTTAGGACGCAATAATTTGTGAACCAGATCTAACAAACCACCTCTTGGCAAGCCTAGTACAGACAAGGAAGCCGAGCCGGCCTGTGAGTTTGTTAGAAAACCGTGGGATGAATCTAAACAACCACAGAAAGGTAAACTTAGTTGAGGTACTCCACCATGGGAGTCCTCTGAGAGGCTGTACGATTTTAGATCACACTAAAATCAAGACTCCAGACAGGTAACAGGTTCCTGATACACATTCTCCTTGTCCCATCGAGGAATCGTCTGATCAGCAGTACGACAGAGAAGGGCGATCTGAACGCAAACAAGAAGAGTAAGTGAAACCGAAAAGGGAGACACCACACTTGTCTGACGGAAAGATAAAGCAGGAGGATAGACATCCTCAATATAGAGCCCCATTTCAGAAAAAGAAAGTTGTGGCTTTAACCACTAAATATGCCACAGACAACGAGAACACTCCTCTGGAACAGGAGTTGGCCGGTGACTCTCCTCAACAGCGCGACAGAGGTCACTATAGTGCGTCAGAATCTCCAGAAGTTTCTAGTAGCAAGAGCAAAGGATACTTTTGTTACAGTTGAGACTGCAGATACACGCGTAGCCCCTCCAGATAGATTATATCATTTAGATATTCAAATAGAAGGTGACGTACAACACACCATTAAAGCAATTTTCTGGGAAAATTTTACTTTGTCTTATGACATCCTGTTGGTGGAAGTCGATAGGCCCCCACCATTTGTACGATCACCCCCTTCCCCCGCAGGAGAGAATGTTATTCAACCTGCTTTTTCTGCTCTTGTCCCTGAAGTCAAACAAGCTTATGCAGCAGAGTGGGCTCTTGCACTAGCCCCTGTGCTCTATCTCAATCATGTTGGCTGAGGATAAGGATTCTCCCTATCATGTTATACCTTTAAGGTCCATCCCGCAAGTTCAACCACCATATCCCATTAAACGAGATGCTAAAGCACCCGTTAAAGACATACTTTCCCAACTGGATGATCAGGGAGTAATTGAACCCTGTGTCTCTCAAATGAATAATCATTTTTTCCTTTTTTTAAACAGGATCATTCCTATCACATTGTCTTAGACTACAGACATTTAAACAGTCATACACGCACATTTGTAGTGCAAAATACACATAGTATGGCACCAATTAATAATATAGTCCGTAAAAAATACAAAACCACATTGGACATTTCCAATGGTTTTTTCAGGGAATAATCTAGCTCCTGAAAGCCGAGATTGGACCGCTATTAGCATTCTCGGTTTTCAAATGCGATATGGATGTATCCCAATGTAAGAATAGCCCAGGAGTATTTGCTTCACGCATTGTCAATTCTTCATGATATTGACCCTGACGCGCTGTCCAAAGTAGGTGATATCTAATTAATGGACGAGGAATTAAATATCCACTTGGCCAGAGTAGATGGCATATTATTGAGATTTCAGAAAATTGCCTGCAAGTTCAACTTTAAAAAATCTAATTTAGCTTTTCCAACTGTCCTTTCCCTAGTATATGAACTTACGCATGGAGGGAAAGAGTCTCGACCCACATTTTTGGGAATTAATACACTCTGAATTTTCCGCTGCATGCTGGACATCAGAACACACAGATATGCTCACATATTTGCAGTCTGACTCGCTTGCGTACACTTATCAATACAATTAACCTGGTCATTTGTATTTTGCCTTGTGCAACTGGATTTACTTACCTCACATCTAATGAAGGTGAGACAGTGCCAATACCATATAATTCACATTTATATTCAAATGCAGAAATGTGTTTTGCTTCCACTGAATAAATACTGACTGCAGTGCAGATGGCCATCCTTAAAGAATGGTCACTTGCACAAGGAAAACACATTATTGCAGTTACTCCCACCCGACCTTAAAGGCCGTCACAAAAGCTAGCGTTCCAAACGCTAAGGCTCTCCATCCTAAATGAATACAGTGGGCAACATCCTTAACAGCTGTTGATGTAGACTTTGTCTTTGACCCTTCTTTACAGACCCAAGAATTTCACCAGCATGAGCATGTTTATCCTATGCCCTTTACTGTTTTGCCTCTGAACAGTATAAATATATTATTTACACTGGGAGTTCAGCTCAAGCTGCTATAGGTTCTAAAAACAATACTCAGCAGCATGCGCTATTGTTATTGGTTTTACGTTGGATGGCGATTTCCAATCTCAAATAACTCGCACGCAGTGTTTAGGGGACTGCACTGTGCAGTTGGCTGAACTGAAGGCTTTGCTTCTTACACTTGAACATACGAATCCTGAATTCCCCACACTTATAGTGTGTGATTCGTATTACTGTGTACAGTCCTTTAAAGATAATTTACATTACTGGCAACAAAATGGATTCAGAGATTCTAAAGGTCACACAATCAAGCATAAGACGCTTTGGGTTAAAGTGGCAGACCTCACAGAAAGGTTGCTGCGGACTCATATAATACATACGTTGCGTCATCAGCGTGTGGGAGCACACGCTGTAGGTAATTCCCCGGCTGATGAAACAGCCAAATTTGCAGTTGCTATACAGCTACAGTAGCAGCAATTACTCGTTCTAAAACTCGAGTAGATAATGATATCTTGGCTGCCATTCATGCAAATAAAAACGGTCCCCCTTTTACCTAGGGGCTTTCCTTCTAAATATTCTTGTCACTTGAATGAAAAGAACATCCCTTTTTTAACGATTCCAGGTGTTGGCGATTATTTGATTCCCAACCAATATCGCAGACTTGCTTTTAGCGGCACATGAAGATGTTGCTTCGGCACATGCTGGGATGGCGGCCACAACCTCGCTGCTACAGCAATGTTATTGGTGGCAAGGCTTATATCATAATGCCAAGAAATACGTCCTGTGTTGTGGCATTTGTCAACAAATTAAAGCTTCCACCGTGGCTCATCCACCACAGACACACCTGTTGATCTCCAACAAGCCTTTCGGCTGCATTTATTTGGATCACTGTCGTCCACTGCTTTCAGATTTATTTTGGTTGCAGTCGATTCTTGCTCTAGGTTACTCGGGGTTTGGCCACAGTGCTTGGCAGATGCTCAAACTGTTATTAAAGACCCGCATGTCTTTATCGGGATACATGCATACAGTACATTCCAATCGGACCAGGGTCCAGCTTTCGCGTCAAAAGCATACCAGGATTCTATAGCATCCTTGGGTGTACAGGTGCATTATTCTTCTCCACATAGGCCCGAGGGCAATTCTGTTTGTGGAAAGAATGAACCGTGAGTTAAAGCAGTCCTTAACAGCAAGAGTATTAGGCACTGGGTGTAGCTGGATCCATTACCTACATTGGGTTCAACGATCTCTAAATAACCTCCCTAAAAGATCTCTGGGGGGGGTGGGCCCATATGAAGTTCTATATGGCATTAAGATGTATGTTCCTGACCTTGACGGTCCAGACATTGTGGAAGCTGATGTGACCTTTGACGCAGATAATAGTTGTGCTGTCTTACAACATCTACAAAGGTTTTGTGATGCCCAATCAAGCGAACAATTGAACACGTCTCCCTTTTCAAGTACTGATGTGAAACCTGAACCCTCCGGCAATATTTCAAAACCTAGTGATCTCGTTTGTGAAAAAGGTGGCAATTAAAAAGGAATTCAGGCCATCATACTGTGCACTGATGACCGTCCAAGGCACAAGAACTGTGATCCTGCCACCACTTCCTGGTTCTAAAGACAAAAGGTTTGTCTCCATTGAACATGTCAAATTACACCATGTGGCTTATTCTAAATAGTAGGCCACGGGGTGCCCGTGCTACTACACAGAACGTTCCCCTACAGCTGGTGAGCATCACCAAAGCGGTTTCTCCCCGGCTGGGGAGGGGAGGTGGTTTGGGGAATTGAGTCCGAATTCGAAAATACGACAGAAGTGAGTACTGTTCTTACTACTGCGTCTTCTGCAGCTGAAACCATTTATACTGATCCACCATCGGTGGAGCCAACATTTTTGAATTTTTCGAGTCCTGTTACAGAACCGGGGCATCCTGTTTTTTCAACTAAATGCTTCTGGGTATTAAATTGATAAAGATGATATTTCTTCAGGCAGTTCTCTTTTAAACATTCCTCCAGCAGGGATCTGTGTTTTCATTTCATGGTTGAAACGCACTTATCTAGTCCCACCTTGGATAGATGTTTGGATAATGAAATATAATGAAATTTGGATAATGAAATTTGGAAATTGTTCCAAATGGAAGCTGTCGCACGTTTAAGACAAATTGATCAGGACAATCTGGATAAAGTACTTGCTGTTTTAGATGACAGTATTAATACACTGTCCTCTCGCATTTATAATTTGAATAACATTGTGTCATCTGTTATTGATATTATGCAAAGTGACATGTCACTATTGTATCACGGGTAAAGTCAGCTTAGATCTATCATTCAGTTTAGCTGGACACTTCAAACACTTAAGAAGAATGGGTGCGTACCATGGCGTTATCGGAATTTCAGTACCTTATTTTCGCCTTTCAACTCGACACGAAAACAACTGATGGCAATGAAAGATGCAACATATACAATGCTGCATTTGAAGAAGTTCTAACAACTCCCATTTACCTTAGCCGAAACAACTTCAGGAGTATGGTTAATACAAGGTGTAATATCATTACCTATCTCAGCATTTCAATTCACAGCTTGCGTGAAACATTTCCCTGTTGGTAGATATGTACCCCTAGGAGGCAGCTTTATTCATGAATTATGGTCACTTGCATTTACCTATCGCTGTGTAAGTATCCCTTACTGGAAAGGAATGAGACTCACACGTATACAAGCAAGTTACAGTGCACGCCACATGTAATGCTTCCGTAGAGAATCTGGCCTGTTTTTTTTAAAGGAACCCAGTACCAGCAATACTTCCGCTTCTAACTGTCCTTTCAAATGGTAGCTATTTAATGCCTAATGATTAAGACTGCTGTGGGATGCGGGCGGGAATTCCATATATAGTTTATCAGTTTCTCACCGCATCAAATGTTGTAATAATGTCCTCTTTCCGCCCACGCAAGGAGTTGTCGAGAGCCTGCTGTGGCCTTCCATTCCACCTTTGAAGGCAGACTTTAATAGCTAAGCAGACTCAAAGCACTATTATTTCAAAAAGAAGTAGCTCTCACGTCTGCCCGTGAGACCTTCGAGTTACAAGTTGCCCGAACATCCTGCGAGATACAGGCACTGCTAAACACAAACCTCCCACTACATTTTGGCAAATTAATTCATAGAATTTTTAACGCCGATCTTGCGCATTTTTTTAAGGTTATAGACTCCAGGTAGGTCACTTTGTTCCAAACTATTTTTAGAGTAATACCGACTTTTATCAATTCTCTTTTTTCTAGTGTGTTCCGAGGACTCCCGCTGCTGTTATTCCTCATTTGCGGCTTTTTGATCCTATTTTTGCTTCTCTGCAATGGATGTTCCTTTTGCAAGCACTCTGGAACAACCAACACTCCAGCAGTGTTGTGAGTGTATGCTTTGATACTTTGGAATCTTGTTGCTTCAAGAATTAGATCTTAATTGGTCGCTAACATTCGGACCTGCTGGGTTTACCTGCATGCAACCCGTGTTTCGCTGTCTCTGGTGCCTCTTCGACTGAGTACCAGATATTTGCCTGGCTTTGCAGACGCCTGCTCCCATAGACATGGAACTGCTGAGGAGTCCTTTATTGACCAATTGTCAAAGTAGTCCCTTGGGTTAGCGGCTTCTCCATCATGCGAGGTATGAGTCACTCCTTGAGGAGATGCGCGCATCGGCAGATGGATCGCTAAACACTAGCCCTATTAACAGGGATGCAGGTTATTTGGTATCTGTCTCGGCATCAGCTGAGACCGAGGATCATGTCTGTTCTCTGGAACTTGTGACCTGGGTTGTCGATCAATCATCTTCTGCAGAGTCGGAATCCGTCCTGGAGGTCCTGGCTTTTGAATTTGCGAGTGACATTATGGATTCCTCCGACATCATAATTTGGTTACCTTTTTTTAAATTGCCATATTGGATTTTTATATTTTTCTAATTCATAGTATGAACATGCTTAGAGCACATGCTATGAGTTTGCTCATCTTGTGATCGCATACATTTTAATTAGCTGTTTGTGGTGCTATTGCCCCAACCAAAGGGAGGGTGGCGTGTGTTTCCTACATGGACATTGTCGTTTTCCCTATGGTAGCTTAACTAAGCACGTTGTAGGCCACTTTGCACACGCTACCAAAGCGCATGCTTGTTTTTGTGCCGCATTTTATTTTCACATATAGTCGGCATATATTTTTGTATTTAGTTCTTTTCCTGGGATTTTGTCTGTACAGCCTAGACAAGGTCAAACACCACCACTCCTTGTTATTCTCAGTGGTCGGATACTAGCACCTAGACATAATAGGAACGCCCAGCTGTTGTCTTTGAAAACACATGTTTTGTCATATAACCCAGGACGTGTCGTTCTGAACACACAGGGCGGAGACTTGCACACAAAGCAAATGTGCTGAGACGAGAGAACTGCATCAGCGGGGATGTAGAACAAGTGTCTATGTATGCTATGGTATGGGGTCTGCCGTTAAGCCCAGAGATCTATAATCTATAATCATTTAGCTTTTATAGCGAGGGTGGGTTTAGGCAAATCTGTCATATATGACAGGGCTTTTTATTGTAAATGGACTCTTAACAATGCTAATCACATTACTGACCTGTATTTGTTTGCTAGTTGATGCACAATTATTGCATATTAAAGCACAATAGTTAAAATAAACATTTTAAACTTTCCTCTTTACTGTTTATTGTGGACAAGTACGAGTGAGAGAACGAAAGGGGGTGACCTGCTACCAAGATCCCTGAGAGGGTCAGGAGTGTTGTGTTCTGGGGTGCCAAATTACTTCTCTCTCTGGAAAGTTTAGGAGGGCAAGTGATGCACTATGAGCTAATTGGATTTGGGCCCAGAGATACTGATGGGGTATGGTGACTCAGTCCCCACATGAGGACGTTCTATGGTCCCAAGCATAATTCTGTTCTAGAGCAGACTCCTTGCAACAAGCCAAAAAGTATTTTGTGTTCTAAAGAAAACAACAAGAAAATAACCACGAATAGTTAACAGTCCCAGAACGTCTTAGGGTAAACAAACTAAATATTTTAGTGAAAAAAACGTTAGTCTCCACCAGCCCTCCAATAGGAACTAGGTCGTTAAGGTAAAAAAAGACAAGAAAACCACAGCAAATCATCACAAATATTAAGCTTAGCTTGCTTGCCTTTAATGATATAATCATGTGTTACACCCTAATGACATAAATGAAATTGAAATTCCAGATTTGTAAAGAGCGACCTATCACCCCTAAGGGTATCCAGGTACTGGGAGCCGTCGGGGAGATTAAGTGAGCTATTGCTCAGAATCACAATATGCTGAGCTGAGCTAGCGCCGGGAATTGAACCATGAACCCCGCGCTCCTGAGTCAGCCGCTCTGGCCACCGCGTCACACCTCTCCCACATAAATTAGGACAATGCTAATCCGATGAAAGCCATACAAAGTGGATGAAGTAGATAAAAGAAAATTATATCTGATAAGGCAATTTTGAATACTAGGGGACTTTTAGCAGACTCTAGTTTCTAAGCCATTATAAAAATATAGTACTTCAATTTCTTGATTTGGTTTCAATCTAAATATTTTTCCTCTATTGCATTTTTACAATTCTTGGTATACCAGGAGAGTGATTTTTTTTACAATAATGTGATTAAGAAAATCTGAAAGGCAAGCAAATGTAGAAGAACATGGCAGGAAAAAGAGCAGAATAATGAAGGCAGGAAGGTAATCAGGTAAAAAACTGGGTATAGTCTTGAATGGGAAGAATCTAATGAAGGGAAAGGGATAATGGGCAAGGAGAAGAAAACCGAATGATGGAGGTAAGAGATGGGATGGGAAACTTAGGAAAGAGTACTGTAGAAAGAGGCAATGAGAAGGAAGGAAGACTATACTTCCTGGCTAGAATCCAATTGTGCTAGACTAGTACCGGTCACGGTGGCCAATAAAAATAGAAAGACTCCATCAGCACCATGGTTCTCCGAGGCTCTTAGATTAGACAAACAAGCCTGTAGGAGGCAAGAAAGAACCTGGCGGAAAAACTATGATGCAGCCGAGAAAGAGCAATATAAATTAATGCTAGCCGATTACAAGAAAAAAATTATTACCGAAAAAAGCCAATATTATACATCGAAAATAGAAAAGGCAGGTAACTCGAGTAAAAAACTTTTACGGTTATAAACAATTTGACAACTGTTAAAAAGGAGGATACTGCCATCTGTACTCAAGATTTTTGTAATACTTTGGCACAGGCGTTTAAATCAAAGGTTGATCAAATCTATGACCAGTTTGCCTTACATTTGCCAAACTCAAATTCCACAGAACAGGAAGTTATGATTACAACGCCCCTTTTAAACTTCTCCTTACATCTTCAGTGCAAATTGCTACCCTTCTTGCAAAAACCAAATCGGGCTCACCGGAGGACCCTTGCCCTCCAAGAATTCTCCATCTTATTAGCCATCTTGCTACTCCACGGCTATCTGACATATTTAATCAGATGCTTTCACAAGGAATATTTCCAACCAGGTGGAAACAAGCCTGCATTTTACCGCTACTAAAAAAAAACAATTTAGAAACAACGGATCCCGCTAACTATCGACCTATTGCGAGGCTTCAGCTTCCGGCAAAAATTTTGGAGAAGATTGTAAATACAGAACTCTCCAAACATATTTTAGAAAATAATATCCTAGATCACAGTCAGTTCGGCTTTAGGTCATGCCACAGCACTGAGACAGCCCTGATAAAGACCACAGAGGAAATCCGAACCGCTTTGGATGGGGGGAGGTTCGGCGGCTCTTATCCTCCTCGATTTGTCTGCGGCATTTGATACCGTGGACCATACCTTGCTGTTAAAACGCTTAAAATGCATTGGTCTGGGAAGAAATGCTCTCATGCTTTTAACATCTTTTTTAACAATAGAACTCAGACAGTGCAATTAGGCGATTTTAAATCAGCATCTTTTATCTTGCCATGTGGGGTACCGCAGGGCTCTTCTTTGAGCCCTACACTTTTTAATATTTATGTGTCCGAATTAGCACCTCTGATTAGAAGTTTTGACTTAATCCCGACCTCGTATGCCGATGACACCCAATTGGTGATCTCAACCATTGACAAGGATGTTAACTACTCTACCAAACTCCATGATTGTATGGTCTCCTTGAGTAAGTGGATGAGTAGGCATTGCTTGAAGTTAAATTCGAGTAAAACTGAGGTGGTGCTGTTTGGAAAGCTTTCTCCTCTTTGGTCACCAGCCTGGTGGCCAAGTGCTTTGGGCCCCCTTCCTACTCCGGTGGCGAAAGCAAAAAATTTGGGGGTCATAATAGACGAGAAGCTTCATTTTAAATCTCAGATTTCAAAGGTGGTGTCCTCTGCGTTTTTTACAATCAGAACAATGCGTAAAATCCTTTCCTACATTCCTAGAAAGGCTAGGAAAACTGTTTTAACCACTTTGGTTTTATCCAAGTTGGACTATTGTAATGCTTTGTATATCAATTTGCAGTCCAACCAGCTCAGAAGGCTACAATTAGTTCAGAATGCCGCTGCTAGATTGGTTCTGGATGCCCCTAAACACCAGTCCATCAGGGCCGGGATTCAAGATCTGCATTGGCTTCCAGTTGGCCAGCGTGTGAAATTTAAGGCACTTTGCATCGCACATAAGGCACTTCATGGAGACGGCCCACAATTTCTTCATCACGTTTTTAACTGGTACTCTCCCAGTAGGTCACTACGATCAGCTAATGCCTTTTTAATGCTCACCCCCAGAGTTAAAACTATGAATTGGGGGGGTAGGAGCTTCAGACATAGAACCACTAGGATATGGAACGCTCTTCCGCTTTCTCTTAGGAAGATTACATCCCTGCTTGAATTCAGGAAATACCTTAAGACCTGGCTTTTTAAAAACTAGTCTCCCGCTTCAGTATGTGGTCCGCAACGCGCCTAGACACCTATGGGTAGTAGTGCGCTATACAAATTGTTATAACATAACATAACAAGAAAGATCAGTTAACTAGAAAAAATAAGAGTTGATAGGAAAGAGGTGAAAACGTTTAAGTGACTGCTACAAAAAAACGGCAGGTAGGGAGAAGTAAATAAAGAGAAAGCAGGAAGAAGGGAACTTAAAATTAATATACTGTAATCAGATAGAGTCAAACGAATACTGCCAGGAATATGAATTTCAAGGTAGAGCATGAGACTTTATTATTATTTTTTAAATAGTCAATATTTTGAATGTGCTCCATTTCCTGGTCCATGAATAACTTCACATGTTAAAGTATTCAAGGTAATTTCTCAGACTTGGGTAGAAAGCAATTATTTACAGGTGTATTAAAATGATACTGTATTCAAGTCAAAGCTGATACAGTTTCAGGAAGTAAGGCACTGTCTGCCTGCATGGAGCAATGCTTCTTTGATGCTTAAGATATTTAACCTGGGTAGCCCATCATTGACAATGAATAAGTGAAAATAAAACACTTTTATACAACTACATTTTAGAATCCTGTACCAACTACATCTTTATCAAAGTTCTTCATGGAAGAAACAAAAAGACTCACCTAGGTAAGCAACCTGCTACGTTAATAGCTTACTTATTAAAACTAGAACCTCAAAAGGAGACAAATGGACAGACATCTCTAGTAATTGTGACATTTTTCAGAATATTATATAATAGACTGCCCTTTCCTTTACTTCTAATTTTACTTACACAATCCTGAGTGTTAGCTGGCCAACTTTCATTCCCACTTTCACAGTCTTCTGTTTCAAATTTTGTACAGTGTTTCGAATAACGTGCATGCAACTGCTCATCAGTGTCAGTCCAATTTTCATTGCTCACATTGCCCAATATTTCACACCTTATGAATTGCTCATTAGCAGAGTTCAGGTTTGCATCTTTGCATTCATTTTCATCTGTAAACGGATCTTTGTCATTAGGATGAGCTTTATCAACATCTGCAGTGCTTCGGAGATTCCCAGCTATCATATCTGTATTTGTTTCTGTGGAATTGTGCTTCAAGAATGTTTCAGAACCTTCAAAAGAACCTGTCCGATTTAAATGTTCACTTAACTGTATGTCTTGAAATACCATTTTGCTTGAAATCATATCCTTCTCACTGGCAGAAGCAATTAAAGGGCTGGGTATATTCCCTGCCAATGAAACGGGAGAGAGAACAGTCTCATTTTCACTGATATGGTCATAATGACCTATTATAAAAGATACAGGAAGAGCGCTCAATTCCAGAGTTTCCTGACCACCCACTATGTTTTGGAAAAAATCTTGTCCCACCTCAATGATGTCAGCAGAACTCGGTTTAGTAAGTTCCGCTTGTAGATTATGGTCAACACCAGCTAAAATGTTTCTGCTCAAACATGTATCCGAGCCACCACACTGGACATCAGATAACAATGACGGCTGAATCTCTTTGACATCGTCCAAACATTTAAGAATTTCACTTGACTCTTCATTTTCTTCTTCATCTTTCAAAATGTCATCTTCCTGGTTCACCTCTTCATCGCAGTCATCTTGGCTTTCTTCTGGATCACCAACATCTTCAATTCCATCTTCCTCCTGCTCATCCTTTTCATCTTCTTCATTATCTTCAGCTGTTTCACAACTTTCTGTTTTATATACATTCAGAACATGGCTGCTTAATTTTCCTTGGAAGTCAATATTTTCATCACTATAATTTTCATTGTCACCTTCATAGTTATGTAAATTAGTCCATGGAATACAAGAAACAAATATTGAAGGAAACAAAAACAGAACATGAGCATGAATAACAAAAAAGTAAATGTCAAATAGCAACTACAAACATTTACCTGTTCAATGCCTGGGAAAGGATTAGAAGCCATCTGGAGAGGATGTGGAAAGGACGCAGGTGATCTAAATGCAGGATGAGGGAAGGATTGGTCGCAGGGCAAAGGCTTGGGAAGGGAAGTGTTATGGATCTCTTCCTCGTTATTATCATGATACAAATCTTCTTTGCTAACTGATTTACCAGGTAGTACAATCGGCTGAGTTTTGATAATGCTAGTTGTTTCATGGACTACAGTAAAACAAAGAAATGCATATTACAAATGCAATCATAAAATATAAATATATAAACAACAACTTCAAAATGTATGTTAACAATACCATTTTTCAGATAATTACCAGCTTTCTTGGTTTGCATTGAGGCATTCATAAGCACAGCTAAACTTGGTTTCTGTGACTTCTGAAAAAAAGTAATATCATAAATGGATAATAGAATACATATGTTGACACAGCAACGTCATTTGACACAAAGCAGTTTTAGAAGTTATGCGCACTATTATTATTTGAATTAAAGTATTTTGCAGTAAATGAGGCCTGAGTTCAAGAAGTTAGAAAACCAAATACTGACTAATACCTTGATGGGATTTTGCATTTATAACATTGCCCTTCTTGAAGAACAATGTCAAACGATTAATAACTATCGACAGGAGATCATTCACATAATATTTTAGTTAACTGTGAGTAGAAAGTATACTCCCATTTGCTTTTCATCAATAAAACTCAAATTTCTCTTGACTACCTGCCCTGAATGAGGTAAATGTAGGAAAAAAGTAATGTACAGAACATGCAGAAAAAGAACAGGTATTATATATATATATATATATATATATATATATATATATATATATATATATAATATGTTACTTACACAGTAAGCATCCGTTCTTGGCATGTAGAGCTGTAGATTCACATGCTTTGCATACTCCTGCCAGCTAGGGTTGGGTCCGGATGTTTGCAAGTTGTTTTTGTCTTCGGAGAAGTCTTTCTAGTCACGAGGTACGGTGACTCCTCCTTTCGGTGATAGTGCGCATGGTCATCGACTCCATTGCTAGATTGTTTTCTCGCAGAGGGTGAAAATGTAGTTAGTAAGTGTAGAATAGAGATGTCCATGCGTATGTATGTAAAGTGAGAAACTGCAACAACTACAGGAGACCCGGGAGGAGGGGCACATGTGAATCTACAGCTCTACATGCCAAGAACAGATGCTTACTAGGTAAGTAACATTATCCGTTCGAGGCATGTGAGCTGTAGATCACATGCTTTACATAGACTATACAGCAGTACACTCCCAAAGCGGTGGCTTACCTGTAGTTGTTGTAGTTGTCCGAAACAGTGTTTTAAGTACTGCCTGGCCTTCATTAGCTTGTTGCCTTGCTAACACATCTACACAGTAGTGTTTAGTAAATGTGTGTGGTGTAGACCATGTAGCTGCTTTACATATGTCAGCTACAGGAATGTTGCCTAAAAAGGCCATAGTAGCCCCTATCTTGCGTGTAGAATGTGCTCTAGGGGGTATGGATAAAGTTCTTTTGGCTTTAGCATAGCATATTTGAATGCATTTAACAATCCATCTTGAAATGCCTGATTTAGAGATGGGATTGCCCTTGTGAGGGGGGTGCAAATGCAACAAATAGTTGTTTGGTTTTGCGAAAATCTTTGGTCCTTTCCATATAATATAGTAAAGCCTTTCTAACGTCTAGCGTGTGGAGAGCCCTTTCTGCCACTGAATCAGTTTGAGGAAAAAACACAGGTAACTCAACTGATTGATTAATATGAAAAGCAGAAATCACTTAGGGAATGAATTTTGGATTGGTGCGAAGAACAACTCTGTCTTTATGTTCTTCCAGGGTTAAAGCCTGTAGCTCACCAACTCTTCTCAATGAAGTGATAGCAATGAGGAAAGCAACTTTCCATGAGAGAAACTGTAGAGGACATTTTTGTAAGAGTTCAAAGGGTGGACCAATAAGTCTTGTAAGGACAATATTAAGATTCCACACTGGTGCAGGTGGAACTCTTGGTAGTATTACCCTTTTCAAACCTTCAATGAAAGCTTTGAGTACCGTAATTTTGAAAAGAGATAACTGTCTGTTTTGCAAATAGGCAGCTACCGCTGCAAGGTGTAAACGAATAGAAGTGTAAGATAACCCGGTCTGCTGTAAATGCAACAGGTAACAGACAATATTTTCTATAGAGGCATCTAGATAATTGATTTTGCTGTTATTACAATAGATAACAAATCTTTTCCGTTTTGCTGCATAGCACGCTCTAGTAGTAGGCTTTCTTGCTTTTTTCAGAATAGTCATACATTGTGATGGTAGATTTAAATATTAAATAACCAAACTCTATGACTTTAGGAGTCAAATCGCTAGGTTGAGCTCCTTGGGATTTGAATGTCTGATTTCTCCATGGCTCTGAGTGAGGAGACTGGAGGTGAGATGTAGTTTTTGATGTGGAACCACTAACAGTTTTAACAGGGTGGTGTACCAAGGTTGGCGAGCCCATGTGGGGGCTACTAAAATCAATGTATGGGATGTTGGTCTGCTTCCGAACCAGCAACGGAAGTAGTGGGAGAGACGGAAAAGCATAGTCAAATATCCCTGACCAACTCATCCATGAGGCATTGTCCTTGGATAGAGGGTGTGGGAACCAGGATGCGAAGTTTGGGCATTTTGAGTTGTCTACTGTGGCGAACAGATCTATTTGTGGAAATCCCCAGTGTTGGAAGTAAGGAAGAAGAACTTGGGGAAGAAGTTCCCACTCGTGAACTTGCTGCCTCTGTCTGCTGAGGAGGTCGACAATCTCCTGCAAGGTGTTGTGCTAGGAGATAGATGATGTGATGAAATAATTGCCCAGTTCCAAATGTTCTGTGAGAGGCGTGACAGTTGGAGAGAGAATGTCCCTCCTTGTTTTTGTACATAGCACATTGCTGTCATGTTGTCTGTGCGGACTAGGACAGTTTTGCCTATAAGGTGAGTCTGAAAAGCTTTGAGTGCTAGAAACACTGCAAGAAGTTCTAGGTAGTTGATGTGGAGACTTTTGTGATTGTCGCTCCACAGACCATGGGTTGTGTAACGTTGGAGATGAGCACCCCAACCGGTGAGAGATGCGTCTGTTGTTGGCACAGTCTGTGGAATAGGGTCTATGAAGGGCCACCCTTTTGCTACGTTTTGTGGGTTCCACCAATGCAGAGAGCGATGGGTGCGGCCTCTTACCAACAATAGATCGGTTAATTGACCCTGTGATTGATTCCACTGACTTGCGAGACATTCTTTTAGAGGACGCATGTGAAGCCTTGCATGAGGCACAATTGCGATGCAAGATGCCATCATTCCCAGTAGTTGCTTGAAAACCCTGGCTGGCAATGTTTGATTGGGCTGAAACTGTAGTACCAATGACTGAATCTTGTGAATTCTGGCTGCATTGGGAGAGGCTAGAGCTTTTAGAGTGTTGATAGTAGCTATTAGATAAGACTGCATCTGTGCGGAACACAGGTAAGACTTTTGTGCATTGATGGTGAAGCCCAATTGATGAAGTAAGTGTATTGTTGTCAGAGTGTGTTGCAGACAGGTTTGGTAAGTGCTGGCTTTGATGAGGCAATCGTCTAGGTAGGGGAAGACATGAATACATTGTCTTCTGAGATGAGCGGCTACTACTGCTAGACATTTGGCAAATACTCTGGGAGCAGTGGTGACTCCAAACGGAAGTACTTTGAACTGGTAATGCCTGCCTGCTATCACAAATCTGAGGTATTTGCGATGAGCTGGATGAATTGGAATGTGAAAATATGCGTCTTTTAAGTCTAGAGTAGACTTAAAAGAGGAAGTACCTGTTGAAGGGTCACCATGTGAAAGTGTTCTGACAGTATGTATCGGTTCAACTCTCTTAGATCTAGAATAGGTTTTAGTGAGCAGTCCTTTTTGGGGATCAGAAAGTAGAGAGAATAGACTCCTGACCATTGGTACTGAAGTGGAACTGGTTCTATAGTTCCTTTCAGTAAGAGAGATTGCACCTCTTCCTCGAGCACTAGTAAATGGTCTGGTGACAGTTTGTGAAAACGAGGTGGAATATTTGGAGGATTAGTGGTAAGCTCCAGGCAATAACCATGTTGGATAATTCCAAGCACCCATTTGTCGGTTGTTATAGATTCCCAAATGGGGAGAAAGTGTTGAAGTCTTCCTCAGACAGGTGTGGAATAATCGGAGGGAAGCGGGGGGGAAGTCACTGCTTATTAGGGGAAGGGGTGTTACGGGGTGTGGTGTTTTTACCCCTACCTTTGGAACTGTAACCCCTATAACCTCCTCTGAAAAATCCTCTGGGAGAAGAGGATTGGTTGCTACCCATGTAAGAGGAAGTGTTTTGATCTGAGGTTGTTGACTTGGAGCCTCCCCGGTAAAAGGAGAGTCGAAAGGAACCTCTGTTTGAAGGAGACTGAAGTGCTCCCATAGACTTGGCAACTTCAGTGTCCTTTTTCACTTTTTCTAGCGCTTGATCAACTTCAGGGCCAAAAAGATGTTGTTCATCAAAAGGTGTATTTAAAATAAATTGTTGGACTTCAGGTTTAAACCCAGAAATCCATAACCAGGCATGCCTCCTGAGTAAAATGCTAGAATTTACTTCCCTAGCTGCTGTGTCAGCAGCATCTAGAGCACACCTTATGGAAGAGTTTGAAATTAATTTACCTTCCCGAACTAAATCTTGAGCTTTGGATTTATGCTCCTCTGGGAGAAATTGTAGTAATTGTTCCATTTCGACCCTGTGCGCCCTATAGTATCTGGCAGGAAGGCCCTGCGTGTTAGCAATGCGCCAGTGATTGGCCGCTTGTGTAGCTATACATTTGCCAGAAGCATCAATGAGTTTTGACTTGAGAATTAGCTCGCTTCCGAGCATTAGATTCTACTAAAGAGTCAAGTGGTAACTGGCCTTTAATAAACACTGGATCTGTTGGGGAAGGTTTATATTTCTTGTCGACTCTAGGAGTGAGGACTCGTGCACGTAAAGGGTCTTTAAAAATCTCGTCTGCATGCCTCATCATACCTTTGAGCATAGGGAGTGTGCGGCTGGACCTGTGTGTGGATCCTAAAGTCTCAAATAGAAAGTCCTCCTCTAAGGATTCTTTGTGGAGCTCCACCCAAAGGTATTGTGCAGCCATGGCAATGAGTTCTTGATAACAGAAATTGTCATCAGGTGGAGATGGCTTGGCAGGGTAAAGGTCAGGATCATTATCCATTGGAGGATCAATTGTATAATCTGTCCATGGATCCCCTGGTACTTGTGTGTCTCCCTCATCAGTATCGTCTCCTCCATCGGGAGATAATGGAGAGTGATGAGGTGTAATATGCAAAGGATGTAAAATTGGGGAGGGGGGAGGAGGAGGAGCTGATGGTAGTGGATGAAAAGGGCTAGTACCAACATTTTTCTTTTTCAAAGGGATTTTAGAATGATCATCATCAGGATGTTTGTGCTTGGATGGTGTCTTGACGTGAATATGTCCTGTATCAGTATTAATATAGAGTTTCATTTGCTTTGGATCCAGTTAGGACGGGACAATGTCTATTTTCGGATCGAAAGGTACCAGCGGGACTTTTTTGGTTTTCAGTACCGAAGATTTCGGGGCTAAGATGGAGTTACCTTTCGGCGCGGACGATTTCGGCTCTGAAGGTTGTTTGCTGGATTTTGGTGTCGAAGGTTTCGGCTTCGAAACGACCTTGTGCTTGGAACCAGAAGGTTTCGACTCCGAAGTGGCTTTGGGCCAACTTGATCCCGAGCTGGAAGGCTGGAAAGTATGTTTCAGTGCCGAGCTGTGAGGCGGAGCATCAGAAACATCGTCTCGGTGCCGACCTTGGCCAGAAGGTGGAGGTGGTGCCAAAGCCTTAGATTTGTGAGGGATGGGTGGACGGGGCAAGGGGTCTTCTGTACTCACGCCACCCTGTCCCTGCGGCACATCGTCGACGTCTATCTCCAACTCTGAATCGGAGTCAGACACTTCGAATGGCTGTTCTTCCTCGGCCGATGTGGGCTCGGGGTCATCATGCATGGAGTCTTCGCCAAAGATATCCGGCCTGTCGTCGATATACTGTCGCTGCATCTCCCGACGTCGAGCCTAACTATCTCGGAGAGTCTTCTTGGATTGAAAAGAGTTGCACGCGTCACAGTCTTGTTCTCTGGAGACAAGCACAAGTTACACACCTGGTGCAAGTTGGTACGTGGGTACTTGCCGTGGCACCGAGGGCAGAATTTAAATGGAGTCCAGTCCATTGACGAAGAGACGGACCGATGCGGTTAAGCCCGGAGGCCGCCAACAAAACTTTCCGTTTGGAAATTGAGATTTCGTTGACTGAATCGAAACGCGTAGAAGTGGGAAACGCGTTTGAAACAATACCGTCGAGGGTAGAGTGGATTGCGCACCGAGGGTAACCCGAGAAACGATTCGAACCGGAACGCAACAATACACGTCCCAACCCGATGGCAGAAAAAAACGATCTAACAATGGAGTCGATGACCATGCGCACTATCACCGAAACCACGTGACTGGAACGACTTCTTTGAAGACAAAAACAACTTGCAAACATCCGGACCCAACATTAGATGGCAGGAGTATGCAAAGCATGTGATCTACAGCTCACATTCCTCGAAAATATATATATATATATATATATATATATATATATATATATATATATTTTTTCATAATTCAGACTCCTGTCCTGGGATGGAGAAAAAATCTACAGCATTTTTCACAAAAAGGAACTTCTATTTTTTTACTATTTGTTTTAAACATTTATATTTGTCATCATGGTACAGATGTTCAGTTCATAGTCCATTAGTCCATAGTCCATTATATGCATCAAAGGCAGTAAGCAAGAGCACTTTAAAAAGCACAGCAATGCTTGGTATTCAGCACACCTTAACAGGCATTGCTCATGTAGCAGATACTTGCAGAGGGTCATAACAACAGCGTTAACACTAAGTTAATCTCCAACTTGCAATGGAATAGAAGGCTGTCAGCTAGAGCCAACTGCTTAATGTTGAATTGCCTTCTGTTTCGACTAGACATTGTTAAAACTGGAAAAGCTTACCTTTGACACTCTTTTTAGAAATGTTTGATACCTTTAACTAATTTTAACTTGCACTTGTAAAATCTTTCTTCATTGTGATGTTTGCTAATTGCTTAGGGGGAAATTAATACTGGCTAGTGGGGAATCAATCTAGGACCTGCTCTAGATAGTGGGAGGAGCAACAGTAAAGTTTAAATGTACACTCAGCTGTGGACACGCAGCAGACACACGGAGCGGCTTGCCCCGAAGGCAAGTCCGTCTGCGCCCAGCCGGGGCTAGGAGCCAGCCATTATCCCCAAATTGTTAACTATTTCCGAACTGAAATTAAAAACCTTCATTCGTATGATTTCGAAATGGAATGTAGGATTCTACAGACTCTACATGAACTGGGCATTTGTAAGCCATCTCCCGCTATGCAAGTGGTGAAAGGAATTGGAGCTGCTTCTCTTACTAAATCCAGAGAGGTGATGAACAACATTAATAGCACTCGTGACTGCATTACAATCTATTACTTAAACACCCACTCAATGGTGATGCACAAATTGGAGATTCTCCACCTTGTTGAGTCTGATACCCCAGATATTCTGTTATTAACAGAAATGTGGCTTACCAAGGAATCTACACCAGATATCCTCGAAGCATTACCTGACACATTTCTAGATTTTTCAAGTCAACTGTCCCCCCCCCCCCCCACATCGCCCCCATCCTCGCGAGAAAGCTTGGGGTGGCATTGCTGCTATAATAAAGAAACAGCTGATATTTTCAAAAATTACTTCTACAACTGTTCCGACGGTGGACAATTTGGTATTTAAATTGGAATCTCCCTTTACTTCTCTTTTTTGATTTCTTACTCATAGTCCCCAGGATTATATACAGTACTTTCCTCATGCTTTTCTAGAACTTGTCTCCCCTTTCCTGGTAGTTCATGCCAAGATTCTACTCGCTGGTGATTGTAATTACTGGGTAACTAGCGAGCAGGAAGGCTAACTATTGGCTGATTCTTCGGACAATCTTCAGACTCAAAATTTTGAGCAACATATATGTGCCCCTAGCCACATCAAAGGCCATACATTAGACCAAGTCTGGTCTAAACATCTTAAGCTGCCTGACCTTTTTATTGCTCCTTGAGCATGTTCGGACCACTATCTAATTAAATTCTCTCTGACTGACCTATTCCCTCATAGACCCCCTCCGCTGCATAGCTTTTTATCCAGAAGTTGGTCACGTGTTGATCTGAATTCTTTCTGCCAGTCGCTAGCTTTTCTTCACCTGATATAGTCATTGATATGGATTGTTGCGAAGACGCAATGTCTGACTGGCTTACTAATCAAGTGACAAGTTTGTACCTCAACGGAGACTAAAACAATCTAGACACCATGAAGCCTCTAAGTGGTTCACTGACGAATTAAAACAGGTCAAATACAAGTTGGGGCGACAGGAACGCAAATGGAAAAATAATTATGCTCCAGAGGCTAAGTCATGTTATATATTTCATCACAGGCAATACAAATTAGAGCTGCAGAAAGCTAAATTGGCCTATTTTACAAATAGAATGATTTATTCTACTAATAAATCCAAAGAGATCTTTGGAATAATATCTGAACTCTCCAACTAGACCGAGTGACACTACTTATCACTCCTTCTCAAGCACTTTGTGATGCATTAAACATGTATTTTGTTGAGAAAATGAAGACCATCAAAGCCAATATCCCTCCAGTAATCTTCCTATTGAGAACAACGTGGATGAGATGAATCCTTACACTTTGTCATCATTTGCAGAAATTGGCAAAAACGATTTCTTTACCTTACTGACAAAAGTAAAATTAGGTTCTTTAAACGATCTTTGCCCTCCAAAAGTTTTGAAAACAGTCTTCTCTTAAATCCCAGAGCCAGTGCTGCCACTCCTTAATCAATCCCTAAAGCTAGGGAAAGTACCTAGTGCTTTTAAAACCGCAATAGTCGTTCCACTTCAGAAAAACAAAGATGATTCCCTCAACCCTATCTCCCTCTTACCTTACTTAGCTAAAAAATACTCAAAACACATGTGGCACAAAATCTTTGCTCCTTTTTAGAGGAAACCCACTTCCTGGTTCCTTGTCAGTCCGGTTTCCACCCAACCCATTCGACCGAGGCAGTCATTCTATCAATTCAGTCATTCTATCAATAATAGATCATATGCGCGAAGAAATCAATCATGACAACATGCCCTGGTGTTGCCTGACCTATCAGCAGCCTTTGACAGGGTGGACCACAATCTTTTGGTGGACCGTGTCCGGGCCGCTGGATTGAGGGGCACAGCTCTCGACTGGATTGTCTCCTTTTTAGGCGATCGAACTCGGGCAGTCCGCCTAACTCCATTCATGTCTTCTCAGGTTCATCTTGACTGTGGAGTCCCTCAGGGTTTTCACTATCGTCTCACCTCTTTAAAATCTAGATTCGTGCCCTGATCTATTTGCTCACAAAACTTAACTGTAAAATTTACAACTATGTGGACGATACACAACTGCTTTTTAAACTGGAAAATTCCCCTGAGTCGAAGGAGCACTTTCGAACTACCATAATGTTCATCTAGGAGTGGATGAATGGCAATCTGCTGAAAATAAATACGGATAAAACTGAGGTTATTATAAACCGGTAAGATATCAATGGGCTGCAACGCAAATGACACTTTCCTAGCCTCGACATAGCCACAGTAACAAAAGTATTATGGGTCCGGGTGCGCTGGGTTCAAACGACTTAAGGAACATTAGGCACGATATAAGAAGCACCCCCCAGAACGCGAACGCACTTCGTACCTAGATGACAATTCACACGGTTGTGTTATTAGTTTGGACCAGTGTAGTTAGAATGCTGGACCTGGTATTACAAGTTAGTTTATGGGAGTTTTGGATTACTGGCTCACCCCACGCACTGAGATTCTATATGTTAACCCTGGTGTCCCGACACATGGACTTCATTGCACACAGAAGTTTAATCACATGCCACATACATATATGCGATAATAACTTGGAATGTTCGGGGTTTGGGCTCTATACATAAGCGCCATAGAATTTATGCGCAATTAAACAGGCGCAGGGCTCACATAGCGTTCCTTCAGGAATCCCACCTTACCGACTCTGAAGTCACAAAGATGCGTAAGAAGTGGAAGGGTCAAATATTTTCCACATCATATTCCGCCTTTGCCAGGAGAGCGACAATTTGGGTCAGGGGCGGGATCCCATTTATAGCTCTGGAGCAACGCATTGACCCGCAAGGCCGGTACACTTTAGTACGCAGAACACTAGATGGTACGCAGGTGATATTGGGGAGCATTTATGCTCCTAATTTCGACCAGGATAAATTCTTGATGTCCCTTAATGCTGTCTTAGCAGATTGGGCAGTACACCCATGGATCCTAGGCGGAGACTACAACATGGTCATGGACAGTGTCCTGGACCGTTCCCATCCCCCGATCTCAGGAGCGGGATCCATTAAGCAAGCTGAGACACTGGTTGGATGGTCGGAGGGTTGGGCGTTAGGAGACGTCTGGCGTCTTAAAAATCCGACCAATAGAGAGTATTCATTCTTCTCCCCGACCCATCAGTTACACACAAGAATAGACAGGATATTCTGCTCTACACCACTTACAGCGCAGGCCACGCATACTACCTACCTGGGCAAAACTCTGTCTGACCATAACCCACTAGAACTTACCTTGGCCTGGGGGATAACTCCCACCCTGGTCCCTACCTGGAAGCTAAGGCCTCAGATGCTGGAGGACCCAGTTTTTAAGAGTACACTGGCAGTTGGTATTACAAATTATTTTTCAGAAAATGCCGGAACGGCCTCCACAAGACACATAGAATGGGACGCGTTCAAATCCGTGATCAGGGGCATAGCTATTAGCACCACTGCAGGGGCACAACAAGAGATACATAATACCCTCAAATCCCTGGAAAATAGCTTAAACACTTTAGAGCAAGATGCGGCGCGAGATCCCACCAAGGCAATAGAGCTGCAAGAGGCACGTATACACCACGCCGAACTGCTTGAAAGCCTCAGAGTGATAGACTATAAAGCTTACACTCAGATCAAACACACTGAGGCGGATAAATCTGGTGCACTGCTGGCACGTATATTACGTGACGCGCCCCCCACTGTAGTCATACATGAGATCATCACCCCAGAGGGAGATCGGGTCACCACCCAACGGGACATCAATTATAATTATTATGGGACCCTGTATAAAGCCCCAATACCAAAGACAGATGATACATTGGAAACCTTTTTTCAAGACCTAACATTTCCCCAGTTAGACCGCGCCGCTCAAGACACCCTGTCAGGCCCCATCACGAGGTCGGAAATTAAAGAGGCTATACGGGCGCTACCACGCAATAAGGCTCCTGGCCTTGACGGGCTACCAATAGAATTTTTTGACACATTCGCAGATTCTATGGTTCCACAACTCAAACGATTATATAAAGCTGCGCTGGAGGTGGAATCTCTTCCCTCCACTACGATGCAGGCATTGGTAGTCTCTCTTTCTAAATCGGGCCGCCCTATTACAGACATCTCAGGATACCGCCCCCTCTCACTACTGGCCACAGAATACAAAATACTGAGTAAAATCCTAGCACTTCGCCTTCTCCTGTATTTGCAGCGTTTGGTTCATACGGACCAATGTGGCTTCGTACCCACGCGCAGCACATCGCTAAATATCCGTCGCTTATACCAAATCATGGGGACAGTATCTACATCGGAACATAATGCTGGTTGCATCACATTAAATTTAAAACAGGCTTTTGACACCCTCCACTGGGATTACATGTTGAAATCACTGAGAAAATTTGGAATACCACCAGCAAACTTGAAGTGGGTGCACTTACTATACACGACTCCCACAGCACGGGCCAGCACAGGATGTCATATATCCCGTACATATCCGGTAGGCAGAGGCACCCGTCAAGGATGCCCCTTGTCGCCCTTGTTATTCGTGCCTGCGCTAGAACCCCTGGCCATTAAATTACGGTCCGAAGCAGAACACGTGGGAATTCAACTAGGACAATTTACCCATGTACTGTCGGCATATGCAGATGACATCATTATATATGCCAAAGACATAATTAATGCACTAGGGCCCATCCCGGGAATATTTCATCACTTCGAATTACTCTCTGGTCTGGCTATAAACGAGGCGGATTTAAAACAGACCGTTTGGACATCACGCAAAATCCTGCATTAAGGTGCAAACTTATGTGGCATCCAACGTTTGTTTGTAAACCTCTGAGACACGTGTATTTCAAGCCGTTCCTTATCATTTTCATCTATAACATATCGGGACACGAGCCCAGTGCATGCTGATCCCAGCACACCTAAATTGATATCAAGACACCTTATAAGAACAGACACTGAACATAAGAATTGAAAGAGACATTGGACCTAGATTTATATCGACCCTACAAGTCTTAAGATTCAACATTGCATTTTTTGTACAAGACCTGTATCAGTCATCCCTCATATACATAAAAATAAAGTCGTGGCACTCCTGAAGAAGGCGCCTTTTGCGCCGAAACGCGCGTTGAGAAGATCTACTATATAGCCACCTCCTCATTATGTATATCTGTGTGACTTAATTATACATTGTTTAAATGTATCTTTTTTTAAATCAACTGTAGCAATTGACATTTATGTTTTGTATGTTTTATGAATTTTGTGATTTATATTCCAAAAGTGATATGTTGGAATTATTAAACTTTTATATATATACCATAGTCAAATAAAATCCATATTTTTTAACAGAGCTACATTGTAGTTGCACTGAGTTCCTTATATGTATTGTTGTATGCTTTGACGAGTTGCTAACGTATTTTGAACCGCATGACTGCCTAGGGTTTTTGCATACAATTATAATATTGCCCTGCCCTAGGAGTTCTAGAGTTACTGCAGGGGGTCCTTTATATTTGCATTATAAACGAGGCAAAGTCACAAGCATTCTTTTTCCGACCTGACCTACACCCAGACACCGTACCATTTGGACAACTTTCACTTTCGGTAGCACACCATACATTTAAATATCTAGGTATTCACGTTTATAGAGAGGCACAAGACCTAACAGAAGGTAACTTAAACAGGGCTATTAGGTCACTCCGCTCCCAAACAAACTTTTGGACCTCATTGACATTGACGGTGATGGGCCGGGTGGCAATCTCCAAAATGGTAATTCTTCCACGAATACTATATTACTTCACAAACTTACCGGTGGTAATTCCCACTCCTATATTTAAAACACTAGACACTTTACTATCTGACTTGATATGGGGGACAGGCCGTCGAAGGGTGAGCATTGCCAAACTACAATTAGAGACAGATAGGGGTGGATTGGGAGCGCCTGACTTCCGTGCCTATTGCTATGCGAGCCAGCTACAGTGGCTGGCAATTTACAGGAAATAGGATATACATCCCGTGACATCAATCGTGGAGTTCTCCACACTTTAATACTGCCCCGCACAAAAATTCCAAAGAATGCACCAGCACTGTTACACACCGCACTTCTATACTGGAATAGGGCACTACAATATACACACACAGGAATATCCCGTACGCTAATAATATACCACTGATGGGTATCCCTACATGCACAGGATTAATTACTACCCGTAAAATACGCTGTTGGGCTGAGGAAGGGGTTAATACGGTGGGGGCGCTTTTTAATAATGGTACCCTCATGGATCATGAGAATTTCACTAGGGAAAATGGGGTTTTGGGTAACCTATATATGACACACGCGGCGATCCTTGCTTATGTTAAGAAACACTGGGCCCCAAATAGAGAAGAGCCCCAAACACATGAGTTAACGCAGGCACTTAATCTCATGGGTAACGGCCATCACCTCACGAGATGGTTATATCGTGCCATCCGGGCACAGGCTGTGACCTCCCTCACTGTCCTCCGTAACAAATGGTCCGAGGATCTAGGAAAGGATCTAACAGATAGGGAGTGGGTCACCTTGCTGGAGAACCCCAAAAAGGTGTTTCGCAATGCCAAGTTTAAATTCATTCAATCTATGATCTAACATAGGGCGTACCAAACCCCACACCGATTACAACATATGTTTCCAGAAGCTGAGCACCACTGCCCTAGATGCAGGCTAGCAAACGCCGACATTCTACATATGCTATGGGCATGCCCAAAACTGGCTGAGTTCTGGGCGGAGGTGATCCAGAGCCTCAAAACTGCAACCGGCGTCCCTATAGAGCAGACAGTAGACTGCTGCGTACTTGGCTTGCGGCGCCGCCCTAAATCACAGAAGGTGCAAACCCGTTTTATTGATTTGGCGGTACTGATTGCCAAACGTGCCATCACTATGCGATGGAAATCGGTGAAGGCCCCATTGGTATGCACTTGGCATGATGAGGTGGTACGTTGGGGAGGTGCGGAAGGTGCTGCCATTAGGCGAGAAGAAGCCTGAGGCCTACGTAAGACCCCAATATCGATGGAATGGGACCTGTTAATGGAAGCATTTAAAGCCATAGAACCTACGCCAGTTCCCAGAGCAGATGATGCATAAAATTGTTACTATTGATTACCTTCATATTTCACAGTATTAATGACACCAGAACGACACGAATACACAGCATGACTGGCTGCACTTCGTGGCATATATACATAAGTCAATATGGGCGCAGGATGGACACTAAGGTGGACAGATAAATTCCTGTCCTGTCTGAGGAAGAGCCAGTAAAGGGGGAGAGGGGTGTTGTAGTAGGGAAGTTATGTTCATACATATACACTTATATATGATTCCACTATACCGGATATTAATGTTAAAATATACATGCAGTGCAACCTAACTTGTAGATGTATGACATCAATGGCTAGACACTAATTTCGGATTGTTGGCTTTGTTTTGTACTACTATCTGCACTGTACTGATAACTCTATATGCATGTATGTATTCATTTTGCTTTTACCGAACAAAGAAAAAGTTTTAAAAATGTAATAAAGTGTGTTTTAAAAAAAAAACTGAAGTATTATAACCAAAAACAGGCTGGAATACTGGACTGAGTCATTTTGGCCTGACCATTTAGGAGACTCGCCCTCTTCAAAAAAAATGGTAAAAACCCTTGGAATCACTATCGATTCGGACTTGTCCTTGAAACCTCAAATTGGATCAGTTAGTTATATCATCTTTTCTAATGCTTCAGAGAATAAAGGAAATTGCCAAATTCCTTACCTCCGAGGCTCTTGTCCAGCCTGTTATTGCCCTAGTGTTGTCAAGATTAGATTATGCTAGCTCCATATATGCTGGTCTTCCGAAAGATCTCATTAGAAGACAGCAAATAGTTCAAAATCAGGCTGCTCGCCTGAGTCATAAACAACCTAAATATTGTGATATTACCCCCGATGAAGAATCTTCATTGGCTACCCATTGAACAAAGAATAACCTTCAATGCTGGTTGCATAATTTTTAAATCATTGCATTGTCATTGCCCTTCCTTTGTTCGTTCTAATATTCAGAAGCATACCCCCTTCTGTTTCGTACACTCTGCCCAACTGAGCTTACTATCAGTTCCCAAATTCAAGCATAAGCGCTCGGGTGGGCTCAGATTCTCAGTAGTTGCTCCAAAATTAAGGAACACCTTCCCTTACGAGATAATATCCACCAACAGTTATCCATCCTTCAGGAGAGCACTGAAGACCTGGCTTTACAGGCAAGCTTACAATAATTAGCTTCTGCTTATTTGACGTCTCCCTGGGTTTCCCCAAGTGCTATGAAACCGATTGGTGTACGTGCGCTATACAAACTCACAGTAACATAACATTAACATAACTGTACTATTCTCCGAGCTGACATGTCTATGATGGTCTTCACTACCTCTAGGCCTGAGTGGCCAAATTTTAGTCACATTGCCTGTTCACATTGGACCCACAGTCTGGACCATATGGGTACTGTGGCAATGAAAAATCAAAAAGGGTGCAGGAAGAATTAGGAATTGAGGTGGGGCAAGGGAGGTGGGGAGATGGGGAAGAACATGAGCTATGGGGCCAAGCCTGAGAGAGACAATGGGACATGCATTTGATGGTGTGCATAGTGTAATGAAGGTCCCAATACATGTTCAAACAGCGAGGTCTGATCTAGATGTCAGTAGATGATGTGCTCATGTTCCATTCATTCCGCAAAGGTACAGTGAAAGACCTCCAGTGCCTCATTATAAACTTTTAGCCACAAATATTGGTTTGGCTATCCAGTCGTGCCAATGTGATGTGATGCCCTATACTTTTGAAAATGTTGCGCAAAATAGCCAGCTGACAAGAGGTTTGCAAAACACCATGCCACACTTCCAGCAGCATTTTGATAAATTGGTGGAGGAAAAAAGAACACGCAAAGGGTCACATCTTGGGGCTCTACACCTACAGCAGAAAGCGTCCGGTGTCAGTTTTGCGTCAGGAGGAACAGACAGGCCAGGATTGAGTCACACCACCAATAAGGAATTTTGAATTGCACCATAAAGGGATAGGTACTCTTGTGACCATCTGAAAACGTGCAATTTCTGATGACCACAGTCAAGGAATGTAATGAGGATTTATTAGTTACAGCTTACCAAAAAGCACAAGAGAATGTCTATATAAGTGCATGTGGGATGATCCTGCCACTGAGATACTAAGTATATCAACTGTGAGAAATGGTGCATCAAATGATAAAGGCCTGTATCCAGCAATCACAGTGAAGTAACTGCTGCATGCAATTTGGCCCGCCAACATAAATAAATTTTGTTCATGGTCAATAACATTTTTATAGGAATATGTATGGGCAGCATGCCTAAAAAGTATTTATATATAGAGACAACACCATTTGAATACTTGTATTCCTTCCCCCTGAAAGAGGATAAATTTTTCTAACTACCATCTCGTAAAATAGTTTTCCATTTTGTCATGAGGGGTTCAATCTTTCCCTTCATTCCCATATTGACTAATACAATCAGGTATTTCAAATTTGATGCCAACTATCTAAATTCTCTGTTAACCTCGACCACTGCCTTAGTAGTACCCCTGGAGAAAGGCAGGATCTCTCTCTTGTCTCAAATTATCCTATACCCTGAAAGGAGGAAAATGTACTAATTAAAAAAAATCAATTCTGGTATAGTGGAACCGGGCACTTGTAGGATGCTAAGAATTCCATCTGGGGAGAGCATTGAGTTTGGAGCAATCTGCAGTAGTACTCACCCTTTGTAGGCCCTCTGCACTCCTGATGGCTACAGTTAGTGTCCAAAGTCCAAACAGGAACAAAAGGGTTAAACAGGGCATCCCTGTTTCGCACCCCAGGTAATTAGTAAAGTGTCAGAGAGGAAACCTCCCCCAAACGTTCTATATAAAGCTGAGGCAGTCACCCAAATGCATCCTCTCCGAGGTTCTAAACAGATAATCCTATTCAAATCAGTTAAAGGCATTTTCAGTGTCCAATAGCACCACAGTTTCCTCTGGAATATCTTTGATCCGGCAGTGACTAGTGGAGGTGTATGTGGTCCCTGGATGTGCACCCAGCATAAAAGAAATCATCATAGATGAGACTTCGGATAAGCTGCCTCAGTCGATTTGCCAAGATGGTCATCAGAATCTTCAAGTTTGCTTTGATGAGACAGATAGGTCTGTAACTGGCACATAATCATAGCTCCTTATAACGCTTTGGTAGAAGGCTAATGATTTTGGCCTCTTTGGACATCACATAAAGAACAGGGCCAATCTGAAATTTCTCGAACCTTTAAAATACACCCAGGAAAAGGCAGCTTGGAAAATACTTTCCAAATGTCTTACTCTGTGATTTCTTTTCTAACAATCCCTAATTTTGTCAGAGAAGCACATTTTTACCGTAAACTTCAGCCACAAAAGAATCAGCCATGACCGAGTGATATAGGTGCAGACGGTAGGCCTCAAAGGCGACAGTTATTTCCACTGGATGGTTGATACATTTGCTTCAGTCATTTCTGATAGGAGAGTGCAGTCTGTGCTTCACTTTGTGTATGCTGCGCTGCCAAGAAAAGGCCCACTTTTCCCCCATTAATTTGGTTAGGGTGTATTCGCCTTCAAGGAGAATAGTGAGTCACGGTCATATTTCTTTTTCTACAACAGTCTGATTTTTTTAGGGGACAGGTCATTCAAGCACCCTGCAGTGTTGCTTTTCCAGCTTCTCACAGTATCTGTACCAATATTATGGAATCCTTATTCAGGCTGAGATCCATTTTTACATGATCCCTGCAGGAGGCCTGCTCTGTCGGTTGCTTGTATCTAATCACATTCATCCTTCACCTTTTGGAAGGAGGTGCAATATTACAGATGCAACAGGATCAGAGAGTGATCAGAAATCCTACCCTCAAGGACAGAACAAGGAGAGATGAGATGCAGAACCGTGTGTGATGTTAGAAAGCAGTCGACAGTGGAGCATGAGCCATGAACACAGGACATAAAGGTGTAATGTCTGTCTCTGACCTGAATTAAAGGGTCCAGCAGACCATGGACCTCAAACAGGAGGACAAACATTAGAACCCTGTCTATCCAACAAGAGATAGCAATCCAATATGTAATCTAGGGCACAGTTCGAATCTCCACCTCTCTCTGTTCTGATATTCGACCTGTTAAGCCATAGAAGATTATTCAACCTTCTTCAGTACGGGTACCCCGTACTGCCGTTCTTCTACTGGCATATCTCCCCATCCACCAACGCAGTGTCAAGCCCAGCAGCATGGTGAGATGATGCAGGACTATCACAAACACTCCTCTTTTAGTGCCCGACATGGACACGCAGGCTAATAGAGCAGCAGCCCTCTGCATGAACAGCAAAACATGCTGAACCAGACCATATCTCTTCTTCACAGATGCAGGACATGCAACACAGTTTGCCTGACACTAAGTACTACAGGATGTATAAGGCACTCCTTAAGTCCATGGTGGCTTCGGCGACTTACCGCTGTTTACAGCGATCAGGCAGCAAGGTGGGAGACATCTTAATCAAAGAGCCAGCCATCTTAGTCACGTTCAAACCCAATGTACTAGCAGTTCTCTTATGATAAGGTAGTCTTACTTGATATCAGAAGGCTTCATACCAGGAGGATTCTGGGTGAGGAGGGCATACAACGCCACCTGTTTTACACTATGAATAGAAACATGTATTTATTTAGCGCACATAGTCGAAATTAAAGACCCTCTCCCCATCACCCCCAGCTGTTGACCCTTTGGGGTTTCAAAATATCCCACTGTGGGTCTGGTCTCTCTAGCCATTATGGAGAATGGTGGCATCATAGACCGACGTTGCCACATCAGCATCTCCTTTGAAGTTCAAGAGCTGTTTACCTTCTTCCTAGTCGTAGATTATCTTTTCTTTCCCCGTCCACAAGAACTCTAGTCGTGTTGGGAATGTCCATTTGTTTCTTATTGAGTTCCATACGAGGTAGAAGTTTCCATCTTCCCTGGAGTGTCATTGCTAAAGCTGGCATGAAAAAAGGAGCACCTGGCTCCCTACACAAGGAAAGCTGCCAATTTTCCTCTCTTGGGACATGATTTGCTCCTTGAGCTCTCAACCTCACACCCGGTTCCCTGAAGCTCTCTCACACACGGTTTGCTCTTCTGATTACAACTTGATCATCTGCATTTGGCTTCAAAATAACAAAAAATATGTTGGTGAGGCATGCGTAGATAACATCTCCCTCTGCGTATTCTTTTAGGTCACACAGCTGAACACTGTCTCAGCGGGACCTGTTTTCAAGATCCTCACGTTTCTTTGTCAAGAATTCTGCTTGTATTTCTAGTTCACCTATGGAGGTTTGGGATTGTTGCTCCATTTCTTTCTTTAATGCAGTTGGTCTTCCACCGCTTCTAGCCTTTGATTCCGGGAATGCACATCCTGTTTTATGTCTGCAATATCTCTGCTCAGATCACCTGTGGTGTACAATACATTCGCAAAAGACATTTCCAAGCTGGTTTTGGAGTTCCGCCAGACGGTCCTTTAGGTAGTCTTTCGTAAGAAATGGTGTGGATTATGGCCATACTAACCATTTATTTAATGTGCAGCTTTCTCTCATGCACATACTGTTATATGGTACCCTTCTTGCCTGTTTTATTAGATTTCAGGATGTGGCTTTGTCTGTAGCTCCTCCCAAAGAAGCACGAGGGAGTGCTTCCAGCAATGTCAAACTATTTTTGACTGTAGCAGAGTGGGTAATGTTGCTCCCAGTATCCAACCATATAGAGAAGAGGAGTTCCTAGATGAAGAAGGAGTGACACATCACAACAGTTCACTTACTGTGCTCACACCAGCCAAGGGTCTTTCAAAGATGCTTCTAAAGATGGATGGGCAGGAATAGGTATCAAAGTTGGGAACCTTGTGTCTGAGGGGTTGTGAAGATGTTGAAGTCAATGGGCTTGATCTGTGGCTGAGTAAGGAAAAATGCTGCATGTGGAGCGTGGCCAGTGAGAACAAACATTTAAAAAAACAGAATTACAGAACAATGGAGAGAACTCTGAAGGAGAACATACAGAAAGAAACCAAGAATTCCTCTTTGCAATGTTTACATCTGCTGTGACTTCAACAGCGTTGGACACTGGCTAGCGCTTCCACTGAGGAGTAGGTTTTACAGGGCTATTTCTTCTACTGATAAGTAGGTTTCACAGGTCGTACTGGTCAGGGAAAAAAGAGAACTCAGCAGTGTCTCAGCAATGGGAAGAAGTTCGAACTGGAAATTCTGCTTTTTATTTCTCCATTTCCTGATTTCCAGAAAACTGATAGTTACAGTACCAACACCTCCTTTTGACCAACTGATCTAATAGCTTGCAGAACCAGTCTCCGCCTACTTTTACTATGCATCAATCATAAGGAAGACATTCTAAAAAATTTTGAGTAGAATATCTGAGCTGTTTATTTTCTGACAAGCCCAAGAAACAGTAGTTTCGGAGTAGCCACTAGAAAGCAAGTGAACGCGTATTCATAGAATTTAACCAAAGACTGATGATCCTCAGAAACTATAACTGCAGATTTATTCGGACTCTACTCCATAGGTTGAAAGGCTCCAACTCGAAATATATAGCTTCAAATATGTAATGAAGGGTCAGTATTCAGATTTAGTAGGAGTCTACTCCTCGGTTGATACCAGGGTGCTCACAGTCTTTCAAATTTTCCCCCCTTTTTCAAATGCTTTGACAAATTCAGTAACTAATCAGTTGTCTGTTGTCAGAGAGCTTAAGACTTAAAAGCTTATTTAGAATTTAGAGTAAATGAAAATGCTCCAATTCCTGGAGGAAGACTAAATACGGAGTAGGATCCTCTGACTGAATTTCCTCCAGCCTTGGGATACTGTGGAGGAAATTCAGCTGTGGATTCTTCTCTATATTTAGAGATTCTGCTATAATTTGGAGCCTTTTCAGTTCCCTCAAAGGTATTTATTAGGCTCTGATATTGCTCTAGTACACAGAGACGAATGATCCCCTCAGACTGGATATGAATTGGGGTGCATGCTTATTTTGGTTAGAAGTCAGGTTTTGTGTAGTGGTGTGCAAATCTTGTGTAATTTGCCTAATTACAAGATATTACCACAAAATTATGAGTAATGACGCAAAATGCATCTTGCACTCAATAAATGACCCCAATGTTCTGTTTGGTAAAAATTCAACTCTAAAACGTAATTTTCATGTTCGCATTTGTATTTCGTTGTCAAAAATTACCTGAACGGTCCGTCTGGATAAAAAAAATCTACCTGGAATGTTTGTTGACTGCCCTTGTTAAAAGAACTACTGCTCGAACGGTACACATCTCACTACAATTTCTGCCTGAACAGGAGTCTCATTATGCAATTTGGCACCATGGAGTAATTACCAAGACTATTAAGCCAGCACAATTAAAATTTCGCCCAGGCCTAATTTTGTGTTGTGGCTGATTTATCAGCTTGAGAAATGTTTCAGTATGCTCTAGAAAGGAACCCCATAGTCTCTCACATGTCTAAAGAAAGAGAATTCATAAAGACGTTGATGTCGTTGTGTCTAATGTGCAAGAGGTAAACATATTTTTTCTTAAAAGAGGCAATGTAAGCATTTTGCAAAAAGCCTAAACATAACTGGCTACAGTATGTTCTGAACAGTTTCAAGAAATGCTGCTGCTACACGATACTCTTTATTTTGCTGGAAAAATTGCTGTGAAGCAATTTTATTCCCATTAATATGTACCCTTTATAAAATGCTCAGAACCCTACTGAAATTAAAAATCGCAAAGTAGGCTTGAAGAATCAGGACCGGGATTAAAAAAAAAAGGAGCACAGCATCCAAGCAGTAGGGACAGGAGCTGGAAAGCAGTTCCAGGCACAGAGAGGGACAAGCATATAAACATAGGAGACTGCTGTTTTTTGTTTTACTTAGCAGCATCTTAAAAGGGCCAGGAACTAGAAAAACTACTACTTTCTCTAAGATCCATTCTGTTATTTTGCTTTGGAAGGTCCATTTAAAAAATGTTACTGAACCAAGAGCTAAGTGGAAGAATTTATAAGTGAGAGAGAAAGAAATATCAGCAGTTTTACAACAAAAAGGTATCTATTTCAAGACATTTAGTTATGTTTTAGAGGCATGATGAAGATCATTTAGATTGGTAAGAACATAATCTGTAAACAGCTCATAACACTAACAGCCACATGGATAAAAGCTTATGAATATGATCCATACAATAGGATAGTACCTTGGGACTAAACTCAAGTTCTTCCTCTCCATCTGAAGAAGTCCAAGAATCAATGTTAGCAGCTTTATTTGAATGTCTACAGAAAAAAAACATGAGATTTGTTGCTACAAGTAACAAAAACATAACAAACTTAGATTCTTTTTTAAACATCATATTAGAAAATATTATTTGCAAGTGCTGCCCTTAAAAGTAACAAACCTGGCAATTTTTGGGTATCTGTTAATTATATAGCTACTATGTTGAGTACTGCCACAGCTGTGCCTAGATCTGAATCCTTCCACCATCAGGAGATGCATGTTTCTTGAATTCAGGCAGATGGTTTCCCGGTTAGAAAATTCACCAGTGAAACTACACAGTTTAGCTAAGTAGCATTTTCTAACCTGCCATTATTGACCAGGATCGATGAACGGTCACCTTATATTTTCCTGTAAGGCTATCTGCCTAAGCACAAGACTGAGCTTGAGTTGGGTGGCATTTGTGGCAATCTACTTGACACCATAGGCACAGCATGGTGAGGCTCGCATCTTCATTGGTTTGTTCTATGCCTATGAAGGCAACATTCACATTCTGCTTTAAAGGATATTAGTTATGTGGATGGTATTGGAATAATGCATAACATCAACGTTGCGCATACAAATGGATACTTTCTGGATCCCCAAAACTTTCGCTGTCTGCAACAGTTTTTTTATACAGTTTTTTTTTATAACCATAGAGGACAGGGGACTATATTTTTGCCTCAGCCCCATTGTGATTCTGAGCAAATTATCAACCCTTAAGCATTGTACAGCATGGTATCCCTATATGCAGGTTGAGTATCACCCAGGCCTGTTAGTAAGTAAATGGGGATACTGTTTTAATTGAAAAAGCAAACAGATGATGGGAATAGCAGACAACCAATGGACAAACGCCATTCTTCTGAGCCTTAATGACAATTCTCTACTCTGCCTGTGTCGGCTCCTAACTCGCACAGGCCTTGAAGACCTTTCAAACCAGAACAACTTTGTATTGTAGTGATAGAGGAGGAGGAAGAGGAGGAAAAGGATGGTGCTACAATGCAGACTTCAAGGACTCTTTAGGCATAGTGGAGATCGATATCATCCTCATCTGAACATCCAGATCACTTGACTCATAAATGTCTTAGTGTACCTCCTCCCAAAGCATGAGAAACAAGGTTTAGTTGTACTAGGTAGAGCTGGTGTGAGGCTTTGGGTGTATTATATGGTATGGCTGTGCGGGCTTATCGTGGCATACACTTGCACAAACTGTCTTGGGTCCAGCCAGGGTCGTTTGTACAACCTTAAGCTCAACCCTGGGTAGCAATGACTTCGAACGGCAAGGCTTGAACAAAAGAACTTAGTGCAATGCATTTAACAGGACCACACAATGAAACAAGAAAGCCACGCAACATAAAAAAACACATCAATTTATAAAAATAGGTTATATTTTTATGAATTTTAGAGTTCAAGATGAGGAAAATCCAGCGGAGGGTTCCGGAGACACTGATTTTTAAAGAAAACATCATTTTTAATCCAACCTAAAACAAGCTTTGGTAATCGTAAAGTTTGAAAACATTTGAAAAGTTTGTTCAGCTACTCCAGCCTGGCTTGGGCGACCAGATCTGAGAGGGAGAAGGTCTTATTTTATTTGGGGGGGGTCGGACATTTACCTTTCCACTAGAGCGTTTTCCAGTCCAGTTCAACTTTACAGCACTACTGCCATAGACTTCAATAGAGTGGTCCTGATGCTGCAGATACAGGAGATGAAGATGCTCAAGGATGCTCCAGGTGCTGTGTGGTCAACAAGGGTGCCTTTGCAGTTACTCCTCTGTCCACAGGTCAGGTGGGGCGACTTTGGCGATAGAGGTCGGGGTCCCTCAAAGTCCTCTTCGAGACCATAGAAAGCCAGCAGTGGCTGGACTACTGTTCTCTGTCCACAGCAGTCCCAGCAATATCCTTTGGTGCGGATGGCGCCCCTTTTCGTCAACCAATCTGGACTCAGACGACACTCCCGAGTCCGACCGGCTCGGGTGCAACTTCTGGCCGTTGAAGATCGGTCTCTTGGGATGCCCAGCGGCAGCTAGTAGTGGCAAGTTGGTAGTGGTTACCAACTTGCCAACGTGGGATACTTTAGTTGTGCTGACCATGGTGTGGGATCCAGGGGTCAGTCCACTGATCCTCTGATACAGTCCTTTGGTCTGGGGCTGAGGTACGACTTTTCCCAAGCCAGTAACCACAAGCACAGTCCTCTCTTTGCTAGCCCAAGGTGGAGCAAGCACGTCCAGCAGACGGTGCAGCCTCTCTCTGTGCAGTCCATGGGGCAGCAGGGCAGTCCTTCTTCCGTCCTTGTTCCAGTTTTGACGTGATTGATGGGTTAGGGGTCTTATATTTATTCCCAGAAAGTGCCCTGGGGGGGATGATGCGGTCACTAGCCAATGGTTACTAGGTCCCCTCCCTATTGATGATGACTTTCCGGCTATATGTGGCATCTGGCAATCCTAGAATGCACGATTATGCCCACTCTCATGATGTTGGGACCCTTCCTCATATGTCAGGAGCTTGGTAGCCCACCCAGAGGTGTGGCTACCTGTGGGCTACAAAACCACGGGAAAACCAGTTTGGGCACTGGTTCCCTCCCCCCCTCTGTCCCCATCTCCAGCCCGTCTATCTGAACAAAGGGCAGCCCCTAAGGAGTGTGAACGCCATTTGACAACCAAAGGCGGCTTCGCCTTTGAAGCTCGCCATTTGGGCTAACACAGAGTGGCTTCCTGCGAAGGGGAGGTAACGGAGGTAACACCTTGCCCTGTAGCAGGCTGCTATTGTTCCTAACACTACTCCCCAGGTGCGTAGAAAGCGGTCTGGTGGGCAGTGACCGTGTGAGGCCACTGGACAAACTGGGTCACATAGTGGCAACTTTCTAAAAGTTGCATTTCTTTAATAGTGCCATTAAATTCGACTTGAGCATCAAGTCGGGTTTAATGCCACAACTATTTTGATACCCTACAGTTCCCAGCTAGGCAGTTCCATTCAGAAGTTAGCCAAGCTGATGGGTCAGCCGATAACCCTGTGTTAGCCATTCCACAGCAAAACGACAATTAGAAGTGTTGCTGTAAAGACCTATGCAAAAATACATGTATTGCTTAATAATTTACAGCTCCCTGCCTTAGGGCTCAATAGTCCTTCTTTAGGGGAGACTTACATATATTGCTAAAGGAAGTGGAGGCTTTGCCATTACTTTAAATGGCAAAGTTGAACTAGCAGTGTTACCACTGCCCTTACAGTCTGCAGTGGCAGCCTGGGAGCTATTTTGTACATTGTCACACACAGGTTGGCACAATCAGTGCTGCAGTCTTGTGCGGACACTCTGCCTTACATGCCCTAGGTACCCAGGGTACCATATACTAGGGAATCATAAGCAAGTCTTTGCCAATCAGTCCGTTCCAACTGGGGATAGCCAATTCAACATGCACTGATTTGCAGGCCTCCGTGCACTTCCAAGAGTCAATAAACAAGCAGCATCAGTCCCAAAAATGTGGGGGTGAACATGCAAAAAGAGGCATTTTCTCACAGCTGGCAAATGCAAAAGTGGAACAAAACGTTTTTCAGAATCTTCCAGGACTTCTCTGTTGCGAAATCTGAAAAGGTGCAAATTCTGTTCTTAAAGTATGTTCCAAAGGTCACTGGCGAACCTCTGTTGCACTCTGCATCAAGGAAGGAAAAGACATATATTTGTTCCAAGATCTAGATCAAGATGAAATGGTGTTCGAAAGTGAGCTAATTTGACAGCCTGAAGAGCACACCATGAGACATTTCAATGAATGCCTCTCCTTGTACGTAATTTCACTGAAAAGTACAATTAACATACGTGGCTAGTTTCACAGTTTCATTTTTATCCAACTCAAAATGTAACAATCATTGACAAACATCTCACTTTATATGGCAATTAGCCCAAAAATATCCACATTTTGGCTGTTCTAAAAGGTATTCCTCTCTACACAGGGGAGACCCCTATGAGCCCATAGATAATGTTCTAAATGGACTTCCACTTACTAAACATATGTTTCTTTTATAATACACTCATAATGCACACAATGGTGTTGCAGTCATTTTAAATAGCATGATCCCACCTTACTTTCAGCACACTTTTCCACCTGCTGAACGGCTCGTTCCATGTGCTCAAAACACTGATGTTATTAACAATCTTTGTTTAAAAAGTTTTAGATTTTAGTTTTTAGATGCACCTGCAAAAATGAATGTGCTGTAAACAATCGCAACTTAGGCAGAGTCATCCATTGATAAGCTGAGGCAACAGAGATGGCATGAGAGATTCCTTCAAAGAAGGGGAGGTTGAGTGCTACTGCCTCATAAAAGTAAAGTTGGGCCAAATATTTTCATGAGGGCTATTTTGTTCAACTCCTATAAACAGAGACCAAAATAATGAACTGCATTGCTCAAAAAGGCAAGAGCAATGAAGAAGTCAACTCCTGCTTCCTGCCTTAAAGATGGAAAAAACAGCATCTCAATGTGGCTGTTGGTGGGACACAGCTAAGTAGTGTTAGCCCAACAACGGAGGTTTGCATGAGGGTACTCCAAACTCAAAGTGATAGGGTTTTTAGTATAGATTTTCTAGATCTGCCTTGTCAGCATCATTTCAAACTTCCTTTCCTATCATCACAACCCTGCAGGGTAAAGAATGTGTAGTATAAAGTAACCTGATCATGCAAGCTTACTTTCTTTAGTAATGACAGCCTGTTGCACACAGCTGAGTATAGCCGCACAAATTTGAAGCAGCCAAGTGTTTGGATACCCCAAGATTTAATATTTATGCAAGTAACACATATACATTTACAACTGATGATCAAAGGCCTTCAGACAACCATAGCTGTTTATTTATGCTTGCAAGACTTAATATCACTCAAGGTTTTTAGGAACCCCTGCCATCCAGTCTGATTCACAGAGTACAGGTTCTTCAGACTGATGCCTCTCTAAACCTAGGATGGCATAACTTGCAATTATTTCTCAGGGAATACAAACTTACAATGGCTCCCAGGGTGGTCTTTTTTCATGGGACATAGGGACCTCACCCATTCACGACATCCTTTGCTGTGGTGTTCCCCAGCTGACTAAAATACTTTGCTTTTAATAAGCATCTCTGCAAACCTCACTTGTGAAGCACCACCTTGTAGATGTCATATTCTGTGAAAATAACCATATTCCACAACATTTTGAATACCCAGATATTCAGCAGAGGCACTGGAATGATGCAATTCTGCGGCAGCAGTGTTTTCCGCATTCGTAATGATCTGGCGCATTTGCCACATAATCCATCATCTGCTACAAAATCTACAGATTTTAACAATAAAAATAGTTTCTACCTCAAACGGATCAAAAGATTGAGACACTTGTTCCTGCACAGCAGAACACCATTCTCAAAAGCTGAAAAGTCACCTTTCAGTTGCTTATTTCTATGTTAGTATGTAAAACTGGTACTAAGACAAAGAAATCTTTTCCCAGACACTGTCATCATAATATTGAAATAGTACGATCGCGAAATGTGCTGCATTACGCTGCACAACTTGTTTTTTCTTGCCATATAATTTAGTAGACTGAGCCATATAATTTGGTCCTCCCCTGCCACATGATGCCAGTGCATATGCTACTCAGTAAAGCTAGTGCAGTTTGACAATCTTTGTGTCGCATCTGGATTATATATTATTAGGCAGTCAAGCTGGTTCTAGAGTAGGAGATTGTGGTATGGGCGAGTCTTACAAAAAAACTGCTCAACTTAAATCATAAACTTACCGGCTTTCAGATTCTGCTTGAGAAATATCATCTGTAACTGATCAGAAATAACCAATAGTTATAAACATTGTTGTGTGTGAAAAACATTACAACAAATTGTACACATAACTCACAACATATTCAAAGCGCACTCCAAATGAAAGTTAAACAGAAATGTTCAAGAAAACATTCATAAATATGCCAAACTATTTGTGATCCATATTCAGGGGATTTGTGAATGTACCAAATCGCATACATATCTAAAATATCTCACAACAAAAAATGTTTAACCACACAGCAATCGTTTAATTGCAGTTAGATAAAGTAAAGCTCAACTGGGTCAAGTTATTAAAATAGGAAGATCATGGAAGTAGCCTATATAGAGGAATAGAAATTAGTTAACACTCGCTAAGCCAAATGTGAAAAGGCAGGTTTTTGTGGCTTAATAGAAATAGAAAAGTATTAGAAAAGTACTATAAGGATGAATACTGACAAATAATTCCAAAGATGTGGTGCAACCTCTACTTTATCCTCTTTGTACCTTAAACTACAAGAAGCTTCTAAGGGCCATATCCGATTTTGCATCCATGCAGGAAACGCATTCTATATGTTCATAGTGACATTTACAAAGAAAAAAGTCACCCTAAGTCAGAACATCTTTGAAACCGATGCTATTTACCTCTGTAACACCAGTAGATCAGAAGAGATTTCATAAAATGAATATCCCTTCTATAGTGTTAGTACGCGATAAAACAAATGTAACCCTAAGGGAGACAGGTATGCCCAGACTGGGGTTACAGCTTGCTGTGCTATAGAGCTTGACTTGCACCGTACCAACGAGGCCCAAATAGTCTGAAACATGTCTGGAATTGCAAGTTTATCTGTATGAATGGATGTGGCCTACCAGTTTGGGGTACGGGGAACCCTGTGACGCAGTGGTTCCCAAACTGTGCGCCGTGGCTCCCTGGGGAGCCATCAAACCTAGCCAGGGGAGCCGCGCACCAAGCACTTTAATGCATTTAATGTTGAAGGGTCTGTTGGCTTCAGTTAAACTAATTAGACTTAAACGCATGATGTCAATGATTTGTAAGTGACATGCCTAAAACTGTAAACTTAGTGCTTAATTGATGGCATGTCGAGGGAGATGACCTCCATATTTCACTGGATCCCCACGTTCCAACACTCCCAAAGTAAGCGGAAGATGCCTGATTAATTTTGTTAGACTCTATAATAGTTTCGGTTTTCCCCAAATTCATTTTACACCAATGCAAGTTACCAGGAAAGTACAGTTGTCCTGTCTATTAAACACACTAAGGGGCCGATTCCGATTCGGACCGGAAATCTCTCCAACCGAGCCGGACCCGGAGAGATTTCCGACCGAATCGGACCCTAGCAGTCCGACCGAACGAGTACGATGCGTTCGCATGCTATCGGACTCGATTCGGTCGGACTCCCATTGAAGTCAATGGGAGCCGGTCGTACAACGCGTACACGGGCCGTACACGCACAGGTACACGCGCCGTACATGCACAGGTAGGGGGGACGCATGGGTCCCCCCTGTGTGCGACTCGCGCGGCTACGCGTAGAGGGGGAGGGGGGGAGGAGGGGGGAGGAGGGGGGAGGAGGGGGGGAGGGGGGGAGGGGAGGGGGGAGGGGGGGGGGTCCGACACGGACCCCCAAAGTGCGGCTCCGACTGCTCTTTCGAGCCGGACGGCGCGAGTCGGTCGGACTGCTCGCGGCTCGCATCGTACTTACCCGGCCGGGGAACGTCTCCATTGCGCGGTGCGAGTCGTGTCCGTGCGAGTCGGTCGGAGCAGTTCGGACCCGGGAACGAGTCGGTCGGCGATTTCGCGTGCGCTCGCATCGTACTCGCTCGGCCGGACGCACGTACTAATCGGTCGGGAAAGAGGGCTCCGAATCGGATCCGGTTGAGCCGAATCCGATTCGGAGCCCTACCGGCCGAGATCGGAATCGGCCCCTAAGTATTATTAAGTATTGACATTTGTACTTGAATTATAGGTACTTCCAGTTCACATTTCTTGCAGTAGACACACATTTCCAGACAGGCCTGCTCTCTCCTTGAGCACAAGTAAGTAAAACACCATATATGGCATAATGCCAACATTTGGAAGCAAGAAATAGGAATGTTAAAAAAAAAAAAAAAATTAAATCAGAGGAATTTATTTTACTTGCATTGATTTGGAGGCAATTTTAGGGAGGAGACAGCAAAAATAAAGCTGTATGTGGTTTAAAAAATCATGAGTCACCCTGCTGAGACAGGTGTGTTGGCACGTATGACATGGATAGAAATGGAAGTGCATGCAAATATTCTTCAAGCTCAGAAACACTTTGGCAATGGGGCCTACATGAATAGGGGTGCTATCTAGCACTGTAAGTGGGATAAAAAAGTTTGAGCGGGTACTCTAAAAAAGGCATGGGCAAAGAAATGTAACTAGGAATATTTTATTAGAGGCGCCGCCTTAGTAATAAGAAACACCCTGTGTATATGATTATAACACCTTCATCAGCTTCATCCCAATTATTTTCAGGGAGAAAAATGCAAGTACTCCCGAGGCCGGGCTTACAACCACCCCATCCTCCAAAAAAAGTAACAGTGGGGAGTCACGGGCAAAGGCCAATGGGTCAAGGGAGCCGTGGGTCGAAAAAGTTTGGGAACCACTGCTGTGACGGAACCAAGACTGATTTGCACATGGTTTCTCCCATCTGTAGTGGTACAGTGAGCAACAGAGATGGGCTGGAATGGGGCCCAGTAATTACCCAAGGCATTTAAATCAAAAATACCATCCACCACTTATTATTATCCGTGAATAACTCTACATGGGACTGGTATGACTGGATGTGGGTTCTATTACTCTGTGCTGTAGGACTTAAATACAGTAAAAAAAAAAAAAAGGCTGAAACATTAAGTCAAGTCACAAGTCAAGTCAAAAGGCTGAAACATTATCTTTGGCTTCTAATGTTTTATGCATGGAATCTATCACATAAAAAAATAAATCTCTAAGAATGGCTTTATGGCACCTTTTTAGGCGTGGAATGTGGCGTAGGTACAGGATGTTGCATGTTTTTAGTTTTGTCATAACAAATCTGAAAATACTTAACATTTACCTAGCAAGCCCAGTCTTTGAAATATGGTTATCAAGGTGTAGCTATGCAAAAGAAACAAATAGCTGCTTGGGTTTCATAATGGAGCAGAATGTCATGTCATAACAGTACATGACATCTGTTCTGACATCCAACTTCGTAGCACCCATTTCACCTCCGACTGTGGTTGAGGAAAACGAGACGGCAAGTCAATCTACTGATTAACATGAAAAGGTGACACAAACATTGACAAAAATGGAGGATGTATCCTAAGAACAATTCGGCCTTACTGCATAAAGGATTCCTCCATCGACAAAGCTTGCAGTACACTCACTCACCTTTCAGAGAGAGGTGCTAGCTACAAAGAAAACCAACATCCCTGGGAGGAACTGCTGGGAGCCAAGAATGAAGGACTCCGAGTGGAACCATAAATCTAGTAAGACTATATTTTAAGCTCATGAAGGGAAGAGGGGGGATTCTTCTCTCCAAAAAGGTTTTGACCACATGCACTTTGAAAGTGGACTGGCTGCCTTTGTTTTTCGGGTGCATGGATATAGCTGCGAAGTGTACTCGTACTTACAAGTGTGTCTGTGGGTCTAGAAAAAGACCTACCCGGTAACAAGTTATTTTTGGTCCATAATTGCAGTTTGTGATCAAGAATAGAATCTCCCAACACTAGATTTTCCCAACTGTCTGCCACTTATAAAAGGCAATACAGAACACCCATCGTTCTCTCTAGTTTTATTACCATTCTCATTGCCCAATATGTGGTAAAGAGAAAGCAGCCTTTGAAATACCATCACTCTCTCTCCTTGCCTGGATAAGCTTTGCTGACTGCATTGAGGGCGGTCCAAGGAAAGCCTCAGTTTTTTTTGGGGGGGGGGGGCGGGAGGACACAACTGTGACTCTTTTACATGGATTGTGAAGTCCATATTGTGGAGAAGTAACATAACTTGTTGAGTGTGAGCTGTGCATGCACATGACGTGTCCTGTTTACTAGCCAGTCACCCAGGCATGGAAAGACATGAACGTAACTATTGTAGATGCACTGCTGCTATTGTTAGATACGGAGTAAACACTCTGGGGGCAGTAGGGACACCAAAGGGCAGTACTTTGAATCAGTAATGAACTGAACTCACCATAAACATGAGGTCCTGTCAGTGGCCCCAAAAGTATGGGAAAGTGGAAGTGGGTGCCCTTGAGATTGAGGATCTCCATGTAGTCTCTCACATTGAGTAGCGAAATGAAACAGGGCACAGTTATAATTTTGACGCGATTAGATTTAATACAGGAAATTGAGCGCCCTGAGATTGAGGATTAGCTGCAATGATTCATCGCTTTTAGGGCTGAGGAAGTAAAGAGATCTTTACTGAATCCTTTTAATCTCTGCTGTCCTGGTACAAATTATCTTGCTCCTCTAAGAAGCAAAGTGCATACCTCCTCCAATAACAGCTGGTGATGTTCCTTGCTGATGTTGTGTGGATGATGCAGTAGATTTGGAAGCATGGCATTACAAGCAGTAGCCGTGGACAAAGATAGCGAGCACCCACTGATCTAAGGCTTTGTGCATATTTGGCCGGAATGGGCTCAGGCCATGCCCAGAAGCCAGGCTCAGCACCTAACCACAGTGTCTATCAAACTCTGTAGCCACAGGCAGGGTTCTGTGCCAACCTGACACGGTTGATCAGCAGGATGCAGGAAGCTAATAGGCCCAGAGGGCTGGGAGCTGCTCACTGAGATCCAGGTCAAAAGCTGAAACATTGGTATCATAACCTGGATGTCCTGGACTCTGAGCTCTCGGGGAAAGGCACAGAATTGCACCATATCCAGGATAATGCAGATGAACTGTAGTGTCTTTGAAGGAGTCAGGTGTGACTTCGACATGTTGATAGTGGACCTCAACAATGTTAAAAGGTTCACCGTCATCTGAAGGTGGTGGTTTATGACTGGTGGGGCGTAAGGTGCGGGGGCCTTCGCTCAACAGCCAGCTGTCTCGGTAGGGGAAGAATGCAACCCCCAGACCTCTGAAGGGCTGCGACCACATCATCACTTTTGTGAACACTGAGGGGAACTGGTGAGGCCAAAAGGGAGCATTGCCCAAACTGAAAATGCTTTTGGCCTTTTGTGAACCACAGATAGCGTTTATGGGCCTCCACGGCGGGAATAAGGAAATAGGCGTCCTGCAAGTCTGATACTACCATCGAGTGTCTGTGATCCGAAGCAGATAGAACCTGGACCGGCGTGGGCATTTTGAATTTGTCCTTTTGCAAGAAGGCACTGGGAAAGACGAAGGTCTAAAATGGGATGGAGGCCTCTGTCCTTTTTTGGCACAAGGAAATAACAGGAATAGCACTAGTTCCTACTTCCCATGCCGGAACCCTCTCTATGGCAACTATGGCCAAAAGGACCTACACTTCCTGCTGGAAAAGGGACACGTGATCCTCTGTCAGCCATCTTGACAGTTATGGAAGGTGCAGTGAGATACAAAGTAATTGAAGGGTAGAGCCCTGTTGGACAATTTGGAGGACCTATGTGTCGGAACTGATGTCTTGGCAGCCTTGAAGAAAATGCCAGCTCCCCATCATATGGGGTAGCTGTGTATTTCAAATTAAAACACTTAAGCAGCTAAGAGGCTGTTGCAAGAGTGGTGGAGTACTGAGCTGTGCGTTGTCCCTGGGCATTGTCTCTGGAAGCCATGGCCTCAACCTCGAAAGGATTGAAGAGGTAGTTGAGCTGGTGATGGCGTCTGGCATTATCTATATGCCAAACCCCTGGCTTAACCCCTGGCTTAGGCGCCAAAGAGACAACATTGTTGAGGAAACTGCCTGGCAGGTGTAGAGAGACCCACTGAACAAGCTGTAGTATGATCCTCTTTGAACCGTTCAAGGGCTGAGTTCACCTTCTAACCTAAGAGGCGAAAGGCATCAAATGGCATATCCATCAAGGATGCTTGAACATCCCCAGAGAAGCCCATGGTCCTCATCTAAGGATGGCGCCAAAGCACCACGATTGTGCCAACTGCCCAAGCAGTCCGTTATATTTGTGCTAGATGGGATAACAAAATTAGCCGCATCCCACCCCTTCTGAATAGTCTGGGCTAAAGGTGCCTGAAAGTCGTCAGAGACGGTCAGTAAGATCTGAACGGCCATGTCACACAGAGCATGGGTTTAGCACCCAAAGAGGAAAAACTAAACTCAGTGCTACATTGGTGAAGGAAAATATGAGCTTGCATAAATCCCACCGTAAGCTTGGATTCGTGGTCAGGAGTGGTAGTAGGAAAGGCGTTAGATTTGACATTGCTGGTGACGGAGTTAGATGCTGTGTAAGAAAGTCAGGGTCGCCTGGATTCTCTGGCAACGAGTGACTCGTCTGTTGACCAGAGGTAAAGAATATTGGTTTGATGAAGAGCCCAAAAGCTCATCCATAAGGGCTTCAATAAATAGCATAAGAAGTTCAGTAGGTGCCTGGACAGACTGAAAGACCTCCATAAGAACATTTGTTTTAACCTCCACAGTTGGGAGCTGTAGTTCAAGGGCCTCTGCAGCTCATTTGATCACTAACGCAAATGATGTGCCCTCATTCATGGCTGGACCACGAGGCAAAATTAATAGTGTCTGGGATGGTGTTCAGACCACTAGCATCCTGAAGCTCTTCGTACTAGTTTTCCTCATCCTATTATGGGACAAATGAATCCCTATCGTCACCAAAAAATCTGGCTTTAACTGGCTGTGCTGCAATGGGATCAGGGTGGGGACTCAGCCACGGTCAAAATAAGCTTGGTTCAGATTCAGAAAGCATTATAGGTTGTGGATCCTCCTTCAGCGTCAGCATCGAAATCGAAGTGAATGGGACAGATTGTGGCGCCGGAACCGAATTCGGCACTGAAGCCATAGCAGAATCCGAAGCTCGTTCGAGGGGCACACACTGTGCCAAAGGCAAATCCACCAGCGGTAGTCCTAATGGAGGCCCTTGCGGAACCCTGGTGACCGGAGGCATCCCAGAGAAACCAGTAAGTATGAAAAAAGTGTGCCGCATGGCCTCCCTAAAGGCCTTGATTTGCTGCGACTTTGCTGACAGACCCAGAAAGACAGAGTGCATTGGAACCAATCTCGGAATCAGCTCCTTAGGAGATCGGTAGTGAGATTGTGTGGCATGCTGACACCCTTGCGTCTTCTCAAGTTTGAATATGGAGCGAGGGGAGTGATTCCTGCTTAGAATTCTTAAGCGTCTTTTTGGACTTAGCTGAAGACTCACTGCGACGAAGATCTGACTTGTGAAAAGTACCTTGCTCTACCCTTTGAATGGGAACAGCATGGAGTCTTGGGGTGTTTTGCAAAGTAGACCTTTGCAATCTTGTATGGCCTTCGGATTCATCTGGGCAAAGTCATCACAGGTTTGGCGTCATATCCTGACCCCAAAGACTAGAGGCCCAACCAGGGCACACATTTGTTGGAAGCAGTCCCTGCAAGGTTTAAACACTGTTGTTTTAAGAGGGGAAATTTATTTTGCACACTGAAAAAAACTTCTGAGAAACTTTTACGGAAAGTTCATCAGAGACGAAGGAAGCAGAACTCTGGATCCACGTCTGAAGGCACGGAAAGGAAGGAACTGATGTCAGTGTCCATAGGTGGCGTTTACATGTGGCTCCATTTGTCACTTCCGGAACACAGCCAGGTCATTGCGGAGCCACAATGTGCCACCTGTTGGTGCGCAGGGCAACAGCTTTAGAGTTTTCAGGATCCAGTCTGACACATGGGGAATATTCGCATGGCGAGTAATCTGCGGTTAGAAGTATCTATCACAAACATCACTTTTCCACCCTGGGCAAGGTGGTGGGGTGGGGTAGCAACAACAGCCTTCTGCCATTTGTCAAAAAGGAATGATTAAAAAACCCTGACAACCTTAGGCAAGGCAGAGGGAATGAAAGGCCTTCATCTTTCAGGAAACTCAGGGAGCTACCAAATGAACTTACTCCAAACTCCCATTTATGCAATCAATTTTCAGTCTCTCTTGGTGTTGATGAACACCGCAAGAGAGCAAAGAAAAACGGACTTCAAAAATAGTACATAACTTCATAAAAAATAGTAAGTTAATTTTTTTAAATCTCTACAGGAATTCACAAGTACCAGGAGACATTTACAAAAATAACTACATTTAAAACTCTTATCCAGAGTGAGGCAGGGCCATTCTGCTTGCAGCTGTTCCAGTGTCAAGACATTGGTATGTTGCTGCGTTGAGTTTTTATCCAAAAGAAAACAATGAAATTCACTGCTATTCTTTTTGTGGGAAATGTAGCAAGAGTTCCATCCTGACCTACAAAAGTACACAGATCACACTGTGGCACATCAGGCACCTTCTTGAACAGAATGGGCACTTACATCAATGGGGTTAACATACATTTTTGAAAGTGCTGCAATACTGCGAAGGACGCTATAAGGCAACTCAGAGTTTCTTGTGCAGGTGGCCTTAACGTGGGCCGAGGTAGACTAAATGCACTGTACTGACAAATTCAGAACTGCTTAAAAAAATGCAGGAACTAATCTGCATACACATTGAAATTAACAAAGGGTCAGTCGCCAAATAGCCTTTCAAAGTTTACATCAGGGGCATCTGTATAGATTTGTGTACTCAAGGCCAAGAAGAGTACTTTTACTAGAGCATTTCTAGCAGAGAGCCCTGGAATCAGTACCAGAGCATCAAACACAAGGCTATTCTGGTTGAAATTAAGTAGAAGCTGAGAAAGATCAGAGAAATCCAAGACAGGGAGGTCACCATGCTGGTCCAGACGTTTGGGGTGAAGGTGAGACCTGGTTGTACCCTAGCATGGTTGCTGAAAAATGAATAAGAAACCAAGATACAACTCTGGTCAAGGATAGCTGGGTGCTTAACATGGAAATCAGGCATCAATCTGAGGTTTACTTCTAAGCGAAAACACCTGTACTCTATGCGGTCTGAAATCTTAAATGCGCAAATTCCGGTCTGCCTAGACTAAACAGCACCTCTTAGATTGAAAGGAAATGGAGGAAACATTGAAACATGTCACTCTTCACTGGCAAGATAGAGAAGGTCCATCATGAACTGTACACGATGTAAAGTCATGGAATTTAGTATGCAACCGTGTGCTTTAGAAGTGATTCATTAAGTAATTAAATACATTGGTGTGATTTTGCACCAGAGGCAGGTGGCAGCTTAGCTGAGGAGCCTAAGCAGGAATCTATACTATACAGAACCTGCCGTCTTTGAAGACCTATTTCCTGGCAGAGAAGTTGTGCATTTATTGATATATTATAGATATTAGGGGGAATTATGTGATTAATTCACAATTTTAGACACTGAAACTGACAGAAGTATTCCAATCGCGTGAGTTTTACTTGCATAATCAACCACTACTCTAAACAGTGTACTTAAGAGAGAATTTGTTATGTGATCCATCTAGAGTACTAATTCTCATCTCAAAATGATCCAGGGGAAATAGAATGGAGGCCCTAATAACATTTCTTTCTTTTTTTTTTTTTTTTTTTTTTTTAAACACTCCTGCTCCCGTAATGAGCCTGAACATTCCAAGTGTAAGCTGAGGAGATGTAACACCAGTGTGCTCTGCATACCAGTTTACAAAACAATTTATGCTGGATTTTTCTGTTTGCTTTCAGTAGAGATGAGGAAGTCCAGTGGAGGCTTAGTGCAAGTGTTGATAGTAGATCTGTCAGAATGCTATTTAACTTTCCAACCTGGTGGGTGGTCTCCCCCCAGACTCAAGCCGCTACAGCTCTACGAACGTTCTATTTAAAAAAATCCACCAATCCGAAACCAAATTTTGCACAATTTAATCCATGTAATCCAAAGTTTACTCCAACAGTTCCCTCGAAGTTATAACAGTGATCGTGTCATTCCAAACTTTAAATGCTGCTGAAATGCCCATCCAGGCCTTATTCCGTAGCACGTTAGAACGCATCCTTGGAAACCGTGCATTAATGTACCCAATGCATTTCGGGCTATTGAGCCCTTCGTCAGGGGTCTGGAATGTAAATGAAACCCATCAGTTAACAACGATTAATCATGACTATACTTGTAAGTATGTATACGTGAACCTAACCTGCCTGTATATCCTGCAGTACAATGTGTTCTGGATTTAAACTTATGCTCAAACTAAAATCATGTTTTTTTTTTTTAACTCTTTTTATTAACAGAGCTTGAGAGACCATACCATACAGTAAGCATTTCCATTAGTACATCAGAAGTTGAAAACAGAAAATGGATAGCATTATGTTCATGAGGGAAAAAAGTAAAGTTGTGACCATGTAGGACCAGTCTATTCACCCACACCCAGCCCTCTATACTTTCGCCAAGGCGTCCACACTTTTTCCCATTTTCTGACACATCCCCTGCTTTTGTACACTGTTTCCTCGGCCCGCTGGCACCAATCAAGATCTCGCTTCCACTCTTCCACCTGCGGGGGTTCAGGAGCCCCCCACCTCCTGGCAATGTTGCGCTTTGCTATGCCCGCTGCCAGAGCCAACCACATTCCCACATATCTGGACCAGTCAGATTCTCCTCTAATCATTAGTAAAAGCCACTTCGGCTCCAAAGGGACAGACTCTCCCACAACCTCGGTCATGATATCCGTGATTCCCTGCCAGAATCGAGCTATCTCGGGACAGTCCCATAGAATATGCAGAAAGGTACCCTCCCGCCCACATCCCCTGACGCACAGCGCTGTCGGTGCCCTACCCCAAGTAGGTGGGTGCGAGGATAATACGTACGGTGTAAAACTAAAATCATATTTGACGACTTCCCCATTAACACGCTCCCATATTATGTGCTCATTTACAACGAAAACATTCCTCCCTAGTTTAAATTTGTGCCGAAACTGATTATGCGTCTCCCCATACAAAACCTAAAAAAGTCCTGATTCACTCACCCCGCTGTTCATATGCAATTAAAATCTCAATGTTGCACGCCATGGCCGGCAGCGTGACTATTTGTTTCAAGTTTCCTTGACGGTTATATCCAAAATGAACCGGTATGAAAAGACCTTTCTTGCCCCCTCAGGTGAAGCCTATTTAAGCATTGTGACGTTTGAGTTTCCCATGTGATTACTATACCCGACTCTCCCAATTTTGGATTACATGGATTAAATTATTTAAATTTGGTTTCGGATTGGTGGATATTTTGAAATAGAACGTTCGCAGAGCTGTAGCGGTTGGAGTCTGGGGGGAGACCACCCACCAGGTCGGAAAGTTGAATTTCGTCCGTGCTACCAGGACAGAGCACGGTTCAAGCCAGCACGCTAAATTATGGCCATTGAGCAGCTATTAAACAAGCATTTGCAATGCAATAGGTCTCGCATTTACACAAGTTTGAGCTATTGGCATTGTAAATGACAATGCCTTATATTTATGTTTTGGTTTTCAAAAAAATAAATAAAACGCATTGTCATTTACAATGCCAAGCGCTTAAACTTGCGTAAATGCAAGACCTATTGCATTGCAAATGCTTGTTGTTCAGAGCAGGCCACTAGACTTTACTTCAAACACACTAAAGGTGATGGGAGGAATGCTTGCAATAAGTCTAACCGCTGGAAATAATTCAGGGTAGCATTGAATGCATCATTCTTTTGCCCAACACACCTCCTCAGTTTGAACCCAGCCTTATGCAAATCAGTCTTGACCCTGCCGTTCAGCCCAGCCCAAACTGCTAGGCCAGGAGCACAAGCAACCCAGGACCGGTTTTGCCCCAATTGGGGCTCTTCATCCAGGCGTCATATTTAGTTTCGCCGGGACGCTGTCTGAAGAAAGGCCAGCCATGCATAAGTCAGAAAGTTGGCTCTGTAGCCCATGTTCACAGGTCAGCAGGGGGTTGATGCAAAGGCGCATGCACCAATCACAATACATTAAAAGGCCTAGGGGTTTGCTCTATAGCTTGGGAAATAATTTTAGCATGTGTACAGGGCAGATGACTGGGTAGGCACCCCAAACTGATCTAATGCTTCCGAGATAGATTACCCTATGATAAGGGGATCCTGCACTGGTCTGCTGATTCTGTTGTCTCGTGAGAGACACCCCCCTCATTTCTTTACGAGGGTCCTCCTCGGTGGCAGCACAGCTGTGATTTTGGGGTGCAGTAGCTGCAAACAGGAGTGACCCCTACTGCTCGGCACCCATGTGAATCTAGTATCCTATCAGAACCTAGCTTATTAACAAACACTCCAGACAAAAATCCATAATCACAAACACACACTGCAGACACACTCACAGCTACCAACACAGGTCGTTGAAAGAGCACAAGGCATTTTGCCCCGCAGTTACTGCCGAGACTCCAAACCCAGCAGACAAACGTTAGCTGAAGAGCACAAACTCTGAACCCCCTCCACACAGAGCACTCTGCAGGAGCAACCCCAGACACAGTTAAACAATGGCGAGGGTGTGGGTCTCGATGCAACAACCCTCCCCCTGGGAGCATCTCCGTAGAGGAAACCTTTACACTACAAACGACTGCACCCACTCTGACACAGGCCAGAGACGCTTGCGCTGAATGCACACCCCTATCCTCCAACCTCAGAGACCCTATTGGGCAAATCCCTTACTCTAGCAGTCCGCCCTAAAGTGCAAAGCACAAAAGAAAGGACCAAACTGCGCAACAACAAAAAACCACATAACAGAGCTAGCGTCATGTCAAACATGGCAGCTTACGCCCACATAGCCTCAGAATGGCAGATAAATCGTTATAAAAGTGTATTTCACCAACTTCAGAGTATGAACACAGAGCAATGTCCTGCTCTTGCTCCTGAATGCTGTGGGGAGATACAGTGCTTACAGTTTTTGACAGCTGTAAGATCGGAAACCCTGTAAGGAGAATTACATAGCGCCTCTCATGCGGAAGAGCTGGGGGTGGAGGACTGGAAAGTAAAGAAGGACAAATGCGCTCTGATCGAATGATAATTTAGGAATATGGTGTGCATGAGACTTGAGTGTTTCCAAAGCTAAGACACCAAGCGGTTCGGTGACCCCAATAATAAAGGGCAGTGTTGCGGGGCGGAATAAGGGACTTGTACTCCAACTCTAGGGAGTGAAGGTTTTATTCTTCTCGTTACACGCTTTTTAACAGAAGCCAGGTTTAATGTCCACAATTTTCTTGTCTCCAGGTATCTCCTTTCCAGGCTCTCCCGATCGTCTGTTTCTCCTTAAGCTGGTGGGCGGGGAACAGCTTCTCAGTCGTGTTTACCGGAAAGAAACGAGATAAGGGGACGTAAGTGTAGGGCAATACCCTGTCAATGTAGTGGGAAGGGAGTGAAGGGTACACACGTGAGCACTTCTACAAGGTAGTGACAAGTGTAAACGGCGATGGAGTGATTGTGAGTGAGGGGGGGTTTCAAGTTCCAGCCGTCTCTAGGTAATAGCCCCGGGTTACTTAGAGGAGTTCTCCCTCCTCCCGACCCAACCCGCGAGCCGCTCACGTACCTGGCTGAGCCACGCACCTCCAGGAGCGTGGCTGGGCGAAGCGTGATGCCGTTGGCCTCCTGGCTCTCCTCCGGCGTCTGATGGTTCGACTGCACGGCTTCGGTCTGCTCCCTCCTCGTATTCGTTCTCCTCTCTCCTCGCGTCTCCTCTGGTCTCCGCTCTCTCCTCTCCGGTGCACACACCTGTGCTGGGGAACTCCGCTCTTTCTCTGGTCCGGTAGGGATGACGCCACGATGTGGGGGCGGGAGCGTCTCCTCCACCCATTCCCAGTTAAAGGGGCCGTAGTATTCCCTCGCCGATGATTCCCCAGAGCGATACGGCGTGACCATTCCTCCGGCTGTGGGGACACAAGAGGGGAAGAAAGGGGTGTCCACCAGTCCGCTAAAGTCCTTTCTCTGGCCCCTTCCTCCTCCTCCTGCCCACACTCCCCCCCCACCAGGATACTCCCGATCGGGGAGAGGAAACACCCTAGACAGGTAATCCGCGTTCCCATTGTCCGTCCCCCTCCTGTGTAGCACTTGGAACGAAAAGGGTTGTAGGGATAAAAACCAACGGAGGACCCTGGGGTTCTGAGCTCTGTTACGGGCCATCCACTGCAATGGGGCATGGTCAGTGTACAAGGTGAATGGTCGGCCCTCGAGGTAATAGCGGAGTTTCTCCACCGCCCACTTGATGGCCAGGCACTCCCGTTCAATGGTGGGATATCTGGTCTCTCTCGGGAATAACTTCCTACTTATGAACAACACCGGGTGCTCAACGCCGTCTTCCGCCAACTGTGACAACACCGCACCCAGGCCGTAGTTAGACGCATCTGTGTGTAATATGAAGGGTTTGTCAAGGTTGGGAGCGGCCAGGACCGGACTGGATGTGATTATGCCTTTAAGTTTCTGGAAAGCCTCTGATAGCTCTGGGGCAGGGTTCACTAGACATCGTGGATGTATGTCCTTTCTCAAAGTATCAGTAAGCGGTGCTGCGATTTCCGAGAACTGAGGGATGAATCAGCGGTAATATCCTACAAGCCCTAGGAACGCCCTCATGTCTTTTCTACTGGAGGGAAATGGGGTTTCCTGGATGGCACGGATTTTCTCTTTCTGGGGTGCTATGGTTCCGTCCCCTAAGAGGAAACCTAAGTACCTCACTTTGTGAAATGCGGCCCTGGATTTCTTTGAGTTGATATGTAACCCTGCTTGTTTGAGAGCCTGAAGTATGGTTTGCAGATGTCTCAAATGGTCTTCCCACGTCACACTGAAGACCACTATGTCGTCCAAATAAGCTGAACTAAAAGCCTGATGTTCTTGTAGAACGTTGTTCATCAGCCTTTGGAAGGTGGCCGGTGCTCCGTGCAACCAGAACGGTAACACGTTGAATTCGAATAGACCGTCCGGTGTGGAAAAGGCAGTTTTGCGACGGTCTTCTTCCCTTAGAGGTACCTGCCAATACCCTTTGGTCAGGTCTAGAGTAGTAATATACTTGGCTTCTCCCAACTTCTCGATCAGTTCATCGATCCTAGGGATGGGGTATGCATCAAAGGATGAGATGTCGTTCAGGGCACGAAAGTCCATGCAAAAACGCGTGGTTCCATCGGGCTTCGGAACCGTCACAATCGGGGATGACCAATTGCTCTTGGAGGGCCGGATGACGCCCAATCGTAGCATGTCCTGTACTTCCTTCTGTATCATGGCCCTCTTGGCGGCGGGTATTCTGTATGGGTGTTGTCTTACGACCTTCCCGGGGGTGGTCTCTATACAATGCTCGGCCAGTGTTGTTTTACCCGGAACGTCCGAAAACAGGGAAGCGAACGGTCCTAACGTGGAGAACAGCTCCGTTTGTTCCTTCTCAGTTAATTCTTCGTTGACGACCAGGTGGTCCAACGTTTTCCCTACAGGGCCGGGGTCCCGCAATGTCAGGTGGGCGGTTTTCGGTATGGGACCTAGCCATTTTTTTTATAAGTTTATGTGGTAGGTTTGTTTCTTGTTAGGAGACAGCTGTAACTGGTAGGTCGTCTTTCCTATTACCCGGATGACTTTATAGGGACCCAACCACTCGGACTGGAACTTTCTGGTAGACGAGGGTAGGAGGACCAGGGCCCAATCATCAAGGGTGAGCCGTCTCCACTTCTTGCCCTTGTCGTAACAGGTCTTCTGTTGGTGCTGGCGTCGTTCCAAATGAGAGTAAGCTATCTCTCTGAGTTTCCAGATTCGGTTTTTCAACTGTTGGGTGTACTCCAACACGGTTCGTGTCTCGTCTGTTTCCTCTTGTTCCCAAGCATCCTTTGTCATTTCCATAAGGGATCGTGGTTTCCTTCCATATAGGAGTTCAAAGGATGAACAGCCCAGGCTGCTTTGGACCTGGGCCCGTATGACATACAAGGCCAGCGGTAGGAGGCGGTCCCATTCTCTACCTTCTACAGATAACATCTTCTTCAAAGTGGTTTTTAGCGTCCTGTTGTACCGTTCTACTAATCCGTCTGTCTGAGGGTGGTAGACGGATGTTCGGATGTGTCGGAGGTCCAGGGACCGGCAGACTTCCTTCATCAGACGAGACACAAACGGAGTACCCTGGTCCGTGAGGATCTCCTTCGGGAAACCCACCCTGGAGAAAAATTCCACCAGTTTGTCCGCGATGTTTCGGGTGGTTGGGGCCCTTAATGGAAAGGCCTCCGGAAACCGGGTCGCATAATCTACTACGACGAGGGCGTATTGATTCCCTTTTTGGGTCTTGGGTAGAGGTCCTATTAGATCCATGCCGATCCGCTCAAATGGGTTCCCTATGATCGGTAGGGGTTGTAATGGCACGGCCGGGGGTCTCTGTAAGTTCTTTTTTTGGCAGATTCCACATTCTTGGCAATGGGTTTGTATATCCTTGTAGATGCCTGGCCAAAAGAAATTCCTCACTATTGTTTGTGTTGTTTTTTCAGTTCCTGTATGTCCTGCAGTGAGGTGAGTGTGCAAAAAACATAATCTGGTCCCTGAAGGGTTTGGGGACTAGCAACTGGGGAGGGTCACCAACATTACTCTGGCGGTACAAAAGCCCCTCTTTGATGAGGAACCGGGGATACACCGGCGAGGGGTTGTCCTGGTTCTGATGGGCGTTCTCCCAGGCATTGAGCAAAGTGGCATCATTGGCCTGGGCGAACTTAAAACTCCGATCCATCAACCAGGGCTCTGGGGTAAGGAGGGCAGGTCGGGGTTCAGAGGAGCCCGACCTATATAGGGACAAGGTATGTTGGAACAGGGTCAGAAATTCAGGGTTGTCGGTACCAATGATTAGGTCTTCTGGCAGTCCCTCTAAAACCCCCACATTCACTCTACAGGGAGAGGTGTGTTTGGTGTGTAGGACCACTGAGGCTAGGGGGTATGGGCGAACGTCCCCATGCACGCACTTAATGTGTACTAAGGTGTCTGGCATAACCCGAGTGGGCGAAATGAGAGTCCGCTGTATAACCGATTGCTTGCACCCTGAATCTAGGAGTGCTCTTACTTCTTTCCCATTCACCTGTACACTCACGTGAAAAGCGCCTCCCAACTCAGCTGTATAAAGGATGGCTTTTGGGATGTAACCCACTTCCATGGGCTCCTCCGTTGGCTTCCGTCGGGGACATAGGCGAGCGATATGCCCCCAGTCCCCGCAGTCAAAACACTGTGGGCCTCAGGTTTACTGGGCCTAGGTTTATTAGGTTCGTTCCAAGGCCGTGGTTTCTTCTCTGTCTTTTGCGGATATGGACGTGGGTGTTTTTCAGGGTCCCACCCGGGAGCGCGAGGTTGGGCTCGCGCATAGGTAGCCGCCATCTCTACGGCCAGCTCAGGGGTGAGATTGGTATGTTGTCTTAACCACCTTTGAGTGTTGTACGGGAGGGCCTCGAGAAATTGTTCCAAATAGATACGGTCCATGATATCCTCTTTTGTACTAGTGGTGGGACGCAACCATTTGTCCGCAGCCATTTTGAGGCGAAAGTACAAAGTTTTGGGGTTTTCCCCAAGCACCCCTTTCTCCTTCCTGAACCGTACTCGGTATGCCTCCGCATCAAGGCCAAGGTGGTCCAGTATGACGTCCTTGATTGTCGCGTACGGAGTTCCCCCAGTTGCGTTTGCCACCTGGTATGCGGCCTGTGCCTCCCCAGTGAGTAGGGGGGCAAGAAAGAATGGCCACTTATCCTCAGGCCAACCGCAGGCCCTCCATGAGGAATGAATCAGGGTCCTCTCCGTGTATGTACTTTTGTAATGACACGCCGGAGGGTCCGTGATGGGCAGGACGATGGTCTCTAGATACGGAGTTCGGCGTTTCCGTTACCATCTTCTGTAACCCCTCCATCTGTGCGGCGATCGTGTCCTTGAAGACGTCGCGATCAGCCTGGGCCGACGTCATCTGTCGTTCGACAGCCCATTCTAGCTTTTCCTGCCCCTTCACTAAATGCTGGATCAAGGCATCCATCACGGGTTTACTGATGGCAGATGTTATACTGCCCGTATTCTCCACCAATTGTTGCGGGGCGGAATAAGGGACTTGTACTCCAACTCTAGGGAGTGAAGGTTTTATTCTTCTCGTTACACGCTTTTAACAGAAGCCAGGTTTAATGTCCACAATTTTCTTGTCTCCAGGGATCTCCTTTCCAGGCTCTCCCGATCGTCTGTTTCTCCTTAAGCTGGTGGGCGGGGAACAGCTTCTCAGTCGTGTTTACCGGAAAGAAACGAGATAAGGGGACGTAAGTGTAGGGCAATACCCTGTCAATGTAGTGGGAAGGGAGTGAAGGGTACACACGTGAGCACTTCTACAAGGTAGTGACAAGTGTAAACGGCGATGGAGTGATTGTGAGTGAGGGGGGGGTTTCAAGTTCCAGCCGTCTCTAGGTAATAGCCCCGGGTTACTTAGAGGAGTTCTCCCTCCTCCCGACCCAACCCGCGAGCCGCTCACGTACCTGGCTGAGCCACGCACCTCCAGGAGCGTGGCTGGGCGAAGAGTGATGCCGTTGGCCTCCTGGCTCTCCTCCGGCATCTGATGGTTCGACTGCACGGCTTCGGTCTGCTCCCTCCTCGTATTCGTTCTCCTCTCTCCTCGCGTCTCCTCGGGTCTCCGCTCTCTCCTCTCCGGTGAATGCACACACCTGTACTGGGGAACTCCGCTCTTTCTCTGGTCCGGTAGGGATGACGTCACGATGTGGGGGCGGGAGTGTCTCCTCCACCCATTCCCAGTTAAAGGGGCCGTAGTATTCCCTCGCCGATGATTCCCCAGAGCGATACGGCGTCGCTGACCATTCCTCCGGCTGTGGGGACACAAGAGGGGAAGAAAGGGGTGTCCACCAGTCCGCTAAAGTCCTTTCTCTGGCCCCTTCCTCCTCCTCCCGCCCACAGGGAGCATGCCATAACTCCTGGCTGCCCAATGCGGAGAGGCCTTACTAAGTTTATCCAATCACATACAGCATTATTGCTTGCTATAGTGACATCTTCGCCCCTAGCCCATGGCCATCGAATAACCCCTGAACCAATACACAGGGGAGCACCTTTACGCTGGGTTTAGTGGCCCCGTCGCTGCAGCGCCTGCTTTTGTTCTCTTGCTGATTTGCACAGCCCTCCAGGCTCAAGCCACCCCGATCCAGTAGCACAGCTCCAGCGTGGTTTCCAGCTTGCTGTGCAATGCAAGTTGGAGCTGCAGAATACACTGAGGAGATGGAACCATGTCTCACTTTCTGTGAGGGGTAAGTGGGAGGGTGGGAGTAAAATACAGTACAGTTAACATAGATATACGCCATACAAACGCACGTACGGTACTTGGACCCGGTCTCACTCTTGCACGCACCACCCCGGGACGCACATAGCGACCACGGATCCAGAGGGTGTAGTGGCACGCGCTGATCCTGCCCTCACCCAGTGGTAGGCGTCACTCCGACAAACTGCGCATCACGCTTTGGCTCGTCGTCAGGGTTATGAGGCGCTATACAAGTATTACACTATTGGAACGCTTCTTGCATTCCTCTCGTTCGTTATGTGGCTTTTATAGCAATATCAGTCACACACAGTACGTGTACCTGCAGGTTACCTCACTGTAATTATGTGATCACATTTCTAAAAGTTGGAATGCGCTCCAGCGATACTCTTCCCACCTCGCAGCCCTGGTCCCGCCCCCTACGGCGTGCAGGTAATCCAGAGAATCCACCTTTTCTGCCGCGCGCTGTAAAAGATGGTTTTCCTCCGCTCAGCGGGACTGTTTGCTAATTCACCTGAACAAAGGTTGGCGCTCGGCCTATTGTTTGCTTTTCAACACTGCCCGTATCGCACTGAACAAGCACAAATCCTCAGGATCTGTAGCCTGGCAGTTGCATAGGTGGCGACCAGGCTGACCCGACCCTGCTAAGGAGGGCCTCAGGGGGAACTGTCATTTATACGACGCCCAGGATACACGCATAATTCAGAGGCTGATTAAAGACGCCGGTGCTGTGTGTGGGGGACAAAGGGGCTTCCATCACGGGGTCCGCTGCAGGGAGAGTCGCCGAGGGATGAGCCCCTAAGCAAACAACATGGCCGCCGGGGCGCATTGCTGCGCAGCAGCGACGTGAAAGCAGCTTTAGTTTAATGAAAAAAGTGCCTACACCGAGTAATGAAAGAGACAGGATAACCCCGCAAGCAAACAATCGAGTCCGGATGGGCAGACCAAGAAGGAGACAGGGCGGTAACAAAAAAGTCTAGTTTTCAATGGGAGGCCAGGGTTTAGCATTAATGATGAAGCCAGCCAATGGGAATGATGGGCGGGGCTTCAAGTCCCCTTCTGAAATCTTCCCGACTACAATAAGCCTCGCAGAGCGAGGAGCGCATGCGCGCTCCAGCGCTAGGCGAGACATAAGCCTCGCAGAGCAAGGAGCGCATGCGCGCTCCACGCTAGGCGAGACCTAAAAAGGAGATTATAAAAGGAGCCAAAAAATGGTGTGCATCCCCCTTTTCAGCGATATAATATTCCTTCCTAACCCGTGGATTGCACCCAGTAAGGACACACAAAGAAGAGTAAAAGAAAAATATGAAATTCACTTGGGAACCGTGAAGCCATTTTAAAGCACATCAAAGTAACAATTGTTAAAAGGCATTGGACATTTCAGGATAAAACATTATATGGTTTCATTTCATTTTTACATTTTCATTAGGATTGTTGTTGTTCACTTGCACATTAGAAATACTCAGAAGTGAAAACCCGTTCAATTTATACTTTTGCACTAAAGGGTTTCGAGTAGGCACGTACTTTGGTATTTTTATATTTTTTCTATCTTTGTTTCCGTTGGGAGAGTCAGATATAGTAATCACGTGGAAAACTCAAACGTCACAATGCTTAAATAGGTTTCACCTGAGGGGGCAAGAAAGGTCTTTTCATACCGGTTCATTTTGGATATAACCGTCAAGGAAACTTGAAACAAATAGTCACGCTGCCGGCCACGGCGCGCATCAGTAGAGATTTTAATTGCATATGAACAGCGGGGTGAGTGAATCAGGACTTTTTTAGGTTTTGTATGGGGAGACACGTAATCAGTTTCGGCACAAATTTAAACTAGGGAGGAATGTTTTTGTTGTAAATGAGCACATAATATGGGAACGTGTTAATGGGGAAGTCATCAAATATGATTTTAGTTTGAGCATAAGTTTAAATCCAGAACACATTGTACTGCAGGGTATACGGGCAGGTTAGGTTCACATATACATACTTACAAGTATAGTCATGATTAATCGTTGTTAACTGATGGGTTTTATTTACATTCCAGACCCCTGACGTAGGGCTCAATAGCCCGAAATGCATTGGGTACATTAATGCATGGTTTCCAAGGATGCATAGTGGGTTCTAACGTGCTATGGAATAAGGCCTGGATGGGCATTTCAGCAGCATTTAAAGTTTGGAATGACACGATCACTGTTATAACTTCGAGGGAACTATTGGAGTAAATTTTGGATTACATGGATTAAATTGTTTAAAATTGAGTTTCGGATTGGTGGATTTTGTTAAATAGAACGTTCTTAGAGCTGTAGCGGCTTGAGTCTGGGGGGAGACCACCCACCAGGTTGGAAAGTTGAATTTCGTCCGTGCTACCAGGACAGAGCACGGTTCAAGCCAGCAAGCTAAATTATGGCCATTGAGCAGCTATTAAAAAAGGAGATTATAAAAGGAGCAAAAAATGGAATGCTATTAAAGCCATGATTAAGATGAACAGGCTAACTAGGGGAAGGTAGGTGCTGAGCAACTTTAAACAACAATGAAAATTCTGATGGCAGCTCTAAATCAGAAAACCTGTTCAACTGAAAAGAGAGTTAACGTTCTAGGGACATGGACTCAAATCCTGCTCAGTTTGTATTTTTTTTTTTATTTTTTTTTTTAAATCAGACATATTACAGTAGAATATTTGTTAAAGGAAAGAGAAGAACCAAAAAAAAAAAAAAAAAATGCATAGCGCAGCTATGGAGCTCATCCTAGTCAATCATATAACTTAGTATTAAATTTACACTTGAGCAATCTTTGCCCTTTTTTCTCCAAGACTTTCATCAAATTTCAACAATTGTTCCAAAATCGCTAATTAGCAGCACATTGTAATCTATTCCATTAGCCTACACCTTGTCTGTCTTGTTCCTCCATCCAGACACTTAGCGGCTTCCAAATATTCATACCTTTTTTCATAGATTTTAACCCTTTACACTTATAAAGGGCAATTTCCTGCCGCCCAATGAATATTAGCCTATACAGCCACTGATAACATGTAGGCGGTTCCTGATACTTCCATACTGTGGCAATCAAAAGACGTGCAATTGATATAATTAAAAACACAAAATCCCTCTGTACCAAGTCAAGCTGCAACCTACAATCATAACCCAATAACATCAGTGTGGAGGAGATCTTTATATTTCTCCCCAATGTCTGGAGCATAAAAGATTCAATCCCTTCTTTTAACCTATCTAGCTTTACACATGAATAAAACATATGTACCATATCAGCTGGTCCGGTTTGACATCTAGGGCAATCATCGGATTGCCTTTTTCCCCACTTAAAAGGTTTCGATGGTGTGTAGTAAAGACTATAAACCGTTTTATATTGTTGAGCCTTTAAGTTAGATGACATAAATTCATTTTTTCCCACCTCCAACACCTTGTCTATATCAACCTCCCCATCACTTAATTTACTCATCCAGTTTACCTCTATTTTTTCAACATCGTCAGGTATGGATTTTAACAGCTCTTGATAGAAATCTTTGATTCTACTCCTAGAATTACCCATAATCTGCAAGATTGGTATCGGCCCGAAATTGATGCTCTCTTTAGAAATTCCTCTTATACAATTACGTATTTGCAAATATTTAAAACACGAGTCCCGCTGTAGGCCGAACCTTTGAGCTAATTCAATAAATGAAAACAATTCCTGATTCAAATAAACATCTGCCAATGTGACAATCCCCATTTGTTCCCATTTTCCAGCCATACCGTCATATATAATCGGGCGTAGAAGATCAGAATGCCAAAGTGATGTATATTTAGTAAACCTGCTTATTTTACAGATTTTCTCTACCCTTTTCCAAATTTTCACGACACATTCTATACATTTATAGCCTTTCTTTTGATACTTTTTCATATCGTCTTGACGTTGAAATATTCCTCCTGCAGCTTCCCCTATCGCCAGTTGATAAATAGTTGGTATTTTGAGCGTATCAGTTTGCGCTTTTTCATAGTGATAGAGAGTACCTAATTGTTGAAGAGCCGTAGCCCAATAATACAGCTGAATATTGGGGGCATTCCAGCCCCCCCGGTCAACTGGATGAGTCAAATATTTATAAGCGCGGCGAATTTTATGATAGCTCCAAATAAATATTTTATTTGGAGCTCAGTTTGTATTTATGGCTAAGCAAATCTCCTGTACAAACCCATTTATTCATATAGAGCATGCCCACCAAAAACAATCAAACAAACAAAAGAACCAACCAAATACGAAAAGATGATATTATAAAAAGGGGAAAGTAAATAGAAGTAAACCAGACAAAAATACATCTAAGTGCAGTCACTGGTAATCTCATACAGAAGTAACACAAATATTTGTTTTTGTTCACACAATTAGGGATTCAAATTTGATAACAGTAGTCTCATTAGAAATGGTCCTACTTAAAACTATGCTTTCCAAAAACAGAAAAAGCAAATTAAAAGAAGTGGAAACACACCTTTGCATTCTAAGTGTAACAAAATCCATTCAAATAAGAGAAATATTGCTATGGAATTAAATGTTTAATTGTGATACTGATATGCTTTATTACCAATAGGTCTACAAGTTAGAAATACTAAGTAGCTGCCTATTAAAAGCTCATATTTGTGTCCAAATTTAAAAATGTAAGCAAAAGATTTGCTTTAATGGTACAGCACAAAAATACTTGCAGCTTAAAATCTAAAGGACTTCTGCCCTAAGGAAAGAAGGCATGTGCAGGTCACAATAGATTTTAAAAGTTATTTGTTCAAAAAGAATTATCTTTACAGGTTTGTGGTGTTGCATCGTAATTCGAATTCAAACACACCACACAAAATTCCAAGCACGTTATGGATATGTTTCCGAATATACACTAAAGCAAAACACAGCACAATAAACAATACAAAATAATATGCCAGGCAGCCACTTGTGTAAAAATAAAATGCTTGGTGCATCATACTTTAAGTTAGTTTCAGAATACCTTTCCCTGAATTTCTTGCGCTAGATGTCTGTTTGGGAGATTGTTGAAGTTCTACATCCATACGGGGATATGCATGAAGGGACAGATGAAACAAATCAGAAAGTAAATGATGTTAAACCAAAACAAACAAAAAAACATCATCTATGGAAATTATTTTCGTAGAAATATTCAACCAGTAATGCCTTACTGTGAGCACATTGACAAGAAAAGTTGAATAAATCTTTAGCAAACGTAAACTTTAAACTGTTTTGCAGCATACATTATAAATAAATGAGTTATATAATTAGTTAAGCAGAAATAGTTGGTTGTAGACTGGGCAACAGTTAGTTCAGTTTAATTAAAGTGGAACAAGGGTTTTACTTATTAGGCTACCCTAACTTATCAAACCACTGGGGAAGAAGTGCTGAATGTGGGTAAACGGAAGTGTGCACATGTTTGTGGCACAACCGCAATACTGATGATCTTGATAGGCTTCAAGGGTATGGCAGGTTTAGATCTGTGTGATTCTTTCCTTCAGAGAGCATAAAGCAACCAGGAAACAAACATGACCTCTGCATGAACTGTACGCATGCTGTATACCATTTAGGGCATAGCCATTGACGTAGGGATAGGAGAGAAATCCTTTTCATTTTACTGGACGGGCAGTGAAAAGGCCATCGGTGTACATTCCCTGACACAACCACAAGCGTAAAGTGCCAATAATCTGCTGGCTGGTGCGAGCAGACTCAGTCGCTCCTACGAAGTGGTCAATGAGTATGAAGGCAGTGAGTGGGCCCTACATCAGTTGTGCTGTAGTTTCAGACATTCTCTTGCATGAAGATCCAATCTGAGAATCAGGACCCTCGTGCATACAAAGTGCGATGCATATTTGGAAAATGACACAGTAAATGTGCTTTTGGTAAACTGGTCCATTTTGTTTTTAGTAAAACAAAAATGTTTCCCCTCGGACCAAAATACAAACACACTAGATCGTTACTGGTTTAAAAAGAAGAACTATTGCTTATCAAATTCACACTAATGCTGCTTATCAGCTCCAAACCAACTTAAATACAATCAGATACTGACTCCTAAATTTGAATATTACAAAACATGTTTTTATTAAAATCCTATTCTCACAAAAAATAAAATCTGGTTATACAATCACAATAAAAATTCATTGATACATTCCATATACTAAGTGAAATCAATTCAAACAGACGTTACAACATTACACAGAACAAAACGGACATAATACCCCCACATGAAAGAGAAAAAAAAACTTTAGACACTCTATTTTGTCATTTACAGTACATATCCTTAAAAAACTACACATAAGGACACGATCTGAATGCCTTCCTCAATTAACAATTGCAGAACCGTATTTCTCCAAGGATTATGTAGCTAAATTTGCGTTGACGCGTTTCGATGGTTTTACAATTATTAGTCCATCTTTTTCAAGACACTCTTTAAATTTTCTCTGTAATATTCCTTATTTTCATTAAAAGACCCTTATATCTGGAAAAACTGTGTTCTAATAAAAACTCTTTAGGTCTTGAATCCCACAGTCCTTTAAATAAATATCCCGATCCGATTGAATCCCAGAACTGCAACCTTGCTATAAAAAAAAAGATCTATATCACCAAGGTCGAGAATGTCCCATTGCCTCAAGTCGATAGAAAGATTCCGACTCCCATGCTACCAGTTCTCACACCTTATTATATGTTAGCTCGTGGGTTGCACTAACTCATAGGTCGTACCTTGTTCCCACCTCGAGGGGCATTCACGTCCTCCTCTTTCTCGTAGTGCTAATAGGCTGTAGCCGAGATATTGCACGTCCGTCCTGCTCATTCGTATCTGTCGACCTATTTTGTTTTTAACCAAGTTGATTTAAATTTTTGTACATCTAAATGGTTTTCTACAGGAATTTTTCATATTTTCCTGAAAAGATCCAAGTAAAATATATAAACAACAATTTGGAGAAAAATAAGTTAAGGTGGACTCTAATGTGACTGAAAAACCAAACATGGGCAGTGATAGAGGCAGCTAGATGTAGTCAATATTCAAAAATTTTTAAACCTCATCGAAGCAACCTGAAAAAGACTTGCATCTTTGAAAATGCAATAGGTGGCGCTGCAGTTGGTATTTAACCATTCAATGAGCTTCCATACTACAAAAAACTTGCATCTTCTCAACCTATGTCATTTTCGTAGTGTTGTGCATTCAAATGTATTAATTAAAAACGTTTGTGAATGTTGTGGAGGTTTAGTTGTCTTACCATTAAGAGGAATGAAAATGATTGCAGGTTAAATAAGCCTAAAGTATGTTGGAAGTTGGCCATCAAGCATGGTAGAAGACCCATAATAACCAAGAAGTTACTTTTTGAATACCAAGCAATACATATCTGGATCGTTAGACATTCTAAACACCCACTTCATTAAAGATTTAAGTTTCTTCTATTTATTTTTTTGCAATATTTTTAAATTTGACTTTCTATTTACAGCAAAAATCACAAAATCAAAGTGCTCTTTGAAACAAAACAGTAACGGTAATAAAATTCACATACATACAATGCTTGAAACGTGATTATACAACAGCATAAAAATATGTTGTGGGATAACAATTATATGTCATTGGACTTTCAGATGCTCTTGGTAAGCACAACATGTCCAACAATTTGCACTTACCATCTCTATCTAATGCAGGTCCACCCAACTGAAATCCACTTTCATTTACTCTGTCTGGACTGCTAAACATAGACACGCCTTTTATCTTACTTGCCCCATGGTATGGTGGAGAGGATATTTGTTTTTGCTTTGTTCTATGCTCAATTATTAGATGAGAACATCTGTATGAATGAATAAAAAAGAAAAAAATTCCAGGATTGGAGTAACAATTTTGTTTCACATGTCCATGTTTCCTTAACTATTTGTTCAAAAATCAACACAAAAATAATAATGTTTAGCATTTCAGGACCATTACCATCGTTTTACTAGTTAAGACATAGCTTAACTGTTAAACAATGCAACAGCACACAAGTTAGTAAGTCCTTACATTTCTTTATCAGATTTTATTTTCTGCAAAACAGGCAGCAGCATTTATTTTAGCACTAAGCAGATGTCACTCCTGCAGGTATATCGCCTCACCTAATCTACTGTAAATTACTGAGAGTGTTCCTTGTGGTCGTATTCTCTGTGGCACATAGGCCCACCTCTTTTGTTTAACTTCTCTTGCAGTTGAAGACATGGTAAAAGGTCTATGATTGGTAGTTCTGAGTAACGCATCTCTATTAAGCAACTCACTTTGTTGCATTAGCACACCATGTCAATTAAATGTTATGAAAATTAAGTTTCAATTCTGCATCTAAGGTTGTGAAATACACAAATATTTCCAGCACTAATAAGAGCACATATGATGCTTTTCAAATAGCAGTCATTTTCTTACATTGCACCTCCTACTATTTAATTTACACCTCAGTCATTAAAAAACAAATGCCATTTGGTACTTGCCACTGAAGCAAATAAGACAGAAAGGGAGATGGATAGGATAGTATGGGAGATGTACAGATTATAGATACAGTGGATAACCACAGTTTAGAAGTAAAGTGACAGATAAGTAACTTTATCACAGGGGGTCTTCTATAAATGAACAGGTTTATAGTTGTACACTGGAACAGTGAATATCCAAAAGAAGACGGCCACTGAGGATCAAGTCTTCACTGGAACATGTTATTACCACTAGATTGCCCTTGAGCATGAAATATTACTTTCTACAGAATTTTGAATTCCATTTTCACATGATTATGCTGCAGATTTCATTCAGAGAGACAGAAGCCATGAAAAACACAGTCATGGATTTAAGGCAGGAACCAAGCGAGGGCGTATGGCTTTTTGATAACAGGACTGGATACATGGAGCGATGCGCACGGAGGTACCTCATGTTGAAACATTTTTCCCTAATTTCTTAACAATTAGCCACAAACAGCTGTCTTATCTTCTTAAAACTATTTTCCAAACTAGGTAAAAGCTAGTATATAGGCTACACAGACTTCAGTAGTCTTAAATTGCAATTTCCAGAGCACAGAAAAGCCCCTATACAGTTAAATTGCGTTCGAAAAGGGTACAAATCAGTACAAACATTTGTATAGGTGGCCTATCATTGATCAGTTATTAGTTATTAAATGAACAGTTAAGTAACTCATCAGTTAATGTGACAGCTTATTGATTTAATGGCTAATGCAATATTAGCAGTCAACAAAACAGTCAGTAGCTATACAAATATATGGCAGAAATACAGAGATTATAAATATCAAAATGAAAAAGAATTCCATGATTAAACCCCTGACCAAAAGGCAAATTTGATAAGTTGAATGTATACAAAAATATCTATACTGGCATCAACCTAAATGTGCAACAGCGTAAGGCGATTAGACCACCGTGTTTGAAGTTATCTTTAGTAAATGTGCACAATCTGTATCAAAGAAAGTGGTGGTAAATGTCAGAAAGTGTAAATACAATTATCTTTAGAGGAATAATATACACACATTTCTTCCACTGACAAAACAGATGCAAAAGTCAAATCAAATCCTAAAAAAATAAATACATTAAAAAAACTATGTTGCACAGTGTTGAAGCACGTGTGCACAGGTGTAGATTAAAATGTTAAATACAGACATTTAAAGAATGCTAAATAATGCAATTATATGCAATTTACTTAAAAACTACTATAAAAATACTTACGCATGATGTCCATTTATAATAGCGCAATCATCACAAGTCCATCCTTTATCATCTTTGAGAAAGGTGTCTGCATCATTCTGAACGAACAGTTGCACTAAACCAATCTGACCACTGCTAGCAGCAATCATGAGAGGTGTTCTGAAAAAGGAAAAGATTCTATCACTTCTGCTTTGTTCTTGGTTTTTACTACTATGTGATAAATGGTCCCACAAGGAAATATATACTGGACACCCCAAGGTTCATGTCTTCCAGTGAAGAGGGAAGGGGCGAAAATCAAATAAATTTGGTTGTTCACTTCATCCTCGTAGGTTGCGTTTTACCCGAAGCCAGCAATTTTTTGTTGATTAACAGGTGATAGTATATTGCACTTAACTAGAGTTACTGTAGAGCTACAAAGCTGTTTTGAAATCGCCATTTGTCATGGTACATACATCTTTTTTGTGTATTAGCATGAATCCAATCTAGTTTTTTAGGTCTGGCTCGAGAGCTTCAGATATTTTCGTGAAGTAAAGCATCAGAAAAATATTAGGACTCTGTCAGGCAGAGACAAATAGCTCTATTTTCACTAGTTCACTGCACGCTTGTTTTCTTATAAGTGGAAATCACACTATGAGTGCATTCACGAAGCAGAAGGTGTCTGCTCAGGCACAGACCTGACTATGCAACAGCTAGGCGATTAATAGAACAAACGGAAGAGGAAAATCGCTTCAAAATATTTGTTAAAAGACAAAAGGTCAAGAGAATAGCACAGGGAGGGAAAGTGGAAATATGATGGCGAGATTAGGGAGTGTGTGTATGGTACAGTGGGAACCCTCAATGTATATATATATAAAAAAAAAAAAGAACCAATAAGAGGCGAGGTGGAATTTGGAACCACATACATCTTTGAGCAAAGTAAGCCAATACATAAAAAAACAATTACGGGATAAAAGCATTTTTACAGATCAATTCATGTGAAGGATTTAACTTAAAAATTTTGTTTTCATCTCAAATAATTTAAAAGAATAGCAGAACACAAATGTATCCAACAGCTAATCCTCACTGCGGTCAGTTGCTCTACATAACACATATTACAGTTTAACTCTAACCCTAAGCCAACACAAGAGGACTGTATCACATAGGACATAATTTTCCCGCTCTAGACTTTCCTGTAGTAACCAAGTGTGCTGTGGGAATCCCAGTGTCATCTTGCCACTAATAAATCATTAGGACTAACACTCTAGATAGCAGTGGTTTGTCTAAGTAAAAATGGAGTCACCTATAACCTTACACATTACACCTCACAACTTTGTAGTAAAGCATTACCAGGTCACCACACAAGTCTCACCACATTCTCACTGCTGCACAAGTCCATGTCCTACACACTTCAATAGCTGATCACCACAATGCTTAACAGTAGCACCTAACTCCCAAATACCACTCTTTTGTCACATCATACCCTTTAGATTAACGATCTCAAAAACCTCACAGCATTACTTTTTTTAGAGCACACCTTAAAGTATGACATTCCATGATCAGGCTTCTTTGCAGTAACCTTACCTCCCTACACAGGTGAGTTATTTAAAAAAAAAAAAAACACTTTACAGCACTATTAGACCACCAGAAGCGGTCTTTGGTTATCCTACTGACTAGAAAACGACAGACTAAACTTATTTTACAAAAACCTCACCTACGAGCATCATTATTAGGGCTCCTAATTTCATTATATCATATATCTATCAGTTGTATGCTCGGTAAAGCTGCATAACCAAATACTTTTGTCCTTATTACAACTTTAATTAAAAGCAGTCATATGATTTGATGCAACAAGAACAATTGATGGACGGAATGCTGAACAATGTCAAACACTCACCCCCAGTCAGACAGTATGCAAGACTGCATGGATTTAAACTTGCTGCAGTTATGTTTATTTTAATATCAGAGAGATCAACAGTAAAAACCATCCCAGCAGACCATAAAACAGGCCCACAAACAGCCCCAAAACACCCCATACACAGACCAGTCAGACCAAGCCCTTTGGGAACTGCCTTATTGCCCTATAGGCCAATCTGGGACCCTCCTTCCCCTCCTATCAAGGCGTATATTAAATGTGTGCCACCTTTTTTTGACGCATCGTCAGTATGCCCCCCGACAGCTCCTTTGCCTCTGCTCCTCCCACAAGGGTTAAGTGTTCCCTTAATTGCATGGTGCCAGGCCAAAATGCAAATGAAGGAATGCCCTCTAGATACCACATCGGTGCACCTGCAGAGCCGGAGCAATCTGCATTACAGAAGGCGCCAGGCAAGTGTCTACAGCACCTTCTCTAATTAAAATAAAATGCCTCAGAGGCGCAGAAAGCTGGTGCACACCCCAATTAAAACCTGTGGTACTCTGTGTAATATGGCCACAGGTTTTCATAGTACACCGTAGGAGTATCAAAGTAGTGTACACTACAATATGGACCATAGGATCTGCCTTTTGTTCCATAGACCTTTAAAGGGCAGTCCAAGGTTCTGCCACACAGAAGAGACTCTGGGGGTATAGATCCCTGCCTCATACCATATTATGTATTGATAGTGGGATGTGGAAGAGGCTGAGGTACCCTTAATCAATCAATCAATCAATCAGTCAGTATTTGTACAGCGCTGCTATTCACCCGTGAGGTTATCCAGGGGCTAGGTTGCTGGGCTCAGTCGAAAAGCCAGGTCGAGTCTCTTCAAAAATTCCGCCAGCAAGGATGATATTAGGAGGTGGAGAGGAAGGCTGTTCCAGGAGCTGGCAAGATAGGAGAAGGAACGGTCTCCACTGTGGCTTCGTTGGATGTGCGGTGTGTGTGCGCGAGGGAGGCTGAGTGAAGGTCTCTGGATGGTTGGTGGAAGCTCAAGTGGTGGCTGATGTATGCTGGTCCTAGGTCGTGGAGGGCTTTGTAGGTGTGTGTCAATATCTTGAATTGGCATTATTTCTGGAAGGGGAGCCAGTGCAGGTTCCCAAGGTGTGGGGTGATGTGTGTCTGTTTGGGTAGGTTGAGGAGGACACTGGCCGCTGCGTTCTTTATCGTCAGGAGTCTCCTCCTGAGTTTGGTGGTGGTTCCTGCATACAGTGCCTTGCTGTAGTCGAGCCGGCTGGTGACTAGGGCTTGAGTGATGGTTTTCCTTGTGCCGATGAGGAGCCATTTGAAGATTCTTCAGAGCATGTGGAGAGTCTGGAAGCAGGCGGAGGAGACTGCGTTGATCTGTCGTTTCATGTTAAGCTTGCTGTCCGGGATGATGCCAAGATTGCAGGTGTGGTCTGTCGGTGTGGGAGCGGGTCCGAGTTCAGTGGGCCATCAGGTGTCGTTCCAAGGGGAGGCGCTGTTGTCAAAGATCAGCACTTCAGTCTTGTCTGTATTGAGCTTCAGACAGTTGATTTTCATCCCGTCAGCGACATTCTTCATGCAGTTGTGGAAGTTGGTCTTCGCGGTGGAGGGTTCTGCTGAGAGCGAGAGGATGAGCTGGGTGTCGTCAGCGTAGGATATGATGTTTAGATAGTGGGTTCTGACGATGTCAGCTAGAGGTGTCATGTAAGTGTTGAAGAGGGTGGGGTTGAGGGATGAACCTTGAGGGACGCTGCAGATGGTATTCCTGGGTTCCAAGGCAAAGGGAGGTAGGCGGATTCTCTGAGTTCGTCCCATGAGGAATGATGAAATCCATCTGAGGGAGTATCCCAGGGTCTCGATGTGGTATAGTCTCTTGATGAGTGTGTGGTGGGATATGGTGTCGAACACTGCGGAGAGGTCGAGAAGGATCAAGGTTGCCGATTCTCCCCTGTCAAAGAGAGTGCAGATGTCATCAGTGGTGGCGATCAGGGCGGTCTCGGTGCTGTGGTTGGTGCAGAAACCGGATTGGGAGGCGTCAAGCAGGTTGTTTCTCTCCAGGTGTTCGGTGAGCTGCTGGTTGATGGCCTTCGAGAACTTTGGCGGGGAAAGGGAGCAGTAAGATGGGGCGGTAGTTCTGGAGTTCACCGGAGGGTTTCTTGTGGAAAGGTCTGACTTCTGCGTGTTTCCATGCGTCCGGAAAGGTGGCTGTGGCGATGGATGCGTTGAGGATAGTGGTGAGTTGGCGGTTGATATCCTTGCCATCGAGGTTGAAGAGGCGGTGTGGTCAGGGGTCCGTTTGTGCTCCAGAGTGGATGGAGTTCATGATGGCTGAGGTATTCTGTGTGGTGAGCTGTTCCCATGCGGTGAGTGGGTGGTCGGGGGAGGCTTCCGTTGGAGTGGGGAGGCTGTGGAGGTCGGTGGGTTGGGGCTTGAAGTTCCTGTAGATGGTGGATATCTTGTTGTGGAAATGGTTCACTAGAACTTCGCAGAGTTCCTGTGTAGGAGGGCTCATGTTCTCGGTGGCTGTTGGGCAGGAGAACTCTCTGACAATGCTGAAGAGTTCCTTGGTGTGGATGGCGCTTGCTTTAATGCGGCTTGCTAGGGTGTCTTTTTTCACATCTTTTAGTCGTCGGTGGTATTGGTGGAGGGCTGACTTGAAGGTGACTGTCTATGGTGTCTCTGCTAGTGCGCCATCTTCTCTCCAGTTGTTTCAGTTCGTCTTAGAACCAAATGTCTTTTGCTGCTTTAGGCAGGGAGGGTTTTGCTTGAAGGTCTTATGTTCTAAGGCAACTTCTTCAAATTCTCTGAAAAAAGCAAAAACTGAAAACTCAAAATGCTTCTGGACAGTACCATCTCACTAAGTAAATGCCTACAGTACAATCGATCTTGAACTAAGACTGATGAGGACAACAATATTCCACAGTGGTGCTCTGTGTGATCTTGAGAGTGGAAATCAATTGTAAGATCAAGATGTGCCTTGTAAGCCTTGTCACATAGATGTGCTTCCTGTGCTATGTATGCTTCTTGCCTTTGGGTCGTGTGTGTAGATATGTCATTTATAAATTGGAATGCTGTTTTTCAGCAAGGTGTGTGGGGAATGCATGCATGCCCATGAGCACTTACTGTGTCATTCTCATATTGAGGTTGACATGCCTGTTGGCTTTGGAAGTGACTGTTGTGTTGGTGCATCTGCAGCTCAGAGGTGAATCTGGTATGAACTACTGATACTCAAATTTTCATCATACTGCAGTATTTGGTAGATCTACAGGAGAGTCCCTTTTGTTGGTTTTTGTGGGCAGTTTTGAGGCCAAGTAACAGTAACTTTTAAAGACAATTGTTGTGAATGGTCGGTGTGGGTGTAGTGCTTAGAAAGTGTGCACTTCATTTGTGTGTGCATTCTCTGTTAGTGTCTCTTTATGGGGAGTGGGGGGATTAAAGTGAACACAAATGCTACTCCCGATGGAGTTAGAATATCACACTCAAGAAATCTCTGTATTTACACCACTGAGATTTATGTACGGAAGTCCATAAAAGTTGAAAACCTAATTATGAACTTTGTTGTTGAGAACACACTTGTGGTCTCCTAACATGCATCTGCTTAAAGCATCTGCTTGCTGATTTAACATACATGGCAGGTGCATCACCCTGATGTTAAGATTCTTGGATATAAACCAGTGCCATATATTTTAACCTTTCCTGGGTGAGGTCCTCAACCTGGTTCCTCTCTGTTTGTTCAGCGAATACATCGAGTGGTATGAATCAGAATTTCATGGCTTTTTAAGAATGGAAGAAAAGGTGTAAGAGCTAGATAAACTGCTCCGAGGACTCTTGTTGATACTATGCACCCTGAACCTGAATGCCTTTAAGAGAAAGCGGAGGATCTTTAGGAAGAGGATGCTGAAGCAGTATGCCCTCCATGCAATTGCCACCATGGAAGAGATCAGGATGCTTCTGCTGGTTTCATTAGTTTGTCTTCCCAGCTTCCTGGCTGCTGGCGTCACTGGTCCTCCAGGCATTCTTGCAGAAGGCTCAAGTGCAGTCTTGCATGAAAAACTATTGTGATGTAAGAGGCCACAGAACCCAGAGGAGACTATATTCTTCTCATTGAAAGGTTTTTGAAGGGGGACATTAGATTGCATTTCATTTGGTAGCCAATCATCTAAGTAAGGGTAGACATAGAATTCTTTCTATCTGAGATGAGCGGCAGCTACGGTCATGCACTTTTAGTATTCCCTAGGGGTAGACTTTAGACATAACTGCACCACTTTGAATTGAAAATGCTCGTTCTGAACCACAAAAGTGAGATATCTGCTGTGCTTCTGAGGCACTGGGATATGGACATATGCATCCTTCAGATCTATGGCACTCGAGTCTCCTGATATAAAGCCCCCATACTGATTGTTTTCTTTTTTTATCCACCTATTTGTGGTTCTCAAATCCAGGATTGGTCTGAATTCTTGATGTACTCCTCTCTCTTTTCTTTATTTTTTATTAAACAATCAAGATGTACCATGGTGTATTACTCTGTTCAATTAGAGAGTTGGTAACTCTTTTCAGGGCTCCATTTGCCTGTAGTGAAAACACGTCTAGCCCAAGTCACTGCAAGTGCTGACCGTTTGATTTCAGTGGCTTTACCACAGGTGGAAAAAGCTTGAGTCTCAGAGTGCAGCTATTCTTCACAACTGAGAACACCCATTCATCGTTTGTGATGTTTTGGCACACTGTCAAATGTTGAGATAAGCTCCCATCCGCAGTAAGGGAGGAGAAGGGAGGTCATTGCCTTAAATTTGACTGGGTCTTCCAGTCTCTGGTGGATGTTACTTATTTCTACCACTCAACAGTTTTCGTAGTCTGCACTGGGAGCAAGGAAATAATGCTGCTGTTGAATTTCTGTTTCACATCCGGTTCGTAATTAAAATGTTGAAATCACTGGTGCCTATATCAGTGTGCCCATAATAAGGGTGATAACAGTCATTCTTTTTCTTAAATCCTATGGCCCTACAGTATCTGCCTCTGCTTCCTTCTTATGCATCTCATCACCGGTGTGGGAAACAAAGAGAGAAGAGCTGAAAAATGATTTTATTGTTGTGCATCTGGTCATGGTCCAGTTGGCCTCAAACAAGATGCACGACTCATACAAAAGCCAGGGCAATAATCACAGACTGAGATCAGCAACATCCACCATAGTACTGATGATTTTAGATGAGTTTCCCTTCATTGACTACCTCAAGGAAGTCATGCCTATCTTTCCTTTGAAGTCTGACCTCAGATCTCTTCAGTTTGTCCCATAGTGAGTTGTCATATCTTCCTAAAAGTGAGGATTAACTCACTGCTTTCAGAGTCGTGGCTGACATTAACATATTTGCTTCCCCACTGTGTCCATGTGATGACCTTTATTATCAGGTGGGGTTGAAGCTGAAATCATTTGGTAATCTATTTTCTCTGTTGCAACTATATTAGATTCCGGCACAAGAACTGATCTGGGGAAGAACGGGTCTTTCTCAGAATTCCTGTATTTCTTTAACAGCCTGTGCATGCCTGCTTTTGAAGTAAAACTGGTTCCAAAAGATCTGGAACCAAAGGCATCAATGGTTTTGTAGGTGTTCTGTGCTGCAGGGTTTCTAAAATCACAATAGTAGTAGTCAGTGGAGCCAGAAATGTAATTCTCGATTTCAAAACATCTCTATCCACAGCTAAATGAAAAGTCATTATGACGTCTATTGGAGATTCTCTCTTCAAAGACCTGGAAGACGAAGATGAACTGTAGTAGCTCCAAACAGTTAGCAAGCTTGAGTCGGTGTCATACAAAGGAGAGAGAGAGATCTCCTTCGACAGACTAAGCACAGCTTCTGCTTCCAGACTGCTCTCTGCGACAAGAATGCAGATGTAGTCTTCTTGGAATAGGACATTTGGTACAATACCACTGAGGAGAAAGAAAGTGGGGATAAAATATTAGAATGAGTTGCTTTCTGAGGCATTTGTGGCTGTGCCTGCCAAGGCTCACGATGGGTAGATCGAACACGATCTTTTACATCTTTAGGTACATGCTGTGGTCCAGCATGCAGAAGAGGCTGCACATATTGAGAGAGCATTTACTTCTATATTTTATTGAGCAGCAGAACACAGAAAAACATTACTTAAATTATTAAATAAAGTAAACGATAGTTGAATCATATTTTAAAATTTTACAATTCCCCAGCACAAAATAAATAAAAAATAAACAAAGGCGCAGGCACAAGAGAAAAGAGAAAGGAAGAAGGAACGAAGGATCAAAGATATGTACAGTGAAGAATACTGTTAAATATATCTAATGGTTGATGGTGGTTAATGGTGCACAAAAATAGCGAGCTATAACCATAATAGAGGGAACACAGAATCTAAATTGAGGAGAATGAGGGAGTTTCAACTGATATGGCCAAGTGAATGGAAGACAAATCATTTCAATAAATCTGCAGCACACCCTGGTTTATTATTGTTTTTAAACTCATCATATTCCTCAGTTTCGGCATGCATACACTCCATGTGCACTCCGCTCCTTTAGTGCACGAGTATTACAATTAAGAAGTTGTGACATGTCAAGGAGTTGCACAGCCCAATGCACATTTGTGAAAAATTAACCACGTACTCAGTATTAAACAAAAGTTCATCCAATTTATTTCAATATTCTGTTCATGTTTTGTCTGTCACGTCATAGAAAATGAAGTTCCAATTTTCACGCATTTTAATCACTCTCGCATTGCCCATCCGGGCCTATCCACAGGCACGTAAGGAAACTCCATTGATCCATTACATTGCTTCACCCAATGCATTTCGGTCTTTATCTCGACCTTCTTCAGGGGTATCTACAATTATTAAAAAATGCATATGTCAACCCCATATCATTTATGTGTAACTGTAATTAAACACCCAAATACATTATACCTATTTCCCCAAATCATAATCCAACATATTTCTAAACAAATAACCACTCCTTACCACCAACCCAATCCCTTACGTTCAACCTCAATATCCTCCACATACTTTACGTTCGATGTCTCTACAATCCCTCTCCAGATCTAATAATCCATAACATTGTCATGCAACTGTTCGGTAAGGAGTGGTTATTTGTTAAGAGCCAGCAGAAGAGACGTCTTCCATGTAATGTATTTGAGGTCTGCCCTATGAATGGGCTCAAAAGGGTTCTTCATAAGTTGCGCCAATACAATATTGAGATGCGGAGGTGGACGCCTAATTGGAGGGAGCATTCTAAATAATCCTTTAAGAAATTGTTTTATAATTCTTGATGACCAAAGCAACTGTCACCCATTATGCCGCCGAAATCTGGAAATTGCGGCGAGAAAAACCTTAATGGACAAATGGGAGAGGCCCGATTTAGTCAGCTTTAGGAAAAAAGGTAGTAATTGTTCTGGCGGAGATTGAATAGGATGCACCTCTGAGCTTGCGCACCAATGGCAGAATCTCTTCCAATTAAGCTTGTAAGTTTTGATAGTGGACGGTGCTCTAGCATTTGCCACGACTTCCCGACAGTCAGCAGGTATGATTAGGTCGGCGAACTCCTAGTGTTCAGGAGCCAAGCTGAGTTCAGGAGCCAAGCTGACAATCGTAGAGATGTTGGGTCCGGATGGCAGACCTGGCCGTGATTCATAGTTAGCAAGTTCTGTATTGGATGTAACAACCTGGGTTTGCACTCCGATAGGAGTAGAAGCTCCGTGAACCAGAACTGGCGAAGCCACCTGGGTGCTATGAGTAGTATTCGGCAAGGTTCCTTCCTCATCTTCCGAAGCACCCTTGGGATTAAAGGAATCGGAGGAAAAGCATAGGCATAAATCTTTGACCACTTTATCAAAAACGCATTCCCGCACGATCCCTGTTGGGGTAGCCAGCTGGCGAAGAATTGGCATTTGCGGTTCAGACTGGTCGCAAACAGGTCTAACTTCGGTTTGCCCCACAACAGAAAGATGCGATCCAGCGTCGGTTGGTGAAGTTCCCATTCGTGGTTGGCTGTGATTGACCTGCTCAAGGAATCCGCCAGGATGTTGGCCACTCCTGGAACATGTTCCGCTGTTAACGTTATCTGATGTTGAATTGCCCAATCCCAAATTTGCTGGGCCTGTAGGGATAGCATAGTTGATCTTGTCCCTCCTTGTTTGTTTAAATAGTGCATGCTTGATGTATTGTCTCTCCGAATTAAGACTGATGCGCCTGATATTTTTGAGAGAAAATATTTCAGGGCCAGGAATACTGCTTGTAACTCCAATAGATTGATGTGTAAGAATCGTTGGTGGCTTTCCCATTTGCCCTTGACTGTCAGCCTTTCCAGATGTGCTCCCCACCCCTCGAGGGATGCATCGGTCGTAATTATGTAACTTGGAGAATCAACTAGGAACGACAGGCCTGGGGCTATGTTCGGGATGTGAGTCCACCATTGAAGTACCTCCTTCATTTGAGGTGTTATCTTTATAACATCGTCGCAGGACCCTGAGATCTGTAGCCACTGACTGTCTAGCTCCTCTTGCAAGGGCCTCATCCGCAAGCGGCAGTTGGGAATGAGGGGAATACAGGAGGACAACATCCCCAGAAGCGACTTGTACTTCCGAACTGAAGTGGACTTTTTTAATAAGGAGTAGAGCCGCCAGTTTGCGAATCTTTTCTTGCCTTTCCTGCAAGGCAAAGGCCTTCGCCTGGTGAGTATCCAAGGTTGCTCCTAAAAAGGTTCTTACCTTTGGAAGAATTAGCTGAGACTTTTGAAAGTTGATGGAAAGACCCGAGGACTGGAAGAGAGAGAGACATCTCCGAGTATGACTGTTCGCCACTGTCAAGGATTTCGCCTTTATGAGACAATCGTCCAGATAATGGAAGATATGAATTCCTGCCTGTCGTAGGTGAGCCGCCACAGGTGCTAGGACCTTGGTGAACACTCGCGGCGCTGAACGAAGGCCAAATGGTAGGACTCTGAATTGAAAGTCCATGCCAGCCACTAGGAAGCGTAAGAATTTCCTGTGCCTGGGGAGAATGGGGATATGAAAATAGGCGTCCTGAAGGTCCAAGGCAGTCATGAAATCTTCTTGATTTACTAATTGAAGCACCTCCTGAAGGGATAGCATACAGAAGGATTGCTTTTTCAGAAATTTGTTGAGACAACGAAGGTCCAAGATGGGACGTCATTCCCCCGATTTCTTTCTTATGAGGAAAAATCTTGAATAGAATCCTGTTCCTCGCTGTACACTTGGTACCACTTCAATGGCTCCTTTGTGCAACATTACCTTTATTTGAGACAAAAGTTCTTTTAGATGAGAAGGAGGAGGACCTCGGGGAGGGTAGTTCGGAGGGATCTTTTGAAATTCCAAAGTGTGACCATTGGAAACTAATCTAAAACCCATCTGTCTGTTATTGTAGACCATTCGAGGAGGGAAAAGGAAATTCTTCCACTAACTTTGGCAGGATTGGTGGGAACTGGGGCAGGCACTGGGCTCTTATCACTGTTTTTTGGTGTTTTCTCTGCCTCTGGAGGCAGTCTTTCCTCTATAGTGCTTGTAGGAAGCGGCAGGAGGTTTTTTGTACGACTGCTGATGTTGCGATGATGAATATCGGTATTGACCTTGATACGGCTGGTACTGCTTGTATTGACTATAACCGCCACGAAAGGAGGACGAACCACGTCCTTTTGCTCCACGAAATGGCTGCTTCCTGAACTGCAGTGTGCCAAGAGCCTTTGCAGTATCTGTATCTTTTTTGATATCTTGAAGGGCTTCATCAATGTGGTGACCAAATAGGGATTCGCCATCGTAAGGCATATCAATTATTTTTGTCTGAACTTCTTGTCGGAAAGAAGTAGCTCTTAACCAGCCCTGACGTCTCAGGACCACTGCCCCAGCCAATTGACGGAATCCTGTAGAGGAAAGATCTACAGGGCAATCAATGATCTCAGCAGAGATCCTTTCTCCCTCCTAAAGAATTTTTATCGCCTCAGCCTTCGATTCCTCAGGTAACATTTCAATAAAAGGTGAAATGTCTGACCACATTTGGCGGTCGTACCTCCCAGAATGGCAAGAGAGTTGGCCGCGTTAACAGTGGTTACTGCCATGGTGGAAAACTTTTTACCAATAGAACCGAGACACCTTCCGTCTCTATCCGGAGGGGCAGACAGAGGGGAAGCATGATTTCTGGCACGACGTTGAGCAGCTTGTGAGATTACTGAATCCGGCTTAGGTTGTCCAATAAGGCAGGCAGGCGAATTGTCCGGCGCCTTATACTTCTTCTCCAATTTGGGTAAGACTGCCGGAATTGAGGCTGGTGTTCTCATAACTTTTAAGCCCTCTTGCCATATAAAATCTACTATGGGGATTGAGCGAACCTGTCTTTTGGTCTGTTCCTTGGAATAGTAAAGGAAACAGTCAGCTTGCTTGGTTATCATAGGAAGCTGAAACCTCTTTGCTGCTCTCTCCATAAGGGTATGGAACCCCCCCTATATCTTCGGGTGGCGAATCTATCGGAGGTGGGGTGGAAGGCGATGGTGTTTGGATTTGGTAATCGTCCCATTCATTAGGTAGTGATACCTCATCCAGTTCACCCTCCTCTCGCTCCTCATCAGTGGTATGAATCTCCTGATCCTGTGGTTGCGTAGCTACAGGGAGTGGAAAAACAGGAGTGGGAGCTCTAATTAGCAGGAAGGCTGCGTAATAGGAGTTTAAGGAACTGAAGAGGCTGGCTCTGCGGTAGTAATCTTCTACCATATGTTGTAGATTAGAAACTAGGGAAACAGGCATTTGAATGATTTGTTCCCATTGCCTATCTTGGTTGGGGTTCTGAGGATAGTAAACGTAGTCATCATCCTCATCATCCTGACACTTTCTCCTAAGGTCCGAAGGACTGCGAGCCACACCAAACATGCCATCATCCTCTGATTCCTCCTCCTCGTCTCCATTATCAAATATTTCCTCTGGAGGACAGGGGGATACCTTACTTGGAGAAGTGTGAATAGGTAATATCACTTCTTGAGAAGCTCTTCTTTTAGACTGAAGAAATGTGGTTGACAAAACAGTTTGTCTTCATTGACGTAGAATCAGAAGTATTTTCCTGAGATGCTGGCAAAATCGTTGACGGGACCAACAACGCCGACTATGTTAAACTGCCGACGAGGATGTCGTCGAAGTTTGTCGACAGAACGTCTGCCGACAGTCTTGACGTCGACGAAGATTGTCAGTGTCCGCAGTCTTCAGCTCCGTCGACGGGGCCACCATCGATGAGGCTACCGTCGACAAGGCTACCGTCGACAAGGGATCCTTGTTTTTCAGAGTCGCAGACAGCCGCAGCGGCGACAAAAGATCTGTTGACGATTGTTTTGACAGAAGTCCTTTTTTTGTCGTCGACGTTGAAGATGATATTGCCGTCAACAAAAATGGTCTCACCCTTACAGGGACTATAGTCGACGGGGAAGAGGACGACATGATGAGCTTGGACTGAGGCGAAGAGAAAGTCGACGTCGTAGATGTAGTTGTGGTGATGGAAGTTCTCGTCCACAAGGGTGTCGTCAACGGCTTGGTCGACGGAGCGTCTTTTTGAGGTGATAGAACAGTCTCTTGAAGAGATCTGGACGTTGGCTTTATTTTTTAAGAGGTTTTTTTAAGGAGTAGAGGGCACAGATTGACCCTTATGAGAGGCTGGCTCCTTTTTTGAAAAGGAAGGCTGGTCATCAGATTTTAAGGTGTGGTGATGTTTCTTCAGCACCTTAACAGCCTTAGGAGACACCAGCTCCGCCTCACTTGCCCTCTTTTTAGAAGCAGTAGTCTGAGGGAGGAATCATTATCCTCATCAGACAGAGGATTGTCCTTAGTTTTTAACTTCTGTAGCCACAGAAGAAGACGTCCTGCTCCATCTCTCAAAGTCTTTTTGAGAGAAAGATCTGCAAATTTTACAGTCTCTCACCTGATGATCAGGGTGAAGGCAGTACATACACCTCTTGTGGGGATCATCGGAATGAAGTCTGAGTTTCCCACAAGAGTCACAATGCCTGAAGAGAGATCTTTTTGAAGAAGACATGCTGATCTGAAGATGAGAAGAATTTCAGAAGGCCAAAGAGAAAGTACTGAGCAGAGCTCAGGGAGGCTCCCTTCACAGGGCGTGCAGTAAAAAATCTAAGAGCCTGGAGCCTCTGTGAAGAGGGTTCTAGAGGGTGCGGCTGCCTGATTGGCTGGAGTTTGGACCATTCCTAATGACTAGGACAAGATATTAAAGTGAATGTTTTTTCTCTATTAGCTTTAATGTTAAAGTCATTACTTACTGCTTTTTATGTACCGTGGGACTCCCACTTCGACGACGGGGAATGATTCAAGCATGTGAATCTATGAAAGATACCCCAATACTGGAGGATGAGAATCTATGAAGAACTGTCGCTATATGAAGTTGGTTCATATCGTGGCAGGCACGGCGAAGGTCCCTGTCGTTTGGGGTGATATTAAAGATTGGAGAATCTAACAAGAATCTAACAAGAAAAGAATTGTGGATGAGAGAGCTAAAATAAATGCCTGTGAAGGTGCATATGTTAGAAAACACACCCTGTATCAAATTAGCTCAGAGCTTTGCTAAGGCAACCCAATAAAACGCTTGTAAATTAGGAAGAGCACAGCCACCTTTTGCAATGGGTAACTGTCGGTATTTCAGAACTTGACTTTGGTTTTTGTGCATCCAGTTAAATGCTGAAATGATGGTATCTGTTCTCTTAAAAACAAAGATGGAAGGAATGTATGTAGGGCATGAACAGGATACGGAAATTTGGGCAGCAATATAATTTATTTTAAATTGATTTATCCTATCAATGTCAGAAGATTTGTTTCCCCATCTTTTAAGTATTAAAGCCCCTTCTTTAATGGCAGAGTCACAATGTAGGGCTATGAGTTTATTGTAGTTTGGGGAGACCATAAACCTAAATAATGCAACTGAGAAATAATGTATAGTCCTGTAATGTTGCATGGGCCAATGAGAAGCACAGGTGTCTTTTCTTTGTAACGCTTTATTTATTTACTTAAGGAGTTTTATGAAGTGCTTACAAGTTGCCAAACAGCCTCTTCAGAGCAAGATGAGACCAAGGGAAAAAAGGAGAAGAAATAAAAAAAAAAAAAAATACAGATCAGGAATGGGTCGCAATAAGCAAGAGGCTGCAGAAAATCTACCAGATTTATGGTTTCCACACGCTTACTTGGAGAGCTTTGAGAAGTAGTAAGTGGTGCACACTTTCTAGGTGTTATATCTGAAGATTCCTCTGCTGCTAGAATTCTCTTTGGCAGCACCACATAATATATGACTACCAAAGTCAAAGCTGATTTGCACAGAGAAGAAGATCTTGACAGGATAAGCGGTCTTAATGCCAAATAAGGCTGCTTAGATGTCATATGCCTCGATGTCATTTGCCTCAACATCATGGTTCTCAACTGAGACCACACTTGCCTAGACGTCGAGCTCTGCCTCAAAACTATTCTTAGTTTTTATGCCTTGGACGTCTAACAATATGATGTTGTTCCTCCCATCAGCTATAAGGAAGGGGAACACAACTGTGATCATTTGGACATCAAACATCGTCCTCTCGACAGTGAGTGTATTGACGCCATAAGTGAAGATGTGCAGGATGCTGATCTCTTTGTCGTCAACTGCCTCAACAGTGTACAGGAATGCCGATCCAGTTTTCTTTTTTTTCCTTCTTACTCGGTTTCCTGGAGACATCTGCAGGCAACTAGGGAGAACTTTGAGGTGAAGGCAGAAGCTCCCGTAGTTTCATCAACCTTCCTTGCAGATGTTAGGGCAGAAGGAGGAGGTCTTGTAGGCTCCTTAACTCGGACTTTCCTACCTTTATAGTCCCTAAAGTTCTTCTCAACATTTAAAGGAAGTGTGGACACAGTAATGTGCTTACAGAATGCTCCTCAGACTTTTTTCTTCCCTCATTTGGGACATTTGACAAATAATGAAGACATGCTCCCCAAGAACTAAAAACCTAAACAAAACACACATTTCAGTGTTAAAAAATAGCACAGATAAAGTGCCTAAATGTTTTAAAGAAAAAAACAATAAAACTGGAAAGATTGTGCTGAGCCAGTGTCCCTACATTCTGACACAGGAGTGCTTAAAGATAAACTTGACACTAACTCGATGAAAAAAAGCATCTTTTGAGATACCTAGGTCAACCAGCAACCTTAAAGGGACAGCCCGATTTATCCCTCTATGTTAAGCCTTCAAGATAGTTATGAATATGCAGGCATTGTTCTTTCATTTTTCTTAAGTTTTCAAAACTAGAGAGAAAGGAATTTTAATTTCTAATATTTATGTCAGCGTTTTAGGTCTTAAAATGACCTAAAATTCCTTTTAAGGTATATGCATGTGGTGTTCCTATATAGGAGATATTTTCCTTGTGGAAAATGTGTTTCTGGATCCTGCAAGGGAAGACTAAGATATTCAATGTTTATGAATATCAGCAAAGATTTTATTATAGAGAACACACTTTACCTTTTGGATTTATCCTTCGCATTTATATCAGCTCCTTGCTTCAGAAGAAAATCTATCATATCTTGGTGGTTTTCTGAAACAGCAAGCAAAAGAGGAGTGCAACCTTCCTATGAAAAAGCAATGTACATTCCGATTAATAAATGCAACCTGGATCAAGTAATGAACTACAACACAAGGAAAAATTAACACAACAAAACAGAAATAAATTAGTTCTACTGGAGGACAATAAAAGAACACAATCGATTTGCTTAGGTAGTCTGCCATTCTTCACTGCTGCAGGCTGTGACTGTAAATGTAACACGAGACAGATCAGAAGATTCATTTCCTTGTACATGAAATTTCACACAGAACACCACAATATTTAAGATACACCCCTTCCCTATGCTCTTAAACTGAGCAATGGAAACATTTATATTGCCTCATGTGACATTCCAACATAAAACAAAGTAACAGTTATCTTTATTTGATTCATTTCCATACACTGAATTACACAAATGTCAGACTACTTTTCAATGCTAAGCAGCAAGAAGTGCCAATTATTAACAACATACTTCGGAGTTAGGACAAATCTTCTATAAAGCTCTACAAGGCCATAGAAATATCGGAAGTATGCTAAAGAAGACCCATTTGACATAGCATAATTCTATTATTTTTTTACCAACTCTTGTTTAGTGATTTTCTCAAACAAAACTTAACATAAAACATAGAAAGATACAAGCATTGCAATAAAATATGCATTATGGTTTGACAAATATAATGTCCACTCATGTCCAGCCCGCATCTCCACCACTAGAACGATACAGGGAAAAGCAGAGCACAGAAGTTATGGATAACACACAACAAGAAGGGCGAAACAACGCTTCCAAGGCATCATCTCACCACAGATATATCAAAAGGGCGTATCTTGACACATTCAGGTGTCTTAGCAAGCACAGGGCTGTATCCATCCCTCACTCGTCAACATCCGAACCCTCTCCCGAGCTAGAGTCTCCTTCTTCATTGAGCATCAAACCCCAGGCCATGCCATCATCCTCAGCTTTTTCATCCATACGTGTGAGGCGCATCTGGGCCTCCTCTGCAGCCCCCCACTCACACAGGTCCCTGTGCCGTAAACTGAATTGTGGCAGCCTATCACTCGTCCACCCGATGGCCACCCTTCTCTTAGCCAGAAGCAACGCGAGCTGAGCAAGCCTGTAAGGGATCTTGCGACTCCTAGGCTTTACCACCACCCCCAAGAGAATGGCCAAAAGGTGTATGGGGAATCTCCAGACCCATCGCCCTTACTATAACAGGTACCACCACCTTCCAAAAGTCCTGCATCCTGTACAGAGCCAGGTCAAATGCAGAAAGGGAGCCCCCTACTTTCTCACAACGTACATAGCCAACACCCCTCGAGGGATCAATTTTATTCATCTGCTTAGGGGTCATATATGTGCTTTGCAAAAAATGAAAATGTAACAGTTTGAACCCGTGGTTACATGATACCCTCCTCACCAATTTGCATGCATTGGCCCTATTCGCATCTGCAACTGCCTCACCCAGGTTCTTGGCCCAAGCACCCCACACCCGCACACCCGTGATTTCCATATCTGCCCATACCGCACCATAGAATAAGGGAAGGAGATGTCTCCCATCCCCCCCATCTTAGCAACCCACCCCATACCGCCATAGTAACACTCTCCAGTTTGGCATAATGAAGAAAGTGACCCGGTCCCATCTCAAAGGTATCCTGCGCCTCCGGAAATGTAAGGAACACTTCCCCCGGGTACAGATCCCTGTGTCAGGGACTGTCCGGGACTATGTCGGGAACACAGTCAGGGACTTGGGCAAGGAGTGGGAACGGGGTAGAAAACGTACACAGAGAGAGGAGTACAGCGCTGCCCAGGATCACACAGGAAGTCAGAGGAGAAAAGGGATCCAAAGGGGAAGCCTGTACAAAGGAACAAGATGGCTAAGACTCAGAAAGGAAGGGCACTCACAAGGCAATTAAGCATTCAGACTAACTACACCCAGGACGGACGTATATATATATATATATAATACAACATTAACAATAAAGGGAATGTGGGGTAAAGCACTCGGGCGCTCCACACGGTAAGACTGAAGCTCAGTAAGTTCCTCACCCACAATTGCTGTTACAGATACTGACTGAAAATACCCACATATAGGATATGTATGCAAAGGCAGGGTCTGTGGAGCTTATACCTATGGTGATGTTATAACAGTAACTCAAAGACAATACTCACAGTGAACAAGAAACACCACCTAGGTAGTCAGCTGTGCCCACGGATCCTGGCGATCAAACAGGAACACGCAAGGCAGTAACAGCAAAGGGGTAGAACTAAACACAAGCACAATAGACAAGGAGCTAGCAAGGAGGAGTGCTTAACAGGAAAGGAAGGGAATCACAGGGCACACTTGGCAGAAAGCAGGTATCAAACATACAATGTAACAGAAGCAAGACAGCAGAAATAGAAAGACAGCAAACTAGAACTGGAACCAAGGAAATGGGAAGAAAGGCAGGGACTGGAAAAGGATATACAGAAGGGGAGGCTACAAGGGTATACTAGAATAGTGCAGGTTCAGGAATCATGAAAACAAAGTAGCATAGAAGGCAGTGCTGGGGCAGGAACAAGAATGGAGCAAAAGCTCAGGAGTCAAAGTAGCACTGCAGGTAGTGCTAGTTCAGGAGAAGGGAAACTGCTGCAGGCCAGGAACAAGGAATGCTAAGGCTCAGGAGTCAAGGTAACACTGGAGGCAGTGCTAGTTCAGGGAAACTGCTGCAGGTCAGGAACAAGGAATGCTAAGGCTCAGGAGTCTAGGTTACACTGCAGGCAGTGCTAGTTCAGGAACAAGGGAAACTGCTGCAGTTCAGGAACAAGGAATGCTAAGGCTCAGGAGTCAAGGTAGCACTGCAGGCAGTACTGGTTCAAGGAAACAGGAAATAGCTACAGCTCAGGAAACAAGGAGTCAAGAGAGTACTGCAAGCAGTGCAAATCAGGAACAAGAAATAGCTGAAGCCCAGGAACAGGAACAAAGAATAACTATAGCTCAGGAAGTCAGGAAACAAGGTAGCAGTGCAGGCAGTGCTAATTCAGGCACAAGAAATAGCTATAGCTCAGGAAACCAGGTAGCACTGCAGGCAGTGCTAATTCAGGCACAAGGAATAGCTATAGCTCAGGAATCAAGGAACAAGGATTAACTATAGCTCAGGAATCAAGGCATATCAAAAGCTCAGGAAACCCTGGAAACAAGGATCGGCCTCACGGTATACAGCTACAATGACCAACCCTGGGCTAAAGGGAGCTGGGGCTTAAATGAGCTCACAGTAATCACATGCATCAGGTGTGAGCAGGCTAGCAGCAGCCAGCCACAGGTGAACTGAATTCCTCCACCCATCCTTGGCCTGCAGGGGTGGAGACAAAGCAGTGAGCAGGGGATTATAGGTAATGGAGTTTCCAGCATGAGCAGACTGGCTTCCACAAAACCCGGCATGGATTGGGAATGGATGTCAATTCCTAAATGATGTCCAAATGCCTGGAAGTCAGGATATGCATACAGGGGAGTGTCTGGAAGCATATTAGAATACTGGAAAGCCCCACAATTCGGCCCCCTGGTGGTGGGAACGAGAGCACAGGGAGTGAATCGTGACACCCTACCACTGCACACACCCCCGCCCCCCCCAACCTCCACAAGTCCATGGACATATTGTCGTCTATTGCCCGAAATAGGTCCAGGCCCACAGGTTAAGCTCTCTATCGAACAGAGCCCTACATAGAACTCTAGTGACCACAGTCTCCCACACCCTCACCGTCTGGCAGACCAGGTAAGAAACTGTGTGGTCAGAACGATCCCCTCTGATTAACAATCGCGCGAGAGTGCCTACCCTTAACATGTCCACATATAATCTCTTATACCAGTTGTCGGAGTATGTTAACCATTTCGCCAAATGCTGCAGTGTGGCGGCATAGTAATAATGCTGTATATTCGGGAGGGCTAATCAACCAATCTTCAAGTCACGTTTAAGTATGGAGAGCGCCACCCTACTGCGCTTCCCCGCCCACACCAGGGAGATGAGCGAGCTATCAAGGAGCGAAAAAAATCTGGCCTAAGCAGAAATAGTGCATTCTGAACCAAATGAAGACAGCGGGACAAGAAAACCATCTTCGCCACCGCTGACCGCCCCATCACTGACAGGGGCGTCCACAACAGAAACCAATGGAGGACCTCAACCGTTCCAGCAGAGTATCAATATTTAGGTCTCGGAAAGTGGCCTCATCGTGGGCGGCCCTTATACCCAGATACCAGAGCCCCTCAGTCTCCCAAAGGAGCCCCAACTCTGGCAACCAATCCCAGGACACCCTGATCAAACGCCCCAGTGGAAATAGCAGTGGTTTACGGACATTAACCTTAAGCCCCAACACCTGCCCATAGGTAGTGAGCCAGTCCATCAGAATCGGTACAGACAACTCGGAATATGAACGCAGATCAAGGAGTCATCCCCATATAATGAAACTACATGTAGGGAAGACCTCACTTTGATCCCTCAGGGCCCCAACCTCTTACGTAATAACAAGGTGAGTGGTTCTTTAGCGATAATTCTATTCTTTAACATAGCAGACAAAGGGCTGCCAAGGAAAGAAAGAATAGGTTACTTACCTTCAAACTTTATCCACCTACAGATTTCCCACCTCTATATTCTGTCCCAGGCACCAGAATGGATCCTGAAAAGTTTGAATAGCTCTCCTTTGCTGACAGGTGGTGCTGCAGTTCTGACTTGAACCCAGAATCCTCCCCAGACTCGACATCAAGGAGCATATATAGCTCTAACCTGACGCCCTGAAGCCAGTTCTCTGTCCTTTTTTCTCACATCCCCGGAGGTGGAAACATGGCTGATCCGACTCACCGAAAATTATAGTGTGCAGAGCTAACTTAGGAACCGTCATAAAATCGCAAGACTACTCTTCAAAAAGGAGAGGAGGGCAGGTTCAGTTTGAGTATACACCAGAAAAATCACTAACAAAGCTAAGTAATTTGTTCTTCTGAAGGATAACTTCTACCTGCCGATTTTTACAAAATGGTCATCCTTGCAGACATCAAGACAGTAATTCCTGGTGAAGGGGCGAGCCGCACCCTAAGGCAAATGTCCAAAATGGGGATACCCTGAGATAACGCTGAAAAAGCGTCATTTGCCCTGGTGGAATTGGCCCAGATGCCCTTAAAGGGAACTTTCTTGGCAAGTGAATGAGAGTAGTGTTGCGGCATGTAGGATGCTCTTACAGAGAGGGCGCTGTGGAGACTGGGAGGCCATGGAGCAGTGGAATGTCACCAGGCAGATGTGGCAATACCTGGGCCTGAACAGCAGTACTCCTAAAGTTGCATTCTGTGAGGAACAAATTCACTGCCTTTAGTAGAGATTGGTAATACCAGGCCATCTTTATTTCCTTGACAATGTGTTTCTCAAGAGTGTGGTTTGGGTACAGGGTGAATCCAAGAAAACTGGCACTGGGCAAAAGTTGGGGTGCAAAGCCATCAACATTTAATGTCATTGAGCCTGTGCAGATACATCAATAATTTCCAAACAGGTGTTTTCATATATGTACATAGTCCAATCAAAATTATACTTCACTGCTCTTTTATCAACTGTACGTATGAATCAATCTTTCTGCTGGTACACTTGGACTCTGAAAAAATGCAACAAATTATATGAATGACATGAAATTCTAAAATGACATTTAGGAGGCTAGATGGGCAAGTCCTTATTTATAACTTATTGATGTGGAACACTCTGTAAAGCTCATTGATATGTAGATCTTGAATTGTACTCACCCTCCCAGCTGGAGTTAAAGCAAGTGGAAAGGCCATCTTCCAAGAAATACACTGCAGGTTTGACGTTTACAGGGTTTTGAACTGGGCAGCCTTAGGTTTACACAGGAAATCTTTCAATTACCATTGAAGGGCAGTCATCCTGACAAGAGGGAAGGCTTTCTAAAGCAGCTTAGGAAATCTTTAATCGCTGCGATGGCAGTAAAAAATCCAGATTAACTTTTGGAATAAGCAGAAATGACTGTCAAATGTACTCTTAAAGAAGCCAAATGTAGACAAACACAGAAGATAAGGAAAAGCAGTCTCTTCTTGACATTGTTCAGTGATTAAATGCTCTAGTGAAGGATTGTGACCAATATCCGGACTAGGAGATCCAGCCTGCACATAATCCTCATGTATGGATCTTGCCACAAAAGAGGTCGGTATGGATATTTGCCAATGGCATTTCTAGTCCTGCACAATGAGGATCAATTTTGTTCTGTGTTGATACAAAGTGATGTTATGTTATGTTAATAAATTTGTTAAGCGCACGATTACCCGAGGGTGTCTTGGCGCTGGCCCGTGGACTATGCCAGTTTCTGTAAAGATAAAGATGACTATTTATCAAATAGCCATGTTTTCAAGGCCTTCCTGAATGCAAGTAGAGTTGGAAGGGATCTGATGGCAAAGGGGAGTTCGTTCCAGAGTTTGGGGGCAGCTGCCCTAAAACGACTGCCACCCCATGTGGCTTTAAAAACTCTCGGAGTTGCTAGAAGTTTAGCTCCTTCGGAGCGTAGATGCCTTTTAGAATGTACCAATAGAACAGGCGCCTTAAAAAATGGGGCCAGTGTTCTGGAGTGCTCTGTAGGTAGTGCAGAGAGATTTAAAAATAATGCGATTCCTAACTGGGAGCCATTGCAGTTTATGTAGATGATTAATGACCGATGAATACTTAGGAATACCCAGCAGAAGACGCGCCGCTGCATTTTGAGTCATCTGCAACTTATTGAGTTGTTTCTCAGGTAAGCTGATGTAAAGACCATTGCAATAGTCTAACTTGGCCAGGATCAAAGAAGAGATCACTGTTTTTCTGCTGTCCATGGGAATGAACGGGAGTACTTTTTTAATGGTTTTTAACAAGAAAAAACATGAAGAAACAGCATTTACCTGTGATTTAAAATTAAGTTTATCATCAATAATCACGCCAAGGTTCTTAGCTTTGGTGACTGGAATCGGAGCCGATCCCAGTTCATCCGGCCACCAGCTCTGTGACCAATAAGGTAGGAAATTGCCAAATGTGATGACTTCTGTTTTGTCTGAATTTAATTTCAGACAACAAGAGTTCATCCACGAACTGACTGCAAGCATGCAATCCTTGAAATTTTGCATTTGTGGTGCGGATTTTTTGATAAAGATAAGACAATTTGTGTATCGTCTGCGTATGATGTCACTGCCAGCCCGAAGGTTCTTATGAGTTTCGGCAGTTCAGATACATAAATGTTGAATAGTGTAGGGCTTAAGGATGATCCTTGAGGGACTCCGCAGGGGAGGACGAACGACGGGGATTCATAGCTTCCCAAAGCTACTGATTGTGTTCTACCAGACAGAAAGGATGAGAGTAGTGTAAGTGATTTATCTGAAATGCCAATGGAATTTAGACGATTTAACAAAAGATCATGGTTGACGGTGTCAAACGCCGCGGAAAGATCAAGTAAAATCAAGGCGGCCGCTCCCCTGAATCCAAAGTCGCTCTAATTTCATCTGTGGCTTTAATTAAAGCTGATTCGGTACTATGTTCTGTTCTGAAACCAAACTGTGTCTCATCAAGATAATTATTTTTTTGTAAATAATCAGTCAGCTGTTCATTTATGATTTTCTCCACTAATTTAGCGGGAAAAGGTAGACGAGAGATAGGTCTATAATTATTAGGTTGCGTGGGATCGAGACTAGGTTTCTTCAATAAAGGTGCTATCAAAGCCGTTTTCCATATGGTCGGAAAAACACCACACGAGAACATAGTATTAAAAATATTGACGAGACAAGGAGCTAGCATCTCGGAGGCTTGCTCGAAGATACTAGGGGGAAGCGAGTCCTAGGGGGAGCCTGATTTCGTCTGTTGGATAAGAGTGGTAACCTTATCATTAGTAATGAATTCAAATTTAGAGAAGCTAGAGGCGTCAGAAGGACAGATATTAATGAGAGTATCGTTATCTATGCTAATATTTGTACCAAAAATGTCATAGATTTCCTTCACTTTCCTTAGGAAATGTTGTGCTAGAGAGTCGCAGAATTTTTGTGATGGTTCAATAAAATTTGTTTCTGGGGGACCTGATAGTTTTGAAACCACTTGAAAGAGTTCTCTAGTGGAATTCTTTGCCTGATTAATTTGTTCAGTAAAATAGGTGCATTTTTCTGCGTTAATTAGGTTTTTATATTCAGTTAAAAGAGTTTTATAAATGGCAAGGTCCTGAGCGTTGTAATCATTTCTCCAACGCCTTTCCTGTCGCCTACATTCTTGTTTTTTTACTCTGAGAGTCTCTGAGAACCATGGGGAGGTAGGCGATTTTCTTTTGTTTACTGCTTTTTTCAGGGGGGCTAATTTGTCGGCTGCTTGTGCAAGCCAATTGTTAAATTGCAAAGAGGCAGTTTCTGCGTCTTTTGAAGGCTCAAATTGGTTTTCTAGTAATTGACCATTCAGCCTTTTGCTGTCAATTAGTTTCCAGCTACGGTAGGTTGAAGATAAATGTTTAAAACTATTATTTAGCAAAGTGGAAGAGTCATATAGATCGAAAATGATAGCTGAGTGGTCTGTCCAGGTCAAAGGTAATATTTCTTTGAGTGAAGTAGAGTCATTATTGGTAAAAATACCATCAAGGGTATGCCCTGCCTGATGAGTAAGGCCTGTGACAATTTGTCTAAGACCTATCATTGCCATGAGTTCATTTAAGGTATCCGTATTGGTGTCAGAGCTATCTTCCAGATGAAAATTGAAATCACCTAGAATATGTGTTGATCCCCTTCAGCAGGAAAGGAACTGATAGAAAAACATAGACATGTTTTAGGCCATTCCATTAAGAGTGTATTTCCTAGGAGTTGAGCTCTGGAAATCGGGACAAAAAATCTCAAAATGTTAAGACTTTCGTGTAAGGGCGAAATAGTTAAATTCTCATGTCCACAATTTGGAGAATATGTTCACAAGAATGTAATAATTAAGTGCCTACTCCAGTACCGTTCCAGTCAAAAAGTAGCAGTATATCTATAGTAAAGCAAGATAATTCTTCCCAAATACAATCATTTAGTAGTAGTACAAGGGGTGAGTCTAACTTGAATGTTCCAGTTTGTGCCTAAATAAGGAAGTATGGAGGTTCTTTGCACCCCTTCCCAGACTATCCAGCGTATGAAAGTGATTCACTTCCTAAACCCATGGGAGATAGCTACACTACTGAACCGTCCACTAGTAATTTGCATCTGGCAGCAAATACCGAAGCACTATTTAACAACACCACTAGTATAGCCAAGACCATGCTCCCGTTGCAACTATATTCAACTACCAAATTGTCTTATTCGGCTAGTGACAATGTGCCGCTATGTAACATAGATACTTACGGATGCCCACCCATATCTAACAATGAGGTAAAAAATAGACTAACTTTAATCTCTTGGAACCTGGCGGGGATTCATTCTAAACTCCAAGACCCAGAATGGTATTCTTACAAAGGCAAAAATGACATCTGTATTTTCCAAGAGACTTGGGCTGTGGACAGGGTGCACATAAATGGCTATACCACATATAGCGTGGAAGCTAACCCACCTAAAACAATGGGCAGGGCTAGCGGTGGGCAGATACTTCTTGTAAAGAACACTTTAGCTTGTAAGTACAAGCAATTATCAATAAAATCTCAAGATATTCTAGGGATCCAGCTTGACTTCCCGACGGGCCTAAATGTGACCTGGTTTAATGTTTATGCTAGGTCAGAACCACATAGCAGCGAATCTCTTGTACTTTCACTGCTAGATGACTTGGTAGGAGCATATCAAACCAACTCTAAAATCATAGTTGCCGGGGACTTTAACGCTTCCTTCGAACCCTCTTTTTTATTAAGCACCTTACTTGAGGAAGAGGATGAGGCGTGGGGCATACCTAATTTGGCAGCTAGTGAACATTGCCACCGTATAACATCAGTCTCCCTGCAGATTGCTTCTTTGATCACAGGAAGGAGCTTGAGGGCATGCAACGGGAGAACTGCATCTGACTTAAGCAGGCAGGCCACTTTCAAACGGGGTGCCAGTACCAGCGTTATCGATTATATTTTAGTTGATGTAAGAATCTGGTTCCCAGTGGAGGATATGATCATTGATCAGAGGTCTGACAGCTATCACAATCCTTTGTTGTTAAAAATGATGGGTACTGTCTTGGACAGGAATCCGCCAAGCTGTATTTCCAGAATAGAAGAGCCCCCCATAACCAACAACCGTAGAAGAGTAACCTGGCCCAAAGTCTTAGCAGACCAGGGCTTATATACTAGAATCTATGAGCTATTCACACATTTTTTGACTGGTTTGAGCAGCAGTTTGGACTGTGCACATTCTTTTGAATTAATTTCCATAACATCGGTGCACAGAGAATTTTTTGAAGCTCTCCAAACTGTTTTCACCAAAAATAACTCTGGTAGAAGGCCCGTTGGTACAGGGGAAAGCAAATGGTTTAACAGCGAATGTAAGCTAGCAAAGGGGGTATTACAACTAGCAGTTAAGGAGCATAGCAGAGTCGAGGTAGCTCTGGCCCGTAATAGATATAAAGTTGCATTAACCAAAGATAAGCGTGATTTCGCAGACAAAAACTGGCAAGACCTGGTACTAGCCTCAAAATGTAATGATAGTCGCCTGTTTTGGCATATTATCGCAAAGGGTAGTTCGGAGAATGCAACCGCTCTCAGTTATCACATCCAGCCGGAGGTTTGGGTGGAACATTTCTCCAAACTATATATCAGGGTCGAGGACTCTGGCTGCTTAATCACCCCTAGAGAAGACTGTTAATACTGTCCCTGTTATGACTACGACTGGCACTGCATTGGTTTTCAGCCTAGATGACACTCTGTCAGAAATCAATAGATTAAAGGCAGGTAAAGACCACGGCCCCGATCAGATACCAGGCGATTTGTATAAATCAGAACCCACAATATGGGCCCCGTACATAAAACTTTTGTCTAATTGTATATCAGCTGGTGGGGATATTCCGGCAACTTGGAGGGGAGCCGAGATAATCACTATATATAAAAAGGGTGATGCCTCCATCCCCTCCAATTATAGACCCATCAGCCTGATTGACAATTTGCAAAAGATTTTTGCCAGACACGTTTTAGACAAACTTCAAGACTGGATGGATGATAATGTGATATTGTCCCCTTATCAGGCAGGTTTCGATCTAAAATAAGCACATGCGACCAGGCTTTCAGATTTACCCTATTAATATGGAAATATGTGCTACTAAGAAAACAGAAACTTTATGTAGCATTTGTCGATCTGAGAGTAGCTTTTGATTTAGTACCGCGTGACGTGCTATGGAAAACAATGCTTGACTTAGGTGCTCCAGAAGATCTAGTAACATTGATAGCTAAATTACACAAGGTTAATTATGCCCAGGTAAGGTGGGGGAAAAATGGTGAATTAACAGAGAGGATATCAATACAGCGAGGGGTGCGCCAGGGGTGTGTCCTTGCCCCCACATTATTTTCTTTGTTTATTAACGACGTGGCGAGCAGATTGCTGGACTGCAGGAATGATTCCCCCACCATGAACGGCGCGAAAGTCCCAATCCTGCTCTTTGCAGATGATTCTTTACTTATATCAACAACACCCATCGGTTTGCAATTTTAGTGGATACATTTTTAGACTTCTGCAGGGACAGGAGTTTGGAACTTAACGCTGCTAAAACAAAATATATGGTGTTTGGGAAAGTGCAGGGGGACTACGTGAGATCAGGATTGGACACGAACCTCTTGAGCGGGTAAAACACTTTGATTACCTTGGCATATGACTGAGTGAGTCACTTAGTTGGGAACAACAGTTAGGTAAGAGTTACCTTGTCTTATGTCATAGGTCTAAATCAATATTGAGATTCCATAAACAGTCATACACTCAATCCCTAACCCCAGCACTGGAAGTCTATCGTGCAAAAGCCCAAAGTGGAGCACTGTATGGTGCAGTGATATGGGGCCATACTAATAACAAATTAATGATCTGTGAAAATATCTTTGTCAGATCACTTATTTCGGTACCCATCACCACCTCACTGATCCCGTTTTGTGACCCAAGGGTGAAGAGAATAGGCCGCTTTGAAACCCCTAACCTACTGGCTGCGATTGTGGACAACCCCCCAGCTCACTGATTATGGTAACTCTATGAGGGAGGTATTGATGATCAGTGGTGCTTAAAAACAAAACGTGGTTTAAACACATCTCAGATTGGTACAAATCGATGAATATGTTGGATCAAATGGGAATGTCCACATAAGGCAACAAGAGGTGATCTACTGAGACTGAAAGCCAGGTACTGGGCGGTGGTGGGGGAGCATTATGCTACTAAAATCGGCTAATGGCCAGCTAACATCAAAATTTTTAATTGTTAAATCATGTCAGCGATTTGAACCCTTTTTGGATCAAATCTCGCCCCCCCCCTTGCTAAAAGTTTATATGTCAGATTCAGATATGGCAACCTGCTCCTAAAGTTTTCCGGAAATGAGGCTGCTGGTTAATTAATAGATTTATGTCCTGCCTGCAATAGTGCAAAAGAGACTGAAGAACATGTAGTTTTCTTTTGCCCTAAATACCAACAGATACGCAGGAGATGGATAAGACCAATCTGCCTAAACCTTGGAGCCAGGCAATATCAGATTGCATATAGAATCTTAAAAACTGACATATCGGGGCCAATAGTCTTTGCCGTCAGTCGTTTATTTGCCTTCTGGATAACTCGACAGAAGCTTTTATCTTTGGCTGCATTGTGAAAATAAACTCTTCCGATTGTGATATGTTGGCCAATGGAATTAATGTATTGTGTATTGCATTTGAGTTCCCTTTTTTTAATGTCTTCATAAGCGGCGTGGTTATTAGCTGGAAGGTTGTTATTCTGAAGCTTGTCTTTTATGTCTTTTAATGTGGGCTTATATTTCGATCACTTTTTTATTGTACATTTTAAATGAAGTATCCAAAATGTATTCTTGTTTTAGATTGTAAACTGATGATTGTTTTATTCTTGTACACTTTGATGGTTTGAAACAAATAACCGAATAAAGTTATTTGATGAGGAAGTGCCTACTCATACTCTTCCAAGACATACCAGCTTAGCTGGTTTAGTCTGGGTTTTAAAGGCATAGTAGTTGAACTGCTGTGATCTGGAGATCTCAAAGCAGAAACATACTAATGTCTAAGCCTGCCCTATTAAGGTCATTGGTTTTGTGCTTCACATGTTGCCAAGATAGCTTGTTGTTGTGGCATTGTCTGCCTGTGTCAAGATGGAGTTTGATATAATAGAGGACAGTAAGAATTTCAGAGCTACAAGGGACATTTCCAGTTCTGCCCAATTTATAAAGTACAACTGTTCATGAGCCTACCATTTTTCTACCTTGCCAGTTGCTCTATGTGAAACCCCAAACCATGCATAGAGGAATCTGTCACAACTGATTATACATGAAAATATTTATGGACGAAAGTCCTACTCAACATGTTCCAACTCTGTCACCAGAAAGGGGATGACTGCATAATGGCTAGGAAGTCACACAGTCTTCTACTCTCTGGCATCACTATTATTCGAGGCACTCTTGAACTTTTCCTAAAAGGAGTTAAACTTGAAGGCACACAATTCCACAAATCAATCAATCAATCAGGGGTTTGTTAAAGCGCGACTACTCACCCGTAAGGGTCTCAAGGCGCTAGGGGTGGGGGGGGAAGGGGGGGGTGTGCAGGTTCCATCCATCAAGGAGGGGGTCTGTCGAAGAGCCAGGTTTTGAGGTTTCTTGCGAAGATGGGGAGCGATGTTATCTGTCTGAGGTGGAGCGGAAGGGCGTTCCATGCTTTGGCCGCGAGGAAGGAGAAGGAGCGGCCTCCCGATCTGGTCTTTCTGGTGCGGGGGACCACGGCGTAGGAGAGCTGGGCTGATCGTAGGGTCCTTTGGGGTGTGTGGAATTTGAGTCGGCTGTTCAGGTATGCTGGTCCGGTGCCGTGGAGGGCCTTGTGTGCGTGGGTGAGCATCTTGAAGGTGATTCTCGCCTCGACAGGGAGCCAGTGGAGTGTGCGCAGGTGCTGGGAGATGTGGCAGTGTTTTGGCAGGTTGAGGACCAGTCTTGCGGCGGCGTTCTGGATGTTCTGTAGCTTGCGGGTGAGGTTTTTGTTTATTCCGGCGTAGAGTGCGTTGCCGTAGTCGAGTCTGCTGGTGACCAGGGCGTGAGTGACGGTCTTTCGGTGTTCAAGGGGGATCCATTTGAAGGTCTTACGAAGGAGGCGGAGGGTGTGGAAGCAGGAAGACGAGACAGAGTTGATCTGGCGGTCCATTTTGAGCTCGGAGTCCAGGATGATTCCCAGGTTGCGTGCGTGGTCCGTGGGGGTTGGCGGGTTTCCGAGGGCGGGGGGCCACCAGGTGTCGCTCCAGGCATCGGGGTTTGGGCCCATGATGAGTACTTCTGTTTTGTTGGTGTTTAGTTGTAGGCAGCTGTTTTTCATCCATTTGGCGACGGCTTCCATGCCTTCTCGAAAGTTGCGTCTGGCGGTGTTGGGCTCGTTGGATAGGGAGAGGATGAGCTGGGTGTCGTCTGCGTATGACACGATGTTGAGTCCGTAGGTTCTGACGATGGGGGCGAGTGGAGCCATGTAGACGTTGAAGAGCGTCGGGCTGAGGGAGGAGCCCTGGGGGACTCCGCAGGTGGTAGGTGTGGGGTCCGAGAGGAAAGGGGGAGTCTGACCCGCTGCGTCCTGCCGGAGAGGAAGGAGCGGATCCAGTCGAGGGCCTTGTCCTGGATTCCTGCGTCGTAGAGTCTGCGTATTAGGGTGCGGTGGGAGACTGTGTCGAACGCCGCTGATA